>CM067167.1:182524503-182602620 GCA_034093135.1 Erigeron breviscapus
TCATCAACAATTACCAAAGAGTACCTTATTCCAGTGAATGATGGAGTACTGATTGGTCCAAATAAGTCCATATGAAGCAGATCCAAACAATTTTCAATGTTTTTTGAATTTTTTTAAGAAATTTTATAATAATGTATATATTTTAATGTTATTTTTTGTTTGTGAATTTTAAAACTTATATTTTCTTTTATTATAAGTATTTGGTATTTTTGGTTGTTTGGTATTATATTTTGAGAATCTTTTTGAATGGTAACATATTTAGTACTTTTTCCGTCCCAATTTAAATGTTCAAATTTGACTTACTAAGTCTTTTTTCTCTAATTTTGACCGTAATTATTTTTGTTTGTACAACATAATACTTAATGAAAGTTATATCAATGATTAATACATCTAAAAGTCAATCTATCCATATATTGTAATTGTATAACACAAACAAAACAATTTACAGTCAAAGTTGCAAAAGGACGGAGGGAGTAACAATTTTATGTGAAATAAAACATTTAAAGATTGAACCAGATTTTTTGGATCGAGGGCGATCCAGTTTAAAAGCCAAATTTTAAAACATTTCTTCCCAGTAAATACTAATCAATGTAAAAATAAATACCCTCCGTGTGTCTTGGTAAGAGCATCAACACGATCATCACCGTAGTTGCCAAGACCATTGTATACATCATCATAAGGCCATGATCCGCTTGATTCCTATTACAAACAATCAATCAAACAAGTCGATTCAATATATATCAGGCATAAAGATTTTGCAACTAAACTTTGATTTTTCTTATTGATAAAAGTGTAAAAATAGAGATGGGTCCATTATGGCTACTTGGGTAGAGTCAAGTCTTTGACTTTGATATACAGTCTATCCGGTATTTTCCACACATCCAGTGGCCGTATCCTATGTTTTTTTTCCTGGTGATCTTGATCAAGCTGCTTAACTAATGATATTCTAAAAAGTTATTTGTAAACTAATCTCTGTAAAGACATTTACAATAGTAGGTTTAAGGTTCATAAATTTATATAGGTCTTCTCGATAGACTTATAAAAATGAGTTATTCAATGTTTGTCTTTCGTAATGTTTTGTGACCAAAACACTTAAATATTGACGCTCGTCTTTGTAAGCTGTAACGAATGTGGGCCTCCCACATAGGACTTCAAACAATACAACCCCAAAAGAGTAAACGTCGGATTTTTGTGTGAGACTACCTGTAAGCAAGTACTCTGGATCAATATATCCAGGCGTGCCACAAGGGTTGGAGATAAGAAGAGTAGTCTGCATATTCGCAGGCCCTATTCTTGACAACCCAAAATCAGAAATCTTGGCATTCCACTTCTCATCTAACAGGATGTTTGCGCTTTTGACATCACGGTGGAGAATTCTTTGCTGCAGCCCAACATCATCATGAAGGTACTTCAACCCTCGAGCTGCATCTAAGCAAATTCGAAGACGTTTTTAGATCTTTCTTGTGTAAATGTTTGTCAAGACTCCCATTGCTTTCAAACTTATAAACAAGTATCTTCTCGTCATTTTCATCACAAAATCCAAGAAGAGAGACAATGTTTCTATGTTTATATTCTGAAAGCAAAGCAATCTCTTTTCTAAATTCAACATCTCCTTGACTGCTCTTTGGATCCAATTGCTTCACGGCGATCATTCCATGGCTTGCAGATTCGCCTTTATACACTGGCCCATATCCACCGGAGGCAATAAGATTTTCCTTGGCAAAATTTTTAGTTGCTAACAATATTTCTTGGAGAGGTATCTCAACTGTGGATGACATTGTGTTTTGATTATATATATATAGTAAAATAAATCTGAAACAATTATGAATTAGCAATCAAAAGCTTAACTGAGTGATAGTGTTGTGGGACTTAAAAAGAAATACTCCGTAACATGTTGAAGACGCGTGAAAGGGCTATATTAAATTATTGATGTACCCACAATTCACAATGACTACAGAAGCAGGTAAGAAATTTCTTATTTAAAGTCGAGCGATTTTAATAATAACAACAATAACAATAAAAAAAATACAAGTTAATAATAATGATGTGGGGTTAGCCCACTATATGTTCATGCCTCTCTGGGATAAGTCCAAGATTCAATAACTAGCATAGACATATTTAGTAATATTTGTGATAGTTTAGGAATCAGCATAGCTGGAGTAGTGGTAAACATTCTGATCTCGAGGTCATGGGTTCAATCGTCATCCCATGCAAAGGTTGGAGGGCGTAGAAAATGAAAACAACCTCTCTACTTAGATAGTGGTAAGGTCTGCCTACATCTTAACCTCCCTCATACACCGTCGAGATAGTGGGGCTCAAAACCCGCAGAAGGCGACACTGAGCAGTTTCTTTCTTTCTTTCTTGTGATAGTTTAGGAGTAGAATTGAAATGATAGAATGTTTAGTGTTGGGGATATGTTAGAAATACATACCGATTTGATCCCGTAGTCATAGTATACAAACCTGTTCTTGTGAATCTCGTAACCCGATCAACAAAATAAATAAATAACTTGGATTGGAACCAGAATCGTGTAATTACTTTCAGAACAAACTATTTGGAGGTACACCCAAATGTTTGAGCGGATAAGACTGGTTTCCCAAACAAAAACTAGATTTTGATTCATTGAGAAATCTAGTACCAATAATCTATTCGATCGTTTCAACAAGAATGAAACATGAAGTTTCTTTCAAAGTGAGTCTCGGTGTATCACACCCAAAATTGGACGGATTTATTTTACAAACTAAAATGTTTGTATATGTTCTGTGACAAAAAGGACGGCCACATATATATATGTATGTCCAATTGTGAAAACTAACTTTTTATATATAAGTTTAATATTAGTTACAATATTAATATTAAACTTATAATAATTAGTTTAACGATATTGAATCAAACCGTGAATACACAACCATCTTAATATACACAATTGAGTTCGCACTTCCGCTGCATCACCTAACCCGATTAACTGAATAACCATTCGATAAGTTAACCCAATACCACTATGTAACATTGAGATCGATAAAATATCCAACATTTAGTCTTTAGAAAAATTATATATATTAACAGTACATCTAAAAAGTAACTTGAGTAGAAGAAACTTGGATGTTTTGTTGAAAATAATCCATTCAATTGATTGATTTCACACTGCCAAAGGAAAAAAGAGGGAAAGAAATTTGTTTCGATGGTCAAAAGTTGTTTTGGTCATTTCATACAACATTTGATTAGTATTTTTCTTTCTATAGAAAAGAATCTTCTTAGGACAAATATATCAACCAAACAATCAGCCAACAATGCGTTCTGAACTCTAAACTCTGCTAGACGAGTGGGTTTATTTAGTGCTCTATTCATATCACCATCACAATCAGGCATCCTATATATGCTTCTCAAATGAAACAAAACAAAATTTAACTAAATATTTTGGATGGAAACACGTAAAACAATAATAATAAGAAGAAATAATTCCTGGATTGTTATGTTCTGGCGACTAGTAGTGCCACTGGCTGTTAAGGTGGCAGTGTTAGAGAGGGATTATGTTTCACCTTTTTATTGGGCTCGGAAAAAGGGGAATGTCGCAATTTTTTTGGATTGTATGAGTTTTGTGGTGGTTACCTACACTGTTAATCTTAAAATGAGAGGTTTGCTACACATATACATAAAAAAGTACTAGCATGGTACCCGCGCATTGCAGCAAATACCATTAATAGTTCTGATCATCCAGGAATGATGTTGACCAATACACCTTTTAATGGTAGTAATTTCTTTGGTTGGAGTCGTACTATTCAGATGGCACTTGGTGCTAAATTGAAATTAGGTTTCATAGATGGTTCAACTGAAAAACCAGCAGATTCTCATCTTGATTCTGGAAGATGGATTAGGTGTGATTATATGGTGATTTGTTGGATCTTGAATTCTATGACTGCTGAAATATCTGAAGCTTTCCTTTATGCTAAGTCTGCAAAGGAATTGTGGACTGAATTGAGTGAGAGATATGGTCAAAGTAATGGGCCACTCATTTATCATGTTGAAAGAGAGTTGAGTAAGGTTAGTCAAGGTGATCTTTCAGTGGCTGCTTATTACAATAAGATGAAGAGGTTTTGGGATGAGTTGACAAGTTTACATGGAATTCCTGTTTGTACTTGTGGAAAAATGAAAGAGTGTAGTTGTGGCATAACTAAAAAGTATCAAGAAATTGAAAGCAGGACTAGACTCATGCAGTTTTTGATGAAGCTTAATGATGGTTTTGAGTCAGTTAGGAACCAAATTTTGTCAATGGATCCTTTGCCAAATATTAATAAACCTTACTACATTGTGCAACAAGTTGAGAAACAGAAACAAGTGACAACCATTACTCCAGACCCTTCTGCTTATTTTGCTAATCAACAACAGGCTAAGTTTGGTCAGAGAAAGGATCATAGAATGGATAAGAGTAAAAGTTGCACTTATTGTAAGCAAGATGGTCATGTGTTTGAGCAGTGTTTTGAAAGGTTGGGCTATCCTGATTGGTATAAAGGGAAGAAAAGTAAGAAAGGCAGAATGGGAGCTCAAGTGGGTGTTGATATGGGGTTTAAGGATTCTCCATTTGATTTTAACTATGAAAATGAGTTGCATAATGAGAAAAAGGGTGAGTTTGATCAAAACTTAGTGGCAGCTGTTTGTTCTGAGATGATGAAGCTGATGAAAGAAAAGAATATGGTTATGGCATCCAATGTGGATGTGGCTGGTCCATCCAATCCACATGCAGGTATCAATATCAGTCTTGATTTTTATGATAGACTTTATGCTTTATCCTGCATTGTGGATATTGATATAGAAAATGACTCGATAACTGATTCTGGAGCAACAGATAACATGACACCTCAGTTAAAATTATTACAGTCCATTAAAATTCTTAAAACTCCCATAAGAGTCAGTCTGCCAGATGGCACAGTCAAGTTGGTTACCAAAGTGGGTCAGGTTCAAATCAATCCTTATTTGACCTTAACAAATGTGTTCTATGTACCTGATTTTAAAGTAAATCTTTTGTCAGTGGGTCAATTATTAAATTCTCAGCCTCTCATTGCTATTTTTGGTCCTACTTGGTTTGCTTTCCAGGACCTTTCAACTAATCAACTGATTACTGTTGGAAAGGGCCACAAGAAACTCTATCTCTGCAAACCTTCAGCAAGCTTGCCTCATGCCAATTTCTCTGCTTCATTGTTGCCTGTTCTTACTAGTTTTGTCAATCAAGTAACTAGTAATTCTAAAATTCCTGTTGAATTGTTTCATGCTAGACGTGGTCATACTTCTATGTCCAAAATAATTCATGTTGATGCTTATAAACATGTTGATGTGTCTCATTTCATGTGTGATACTTGTTTGATGTCTAAGCAGCATAGACTGCCTTTCTTGAGAAGTGATTCCAAATCTTTATGTCCTTTTGAATTAATCCATGTTGATCTTTGGGGTCCTTATAATACTCCTGCACTTAATGGTGCTCAGTACTTTTATACTATTGTGGATGACTACAGTAGGAGTACTTGGACATATTTGTTGCATACAAAAGATCAAGTGTGTTCTATTTTGTCCAGTTTCTTTGCTTTTATTCAAAATCATTTCAATAAAACTCCCAAATATGTCAGATCTGATAATGGTACTGAAATAATTAATAGTGAGGTGTTATCCATGTTTAAATCAAAAGGAATTGTTCATCAGAGGTCTATGGTGTATACACCTCAACAAAATGGGAGAGTAGAAAGGAAACATAGGCATTTATTGGACACTGCTAGGTCAATTAAGTTGAATGCTGGATTACCTAAGAAGTTTTGGGGTCATTATATTTTAGAAGCTACCTACTTAATCAATAAAATGCCTATGAAAGTGCTAAATTGGAAGAGCCCTTTTGAAATGCTTCATGGAATGAGTCCTTCTTATGCTCATTTGAGAGTAATTGGTTGTTTGCGCTATGCTGCCAATAATAAACCCCATAAGGACAAATTTGAACCAAGAGGAGAAAGGTGCATTATGTTAGGATATCCACCAGGGCAAAAGGGTTATTTGTTGTATAATCTGGTTACTAGAGAAGTTTTTTCTAGTAGAGATGTCACTTTTAATGAGACAATTTTTCCTTTTAAGGAGTCTCAAGGTACCATTTCTAAGCCTTCTTCTAATATTCCAATGGTTGACATGTCTTTTCCCAATGAGGAGATTATTAGAGATTCTGGGGTTAATGATCAAAATACTCCAAATGTGGAAATAAGTAATGATGATTCTGAAAATGTGAATGAGACTGCTGATGTAGAAAGTCACATTCAGAATCCTGGTGTTGTTCCACCATTGAGAAGGTCTGCCAGAAATACTACTGCTCCTACTTGGTTAAAAGATTTTGTGGTACCAACATCAAAGAGTGCTAATGTGTCTTGTTCAGTTTCACAGCCACTTTATCCAATATTCAAAAATTCAGATTTTAATCTGTACCCTCAGGATTATGTGGCCTCTTTGGCAAATGTTTTGACTCAACAAGAACCCTTAAATTACACTCAGGCTTCTCAAATCCCTGAATGGAGAGATGCTATGGAAAAGGAGCTTTCAGCTTTAGAACAAAATGATACTTGGGTCATGACAGATTTGCCTCATGGTCATAAGGCAATCACTTCTAAGTGGGTATATAAGCTTAAGTACAAATCTGATGGTACAATAGAAAGGCACAAAGCTAGACTAGTAATTAAAGGCTTTGACCAGAAAGAAGGAGTAGATTACAAACATACTTTTTCACCAGTTGCTAAGGCTGCTACAGTGAGAGTATTGATTGCTATTGCAACTGCAAAATGTTGGCCTTTGCATCAATTGGATGTTAATAATGCCTTTTTACATGGCTTTGTGGATGAGGAAATTTATATGTTTCCACCAGAAGGATACAAAAGAGGTTCTCAAAATCAAGTATGCAGATTGAATAAGTCTTTGTATGGGTTAAAACAGGCTTCTAGGCAGTGGAATCAAGAATTATCCAAATTTCTTGTCTCTTTGGGTTTTATTCAGTCCAAAAATGATTATTATCTCTTTGTTAAGAGTACAAATGACAGTTTTACAGTGGCATTAGTATATGTGGATGATATATTAGTCACTGGAAATTGTGAGAAAGAAATAGTCCAGACTAAGGCTGCATTAGACAAGAAATTTACCATCAAAGATTTAGGATTGGCAAGGTACTTCTTGGGAATTGAGTTGTGCAGAACTGATGATGGCACATACCTTAATCAAAGGAAGTATATCTTAGATTTGTTGAAAGATGCAGGAATGACAGGTACTAAACCTGTCTCTTTTCCATTGCCCACACATCTCAAATTGTCTCTAGATGCAGGGGAGGTTCTTTCTGATCCAGAGTCTTATAGAAGGCTAGTAGGCAGACTTCTTTATCTGTCCATGACTAGGCCAGATATATCATATGTTGTGCAGCATCTCAGCCAATTTGTTTCTAGTCCTAAAGTGCCTCATATGAAAGCTGCAATGCATTTATTGAGATACTTAAAAGGATCAATCTCAAAAGGGTTATTTTATCCAGTTCAGTCTAATCTCAAGGTAACCGGTTTCAGTGATGCTGACTGGGCATCCTGCATTATGACAAGAAAGTCATTGACTGGATATTGTATATTTTTGGGGCATTCATTGGTTTCCTGGAAGACAAAGAAGCAAGCAACTGTATCAAGGTCTTCCACAGAAGCAGAGTATAGAAGTATGGCTGCAACCACTTGTGAACTGATATGGTTAACCTATCTTCTAAAGGATTTACATATGGTTAACCTATCTTTCTCATCACTACATAACCATGAACCGACTTCGCTTACATTCCCAAACCCAACTCACAACACGCCTCAGCCACACTAAGCAAAGTCACATAATCCGGTTCATACCCATCTACCACTGTCTCCCTAAACAATCTCAACCCACCCATGACTAGCCTCCCCATTACGAACATGCATTGAAATAACAGTACTCCAAGACACAACATCTCGTTGAGGCATTTCATCAAACACTCAACCTGCGTAACTCAAGCACAACACTTAACCATAAATATTCAACAACGACATCTGAACAACAGGATCGGACTCAAACCCGTATTTGACATCCAAACTATGTATCAGGTTAGTATAAAAGCCAAAGTCTTTATCAGGTTTATATAATTGAAGTGTGTTATGTGAGGTTCTTGAGGTCCAAATTTCAATGTGATTGTTGTATATGAAAAATGGATTTATGTTGTGCTGATGTGACAAATTTTTCCATGTGATAACGTTCTAAGAACATGGAATGCGTGATCTGTCCGTTAGGTGTCCTCCAAACATGGCACGGGCACAGTAACATCACCCCCCGCTTTCGGTCAAAGTGTTACCTCACAGATATTGGGCGAATCCAGGGAGTCACTTTTATTGGTTTCTCAGTATAAAAGAAGCCACATTTTCTTACAAAAATCAAATATATATTGCCCAATTTGCAAACATGGCGAGTGCTAAGTTTCCGGACATGACTGCTACAAGTTCTTCAAAACATGACTTAAGGGGTACAATGATTATGTATATTTCATAAGAAAAACAAGCATCAGTTATTATTTCCTCGTGAGCCTTCGCTGCCTCGCTGGATGTTGGTTTGTAGTGGTGGTTATAATTCGACTCCCATCACCAAACCAGTAATGTGATCCAGCTAACATCTTGAGGTGGTCAATGTGGTTAACATCATCAAGGACTATCAGGACGCTGTAGTTATAACGTAGTCTTCTCTTCATCATTGATATTCCTTGTTCAACGCTCTCTAATCTCACTTCTGACTTCAAATGTTCGAGCAAATTTTCTTGTGTAACATTTTCAAGCCATGCATTCTTGATTCTGCTTGAACATTACTGATCAAGCAGCAACCTTCAAACTCGATCATGTTTTATTTCGTCAAAAATAGAAGATGCTAGAGTAGACTTATTTAAGCAATTTATCTAAAACTGTGCTACCAATCTCTTCGATTACTTTTGCCTCGTGCCTGCACATTGCATAAATGGTAATTAGCTCATATTTGTACAAAAAGTGATATATGTCATACAGTACTTAATACTTCACTTTGCCACAAATTAAATAGAGTATATAAATTAAGTAAATTGAATCCTTGATTTTACATTACACTGGGATTTGACGAAAAAAAGAGTCAATAAACAAGGCAAAAGCTGAATAACTTCTGTTAATTAATAAATGAAGTATGATGGGAGATGAGATTTATATATAATTGAATAAGAATACTTTTAATTAAATGTGAAGAGATGAAAGAAGACAATTACCCATTGGCAATGTGCCTGGGTTCCCATCCAGCAATGTTACTTGCATCATGAAGTGCTTTTCTCCATGACTCAACTTTGTAATTGTTCGTTGACTTATGATACGAAAAAGATTCACCAAATTTCCCTTTCAGTCTTCGCACATCCGATGGATCCACATCATAAAATATAGGGATAACGATTTGTCCTCTCTCCTCGTTGCATTTCATAATGTATGCAAGTTCATCCAAACACCATGACGAACCAGCATAATTTTCAGAGAATACAATGAGAGCAATACGGGATTCTTGTATAGCATTGAGCATGAATGGAATGATGGCTTCACCTCGGGGAATTGAAACTTCATCCTCGAAACAATTAATTCCTTGTTGTGAAAAATAAGAGTAAAGATGACTCACAAAGGTCTTGCGTGTATCTTCTCCTCTAAAACTAATATACACATCGTATTTCCATGGCTTAGAAGAAGAGGCGGGAATGGAATGAGTTGAAGAAGACGCCAATAATGACCTGCAGCAGTCCAGTTGTTTGGAATAAGCATGTCTAAATATATATGTTCATATGGGCATATGGCCCATGGAATGAGGCAAATGCATGTGCTACAATTATACGTGGTGAACGGCTGAACTATCAATGATAGTACTAGAGTTTGTTGTTACTATTATGACACAAACAAGCAAAACCACTCATCAAGCTCACAACATAACCAGAAGCATCAAGGGAGCTCGACACATTCACAAGACTCAAGTATTACTACAACAATGCTTAGTGAAATGCGGAAGCATGTAAATACAAGGACCAGAATTGTATAGTTAGTAATTTAAGGATGAAAAGTGTACATCTTGTAAATTAGGTTGTTAGAGTCGGTTAGTGAGTCAAAGTAGTATATAATTGTATTTTTCCTTTTTCCTGTAACTAACTTTTCATTTCTCATCATTCCATTACAAAATTCCCCAAATTTCTCTCTCAATCTTTTGATGGATTTCAGTTTGTAATAGTTACAATGCTACTGACTATATAAAATTGAAGTTCCCATTCTTGTATTGATAGTGTTTATAATGTGTACTACAAAAGAATTCCCCAAATATTTGCAAAAACTTCCGCTAAACACTAATACACGTGGCGGATTTTCATTAATATTGCTAAATTTCTTTAAAAAATTACTCGAAGTATTTTCATATTTTTGGACTGGGTTCTTTAAATTTGAGAAATCGATGGCTTGTGTGTTGGCCTGTTACTAGTAGATGGGCATGACGTTGAGAGAGTGATTTTATGGTGCAACATGATCTGAATATAGGCATGTATTGTGTCATTTTTGGTAGATGTTTTTGTTGTACATGTAATGGGCAAAAAGTAGCTATAAAGTTTTGTGAAGATTTCTTGATGAATATATTCTTTGTTCAAGTACTGCAAATTTTATTTTTTTTTTTTCAATTAAGAAGTTTAAGAGATGTGCTAGTCAATGTTTTGAATGAATGATGAGAATGGATTTCAGGGTCGAAACTAATTGGTAAGTGTAAGGCAAAACTGTAACATTCCAAAATTAAAAAGGATTGTTTACTTTTGGAGTTTTGGTCTAGGAAAATAAAATATTCATATTTGAAAGTATGTATTATATTGAAAAACAATATGGATCAGCTGTTTAAATTTCTGGTACCAACATATCTTGAATGCTAGAACACCAAATCCTGAGAGACTTGCAATTCAGGAACTCTGCTTTCTTACAGGAATAATAATATCCCTAACACAGCAGTCTGTGAGTACATAAAACTCATTTAGATGAGTCATGGGTTGAGACCGCTCCCTTGTTTTAAGAGATGAACTTTGCATCATTTTAGACGAGGGAAAGTATCCGCGCGTTGCGGCGGTGAGATGGCGGGGGTGATAGGTCATAGAGTGTGATAGGTCATAGGAGGTGATAGGTCATAGAGTGTGATAGCCAAATTCCTTAGCCGTACGGGCTTCGCCTTCGGATTTAAGAAATCGATGGAATTTGAGAATTGAAAAATTAGGGTTCATGTGTGTTTTGGGGGAAAAGGGGAAAAGAATAACAGGGAGAGAAAGAGAGAAACATAGATGTTTTTCATTATTAGTCAAAGTCAAAATCCACATAAGCAAATTTAATGACATGGCACGGTGACATGACACTTAACGGAGGACTAACGTTAAAACTTAACGACATTACATTTATTGCGAAGTTTTTAGAAATGGGATCATTTTAATAGACGAAAACTAAATAGGTTCCCTTTATTAAGAATTTTATGTAAAAAAGTTACCTTTTATGGATATTTCCCTATAATTATAATAATGTTTTATTATATTTCTTCTATTTCTTTTTACTTTTTCTTATAGTAAATTTTTTTAAGTTAAAATCATTTATCACTTGTAAGGTGTCGTTATACTAAACTATCATATATTCCTACAGATTTGTTTTGTGAATATTAATTTAAAATTAGGATTTAATTTTCAATGATATAATGTTTAATGTAAGATTGTTTATTATATTATATTTAATAATAAATTTATAAAGAAGATATTTATAATTTATAAATATTATATTCATAAATCATAATTTTATTATCGTCGTCAATTTTTTATATTGTCATAAACTTAGAATAATACCGTGATATCATTATGCCTTTTTTTACATTCTCAGTCAGCCCCGTACAACGTACCAGTATATAACTAAGAGAGGATATGAAAAATCTTATGTGACATCTTCATCTAATTTACAAGTAAGATTTTTGCTTATTTGTCAATTTAGATAAATATCTTTATTTAAATTTAAATTAATCTTACATGCATCTTAAAACTTAAATAAATATAAATATAAATAATTATAAATATAAATTAAATATGTTCAATATATATAAGTAGACTTTTAGTTTTTCTCATTAAAAAAACAACATTTACTTATATAAAAGATAAAAACAACTAAATAAAATCATATACGTGATTATTGTTTCTATTATTACGAGAGAAAGTACCCGCGCGTTGCGGCGGTGAGATGGTGGGGTGATAGGTCATAGGAGGTGATAGGTCATAGAGTGTGATAGCCAAATGCCTTAGCCGTACGGGCTCCGCCCTCGGATTTAAAAATTCGTCGAAAGTATATCGAATGACATCTCTAATGAAAGAACATGAAATTTTAAGAACACCCATATAATTTTTATAATTTATCGATATACGATTTTTGAGATAAAAGTTTTGAATGAATTAGAGAAATAAAATAGTTTATGAAGGAGAGAAAAAAAAAATGAGTGGTTGAGATTTGATGAGAGAGATGAAAATGAGTGACTGAGATTTAAGGGTATTATAGGTATATTTGGTAGGGATGTTTAAATTAGTGAATAAAGAAGAGGAGTAATTTAAGTAGTTCAAAGTTGTAATTTGAGATTTAGAAAAAGAGGCTCCTCTATTATATAGGAGTAAAGATAAAGATAAAGCTTCATTTTTTTTTTAAATAAATATAATTTTAGTTAAATATCATCTATTAACTTTTATTATATCATATTTTTAATTTTTTTAATAAGATAAATTATTTTAAAGGTATATATCCTTAAAATCTTTCAAACATTATTATATATACCATTCTATAGTAAATAAATTTTTCATATTTTATTTATTTTTTCAAATGAATTTGTTTGATTTTTATCTCTTTTTTTTTATTATATAGTAATTTCTTTCTAATTTTGAGCTAATTTGTAATTTGTTGTTGGATTATAAAACGATGGATGATGTTTTACAATCTCCAAATGAATTTGTGGTTTGTTTTTTAATTTGATTTATTCACTTATTTTTTTCTTAGGAAGTATATTAGCTATTACTTATTATTATATTACCGTCCAACGGACTGGGTTTAATCTAGTATTCTTATATACTAGGCTTTTTATACTATTACACAATATCTTATTGGCTTTTTTTTTTTTTTTTTAAATATTAAAATATAATTGGAATCAATATAAAAATAAATACCCTCGCTGTGTACTGGTAAGAGCATCAACTTCATCATCGTAACCCTCTGCGCCTTCCGCATTTGGCATTAAGCTAAGCAATCTATCTAAAACGGTGCTACCAATCTCTTTGATTACTTTTGCCTCATGCCTGCACATTGCATAGATAATAATTAGATCATATTTGTACAAAATATATATAGATATATATATATCTATATATATATATATAATACTTTTGTTACTCTTTTATTTAATCATAATTTGGTTAAATGACATTATTAATTTTTCTATATACCTAACTTCAATCAACACTAATATCATCTTAACTAAGTATATTTTCATCTTAACTAAGTATATATATATATATATTAAAACGGTAGAAAAGTGAATGCATGCTATACTTAGAAGGAATGTCGCTCAAGGAAAGCTCAAAGTGTCAATAGAAAAAGATATGATACAAAGAAGACAATTACCCATCGGCAATGTGCTTGCGTTGCCATCCAGAAATGGCAGATGCATCATTGAGTGTTTGTCTCCATGATCCCACTTTATATTTCTTCCCCGAATCATGTTTGGAAAAAGCTTTACCAAATTTCCCTGTCTGTTTTCTCACTTCATATATTTCCACATCATAAAATATAGGGATAACGAGTTGGCCTCTCTCCTCCTTGCATTTCATAATGTATGCAAGTTCATCCAAACACCATGACGAACCAGCATAATTTTCAGAGAACACGACCAGAGCAATACGGGATTCTCGTATAGCATTGAGCATGGATGGACCGATGGCTTCACCCCGGGTAAGTGCTTCATCGTCCTTGAAACAAATAATTCCTTGTTGTGAAAAATTAGCGTAAAGATGATCTACAAAGGTTTTGCGGGTATCTTCTCCTCTAAAACTAATAAACACATCGTATTTCCATGCTAGAAGAAGAGGCGGGAATGGAATGAGTTGAAGAAGCCAATGACCTGCAGCAGTAGTTGTTGGAATAATATAAAGCTCAAATGTTCATATATATATATTACATATACCTATCACATATGAACATCAAGTTATATATAGTGGTTCTCACGGTTCTCTCCATATTTGTGGTTCTCACGTTAACCCTACCCTATATATATATATGGCACATGGATGAGGCAAATATATATGCATGTGCACAGCCTATAATTGTGGCGATGTTGCTGTTAAAGAAAGCCTATCTTATACGGCCCATTTGAAACAAACTCATAATACAACTTTTATTTATATATACGAATACTCCGTCCCAATTTAAATGTCCTATTTGACTTTCAAAGTCTTTTTTCGCAACTTCAACAGTAAATTATTTCGTATGTGTTATACAATAATTGATGTAAAATATATGGATAGATTGAGTTTTAGATGTATTTTTCATTGATATAACTTTCATTAGAGTATTATATTATACAAACAAAAATATTTACGGTCAAAGTTAGAGAAAAAAGACTCAGCAAGTCAAAGTTGTTTTTTCATCACTAAAATGTTAGTTGTAATAAAAAACTTCTTTGTCATTGGATTCAAATGTTGTGAGTTCAAAGTTCTATACTTACATTTATTTAACTTATAACTAGTAAAATTTAATGGTGTTGGTTGTTTGTCATCAACATAAAATGTTCGTTCTAGTAGAAAACTTTTATATTCATTTGCTTGATTTTTTATTTTTTTTTGGTATTAAAAATCAATCACATATAATATTATAACAGAAATCCAAATGGCTTTAGAGTTGTATGAAGAAAAATGATTATTAGTGAATGAATAGTAGTAAATATTAGTGAAATAAATGTAAAAGATAAATACCCTTGCTGCAGTTGAATATGAAGAGCAAGATGTAGTTGTTGCACGACCTTGCTCATTGTTGGACGTTCCGATCCAGTCTTCAAACATTGATACGCAATGGTTGAATATGTACGTAACGAGCCTTTTTTTATTTGACTTAGGAAATGGAGTGGAATGATCTTATCTAATGTTTGTCTTTCGTAATGTTTTTTGACCAAAACAGGAAGAAATTGACGCTCGTCTTTGTACACTATAACCCATGTGGGCCTTCCACACAGGACTTCAAACAAGACCACCCCAAAAGAGTAAACATCGGATTTCTGTGTTAGATAACCCGTAAGCAAGTAGTCTGGATCAATATATCCAGGCGTGCCACAAGCATTGGTGATAACATTAGTAGTCTGCATATTGGCAGGCCCTAATCTCGACAACCCAAAATCAGAAATCTTGGCATTCCAATTCTCATCTAAAAGGATGTTTGCGCTTTTGACATCACGGTGGAAAATTCTTTGTTGGGGCAGTCCAGCATCATCATGAAGGTACTTCAACCCTCGGGCAGCATCTAAGCAAATTCGAAGACGTTGGATCCAACTTAGATCTTTGTTGTGTAAATGTTTGTGAAGACTTCCGTTCCTTTCAAGCTTATAAACAAGTATCTTCTCGTCATTAATATCACAAAATCCAAGAAGAGAGACAATGTTTCTATGTTTATATTCTGAAAGCAAAGCAATCTCTTTTCTAAATTCAACATCTCCTTGACTGCTCTTTGGATCCAATCGCTTCACAGCGATCATTCCATGGCTTTCAGATTTGCCTTTATACACCGGCCCATATCCACCAGAGGCAATAAGATTTTCCTCTGCAAAATTTTTAGTTGCTAGCAATATTTCTTGGAGAGGTATTTCAACTGTGGATGACATTGTGTTTTGATTATATATATATAGTAAAATAAATCTGAAACAATTATGAATTAGCAATCAAAAGCTTAACTGAGTGATAGTGTTGTGGGACTTAAAAAGAAATACTCCGTAACATGTTGAAGACGCGTGAAAGGGCTATATTAAATTATTGATGTACCCACAATTCACAATGACTACAGAAGCAGGTAAGAAATTTCTTATTTAAAGTCGAGCGATTTTAATAATAACAACAATAACAATAATAAAAATACAAGTTAATAAAAATGATGTGGGGTTAAAAGCAGAAGGCGACACTGAGCAGTTTCTTTCTTTCTTTCTTTCTTGTGATAGTTTAGGAGTAGAATTGAAATGATAGAATGTTTAGTGTTGGGGATATGTTAGAAATACATACCGATTTGATCCCGTAGTCATAGTATACAAACCTGTTCTTGTGAATCTCGTAACCCGATCAACAAAATAAATAAATAACTTGGATTGGAACCAGAATCGTGTAATTACTTTCAGAACAAACTATTTGGAGGTACACCCAAATGTTTGAGCGGATAAGACTGGTTTCCCAAACAAAAACTAGATTTTGATTCATTGAGAAATCTAGTACCAATAATCTATTCGATCGTTTCAACAAGAATGAAACATGAAGTTTCTTTCAAAGTGAGTCTCGGTGTATCACACCCAAAATTGGACGGATTTATTTTACAAACTAAAATGTTTGTATATGTTCTGTGACAAAAAGGACGGCCACATATATATATGTATGTCCAATTGTGAAAACTAACTTTTTATATATAAGTTTAATATTAGTTACAATATTAATATTAAACTTATAATAATTAGTTTAACGATATTGAATCAAACCGTGAATACACAACCATCTTAATATACACAATTGAGTTCGCACTTCCGCTGCATCACCTAACCCGATTAACTGAATAACCATTCGATAAGTTAACCCAATACCACTATGTAACATTGAGATCGATAAAATATCCAACATTTAGTCTTTAGAAAAATTATATATATTAACAGTACATCTAAAAAGTAACTTGAGTAGAAGAAACTTGGATGTTTTGTTGAAAATAATCCATTCAATTGATTGATTTCACACTGCCAAAGGAAAAAAGAGGGAAAGAAATTTGTTTCGATGGTCAAAAGTTGTTTTGGTCATTTCATACAACATTTGATTAGTATTTTTCTTTCTATAGAAAAGAATCTTCTTAGGACAAATATATCAACCAAACAATCAGCCAACAATGCGTTCTGAACTCTAAACTCTGCTAGACGAGTGGGTTTATTTAGTGCTCTATTCATATCACCATCACAATCAGGCATCCTATATATGCTTCTCAAATGAAACAAAACAAAATTTAACTAAATATTTTGGATGGAAACACGTAAAACAATAATAATAAGAAGAAATAATTCCTGGATTGTTATGTTCTGGCGACTAGTAGTGCCACTGGCTGTTAAGGTGGCAGTGTTAGAGAGGGATTATGTTTCACCTTTTTATTGGGCTCGGAAAAAGGGGAATGTCGCAATTTTTTTGGATTGTATGAGTTTTGTGGTGGTTACCTACACTGTTAATCTTAAAATGAGAGGTTTGCTACACATATACATAAAAAAGTACTAGCATGGTACCCGCGCATTGCAGCAAATACCATTAATAGTTCTGATCATCCAGGAATGATGTTGACCAATACACCTTTTAATGGTAGTAATTTCTTTGGTTGGAGTCGTACTATTCAGATGGCACTTGGTGCTAAATTGAAATTAGGTTTCATAGATGGTTCAACTGAAAAACCAGCAGATTCTCATCTTGATTCTGGAAGATGGATTAGGTGTGATTATATGGTGATTTGTTGGATCTTGAATTCTATGACTGCTGAAATATCTGAAGCTTTCCTTTATGCTAAGTCTGCAAAGGAACTGTGGACTGAATTGAGTGAGAGATATGTTCAAAGTAATGGGCCACTCATTTATCATGTTGAAAGAGAGTTGAGTAAGGTTAGTCAAGGTGATCTTTCAGTGGCTGCTTATTACAATAAGATGAAGAGGTTTTGGGATGAGTTGACAAGTTTACATGGAATTCCTGTTTCTACTTGTGGAAAAATGAAAGAGTGTAGTTGTGGCATAACTAAAAAGTATCAAGAAATTGAAAGCAGGACTAGACTCATGCAGTTTTTGATGAAGCTTAATGATGGTTTTGAGTCAGTTAGGAACCAAATTTTGTCAATGGATCCTTTGCCAAATATTAATAAACCTTACTACATTGTGCAACAAGTTGAGAAACAGAAACAAGTGACAACCATTACTCCAGACCCTTCTGCTTATTTTGCTAATCAACAACAGGCTAAGTTTGGTCAGAGAAAGGATCATAGAATGGATAAGAGTAAAAGTTGCACTTATTGTAAGCAAGATGGTCATGTGTTTGAGCAGTGTTTTGAAAGGTTGGGCTATCCTGATTGGTATAAAGGGAAGAAAAGTAAGAAAGGCAGAATGGGAGCTCAAGTGGGTGTTGATATGGGGTTTAAGGATTCTCCATTTGATTTTAACTATGAAAATGAGTTGCATAATGAGAAAAAGGGTGAGTTTGATCAAAACTTAGTGGCAGCTGTTTGTTCTGAGATGATGAAGCTGATGAAAGAAAAGAATATGGTTATGGCATCCAATGTGGATGTGGCTGGTCCATCCAATCCACATGCAGGTATCAATATCAGTCTTGATTTTTATGATAGACTTTATGCTTTATCCTGCATTGTGGATATTGATATAGAAAATGACTGGATAACTGATTCTGGAGCAACAGATAACATGACACCTTAGTTAAAATTATTACAGTCCATTAAAATTCTTAAAACTCCCATAAGAGTCAGTCTGCCAGATGGCACAGTCAAGTTGGTTACCAAAGTGGGTCAGGTTCAAATCAATCCTTATTTGACCTTAACAAATGTGTTCTATGTACCTGATTTTAAAGTAAATCTTTTGTCAGTGGGTCAATTATTAAATTCTCAGCCTCTCATTGCTATTTTTGGTCCTACTTGGTTTGCTTTCCAGGACCTTTCAACTAATCAACTGATTACTGTTGGAAAGGGCCACAAGAAACTCTATCTCTGCAAACCTTCAGCAAGCTTGCCTCATGCCAATTTCTCTGCTTCATTGTTGCCTGTTCTTACTAGTTTTGTCAATCAAGTAACTAGTAATTCTAAAATTCCTGTTGAATTGTTTCATGCTAGACGTGGTCATACTTCTATGTCCAAAATAATTCATGTTGATGCTTATAAACATGTTGATGTGTCTCATTTCATGTGTGATACTTGTTTGATGTCTAAGCAGCATAGACTGCCTTTCTTGAGAAGTGATTCCAAATCTTTATGTCCTTTTGAATTAATCCATGTTGATCTTTGGGGTCCTTATAATACTCCTGCACTTAATGGTGCTCAGTACTTTTATACTATTGTGGATGACTACAGTAGGAGTACTTGGACATATTTGTTGCATACAAAAGATCAAGTGTGTTCTATTTTGTCCAGTTTATTTGCTTTTATTCAAAATCATTTCAATAAAACTCCCAAATATGTCAGATCTGATAATGGTACTGAAATAATTAATAGTGAGGTGTTATCCATGTTTAAATCAAAAGGAATTGTTCATCAGAGGTCTATGGTGTATACACCTCAACAAAATGGGAGAGTAGAAAGGAAACATAGGCATTTATTGGACACTGCTAGGTCAATTAAGTTGAATGCTGGATTACCTAAGAAGTTTTGGGGTCATTATATTTTAGAAGCTACCTACTTAATCAATAAAATGCCTATGAAAGTGCTAAATTGGAAGAGCCCTTTTGAAATGCTTCATGGAATGAGTCCTTCTTATGCTCATTTGAGAGTAATTGGTTGTTTGTGCTATGCTGCCAATAATAAACCCCATAAGGACAAATTTGAACCAAGGGGAGAAAGGTGCATTATGTTAGGATATCCACCAGGGCAAAAGGGTTATTTGTTGTATAATCTGGTTACTAGAGAAGTTTTTTCTAGTAGAGATGTCACTTTTAATGAGACAATTTTTCCTTTTAAGGAGTCTCAAGGTACCATTTCTAAGCCTTCTTCTAATATTCCAATGGTTGACATGTCTTTTCCCAATGAGGAGATTATTAGAGATTCTGGGGTTAATGATCAAAATACTCCAAATGTGGAAATAAGTAATGATGATTCTGAAAATGTGAATGAGACTGCTGATGTAGAAAGTCACATTCAGAATCCTGGTGTTGTTCCACCATTGAGAAGGTCTGCCAGAAATACTACTGCTCCTACTTGGTTAAAAGATTTTGTGGTACCAACATCAAAGAGTGCTAATGTGTCCTGTTCAGTTTCACAGCCACTTTATCCAATATTCAAAAATTCAGATTTTAATCTGTACCCTCAGGATTATGTGGCCTCTTTGGCAAATGTTTTGACTCAACAAGAACCCTTAAATTACACTCAGGCTTCTCAAATCCCTGAATGGAGAGATGCTATGGAAAAGGAGCTTTCAGCTTTAGAACAAAATGATACTTGGGTCATGACAGATTTGCCTCATGGTCATAAGGCAATCACTTCTAAGTGGGTATATAAGCTTAAGTACAAATCTGATGGTACAATAGAAAGGCACAAAGCTAGACTAGTAATTAAAGGCTTTGACCAGAAAGAAGGAGTAGATTACAAACATACTTTTTCACCAGTTGCTAAGGCTGCTACAGTGAGAGTATTGATTGCTATTGCAACTGCAAAATGTTGGCCTTTGCATCAATTGGATGTTAATAATGCCTTTTTACATGGCTTTGTGGATGAGGAAATTTATATGTTTCCACCAGAAGGATACAAAAGAGGTTCTCAAAATCAAGTATGCAGATTGAATAAGTCTTTGTATGGGTTAAAACAGGCTTCTAGGCAGTGGAATCAAGAATTATCCAAATTTCTTGTCTCTTTGGGTTTTATTCAGTCCAAAAATGATTATTATCTCTTTGTTAAGAGTACAAATGACAGTTTTACAGTGGCATTAGTATATGTGGATGATATATTAGTCACTGGAAATTGTGAGAAAGAAATAGTCCAGACTAAGGCTGCATTAGACAAGAAATTTACCATCAAAGATTTAGGATTGGCAAGGTACTTCTTGGGAATTGAGTTGTGCAGAACTGATGATGGCACATACCTTAATCAAAGGAAGTATATCTTAGATTTGTTGAAAGATGCAGGAATGACAGGTACTAAACCTGTCTCTTTTCCATTGCCCACACATCTCAAATTGTCTCTAGATGCAGGGGAGGTTCTTTCTGATCCAGAGTCTTATAGAAGGCTAGTAGGCAGACTTCTTTATCTGTCCATGACTAGGCCAGATATATCATATGTTGTGCAGCATCTCAGCCAATTTGTTTCTAGTCCTAAAGTGCCTCATATGAAAGCTGCAATGCATTTATTGAGATACTTAAAAGGATCAATCTCAAAAGGGTTATTTTATCCAGTTCAGTCTAATCTCAAGGTAACCGGTTTCAGTGATGCTGACTGGGCATCCTGCATTATGACAAGAAAGTCATTGACTGGATATTGTATATTTTTGGGGCATTCATTGGTTTCCTGGAAGACAAAGAAGCAAGCAACTGTATCAAGGTCTTCCACAGAAACAGAGTATAGAAGTATGGCTGCAACCACTTGTGAACTGATATGGTTAACCTATCTTCTAAAGGATTTACATATTCATGTTCAGGTTCCATTAACTCTGTTTTGTGACAATAAGGCTGCACAACAGATTGCAGCAAATCCTTGTTACCAAGCATTTAGATATTGACTGCCACTTCACCAGAGACAAGGTTCAGGATGGTTTTCTGCAAACAGCTTATATACCAACTAATTTACAACTTGCAGATGTGATGACTAAAGCTTTAGGTTATATGCAGCATTCAGTTTTGAGCAAAAAGATTGGCTTAAAGGAAGTTCCAACTTGAGGGGAGGATATGAAATAAAATAGTTTGTATAGTTTTCGTACAAGTTGAAACTCTAGGGACTCAAAGTGTAAATATATGTATAAATTAGTTATAGGACGGTTACAATTATTTTCTGTATATATATTGTATTTCCTTCTCATTTTTACATAATAATAGAAAATAATATTCTACAAATTCTCTCTAAATTCTCTCTAATTTTACTTTGATTAATTCCGCATTATTAATTTCATAGTGTGAATGACTGCAAATGAAAAGGGGAAGGTTGTTTTTGTGGGGAGGGGTATTTTAGACAATTCCCCCTGTGTAACTTTCAAGAGGGGGTGTATTTTCTTTATTATGTGGTATAGATAAAATGTCTATCTTTCTGAACTTACAGTAATACGAGTAGTAACAACTAACATACCAGCTTTCACGGGAGGTTGATTCAAATCTTCATTATGAACTTTGGATTTGCCATCTTAAAATTGACCAAACGAACCTGAGACACAAAATAAAGCCGGAGATGAAGTTTCAGTCATATAGAATACATCAAATTTTAATTCGCGGAGAATTCATAACTTGCATTATTCTCAACCAACCTGTTCTTTGATCATCAACTCTACTGAAGTTTCTGGAATTTCTGGGTACTTGCTCCAATCCATTTGAACTTTTTAGTACTGAATCTGATGAAGATCCTGATTATCGATTTGACCTTGGTGAAATGATGTTTCACCAGCATCTCCCTGATTATTCCTATTATGTGCTCTATGCATGCTTCAGATGGAATGGAGGCAGGTTTTATATAAAGGGAGTTTGATGAAGCACAACGACTTGAGTAAGCTGCCTGGATGCAGCCTAGTCAGAAAGGATATATGTGCCGTATAACTGCATAATGGATCATCTCGTCTGAACGGTGCTGCACCCCTCAACTTTTCTGAGACCTGTAGTTTTTATCATTGATCTCACAGTCTGAAACTGTTTCCAGTCGTCTCCTTCAGCAGATATATTAGACAACAGAGTGTAATATCCCGTGTCATCAATCTTTTTGATATTTTCTTGAATCAATTTGATCATATCTAGTCTCCTGTGAATCCGACAACCACTCAGCAAAGAACCCCATATGCCAGAATTAGGTTGAAATGGCATGGAAATGACAGTATTATATGCGTCATCAAGATGACCAGCTCGGCTCAAAAGATCAATCAAGCAAGAAAAATGTTCTAATTTAGGTTCAATCCCAAAATCCTTCTTCATTGAGTCGAAATAATGCTTGCCCTTTTCAACATATCCAGCATGACTACAAGCAGATAGGATGTTCATATAGGTAATTTCATTCGGTTTCATCTTTGATTCTATCATATTATCAAAAACTGAGATAGCCATATCAACCAAACCATGCATCCCATAAGCATCAATCATGGCACTCCATGACACGACACTCTTGAGTGGCATGATGTCGAAAACGGTTTCAGCCATCCATAGTTCACCACATTTGGCATACATGTCAAGTAAAGCTGTGTACACATATGTATCCTTCATGACACCATGTGTGATGAGCTTGTGATGAATCCATTTTCCCTTTTCAAGATCTCTTAAATCCGAACAAGCTTGAATTGCACTCAAAAAAGTTACATCATCCATTTCTTGACCATTCATGTACATCTGGTCAAAAAGATTCATGGCCTCAACAGAGTTACCATTATTACAAAACCCCCACATCATAGAATTCCAAGTTACTACACTCTTAATAGGCTGGCTGTTAAACAAGCTATATGCTGAATCTACATAACCCAATTTAGCATACATATCAATTAATGAATTCAGAACGAATTCATTAAAAACCCCTACTTTAGTAACATAGCTATGAATCTGATTTCCAAGATTAAAGAAACCTATGGTTCCACAAGCTGAAACAACACTTGCTACTGTGAATTCGTCTGGTGATATCGTGTGTGACAGCATGTGTTTAAATAGATTCAATGCCTCTTCTGACATTGCCTCTCGGTTATAACTTGATATGAGCATATTCCATGAAATTACTTGTCGATCCCTAGCTATATCAAATATATAGTGGCAAGTAGTCAACTTTCCGCAGTTAGCATACAAACCCACCAGCGTGGGTCCCAGTATATCATTATCATGGTCGAGGTATTTCCTGACCACGGCACCATGAATTGATTTGCCTTCTCTTAAACAACTTAGTCTAGCACAAGAACAAAGAATGCCCATCATTGTGATTGCATTTGGTTCTGCTTTAGATTCTTGCATTTTTCTGAAAAGGTCTAATGCTTCGTGGTAGTAACCATTGTGATTGTAGCATGTGATCATAGCGGTCCATGATGACGTACAATGACTAGTAACACAATTAAAAAGACACCGAGCACTATATAAATCTCCACATTTTCCATACATTGCAATAAGAGAGTTATTCAACATACTCTGATCACTGCTTTCAATCTTTCTCATCACTACATAACCATGAACCGACTTCGCTTGCATTCCCAAACCCAACTCACCGCACGCCTCAGCCACACTAAGCAAAGTCACATAATCAGGTTCATACCCATCTACCACCATCTCCCTAAACAATCTCAACCCATGACTAGCTTCCCCATTACGAACATGCATTGAAATAACAGAACTCCAAGACACAACATCTCGTTGAGGCATTTCATCAAACACTTTACGTGCGTAACTCAAACAAGACGCATCCGCATACATATTCAGTAACGAAGTCTGAACAACAGGATCCGACTCAAACCCACATTTGATAACCCTCCCATGAACATTCTGTCCAAGACCCAGATCACCAAAACCAGAACAAGCGCGTAAAACAGAGGGAAAAATGAAGCTGCTAATAAGGGTCAGTTGTTGCAGCATGTTGCAGTATAAAGCAAGAGCCTTTTCGTAAAAACCGTGCCATACGTAACGTTTAATGAGGACGCCATACATGAAAGAATCAGGTGTATAAGGGAATGACTTGAATACAAGATTTGCAGAATTGAGAGAACCAAAATTGGCATATGAATCAATGAGTTTAGTTGAAGCAAGATGGCTTGTATGTTGGCCTGTTACTAATAGATGGGCATGAAGTTGAGAGAGTGTTTTTAAGGTGCAACATGATCTGAATATAGGCATGTATTGTGTCATTTTTGGTAGATGTTTTTGTTGTATCTATCAACTATGAAAGTAATTGTTGTACATGTAATCAGCAGAAAGTATATATTCTTTGTTCAAGTACTGCGAATTTTTTATTTTTTTTTTCGATGTGCTAGTCAATGTTTTGAATACATAATGAGAATGGATTTCAGGGTCGAAATTTTGGTAAGTGTGAAGGCAAAACTGTAACATTCCAAAATTAAAAAGAATTGTTTACTTTTGGTCTAGGAAAATAAAATATTCATATTTGAAAGTATGTATTATTATTGAAAAACAATAAGGATCAGCTGTTTAAATTTCTGGTACCAACATATCTTGAATGCTAGAACACCAAATCTGAGGGACTTGCAATTCAGGAACTCTGCTTTCTTACAGGAATAATAATATCTCTAATACAGCAGTCTGTGAGTACATAAAACACATTTAGATGGGTCATGGGTCGAGACCGCTCCCTTGTATTAAGAGATGAACTTTGCATCATTTTAGCTATCTTGTCAATATCGTGAATTTAGCTCGAGAATTCCAGCATTCAACTTGTTAGTCTTCAAAAACATTATAAGAAAAACCATACTCAATTGTAGCATATAAATATAAACTTATATACATTCTATTTATACAAGGCAGGAGATGCTATAGCACAACGGCAAGATCACATCAACAGGCTGAATTATGTCAGCTCAAACTTCATCCTGTGGATCATATGGCACCTCATGTCTAGGTCTATTGTACTTCTCACGCAGCTGCTTTACAGGAATGAAGTCTCCAGCTGAATCCATACCATAGAATAAGAAGGAAGTGTACGGATGATCAAATCTAGCCTGCACCACAATGAATCAAATGGCATATATTACGATTAGAGGAGGTAATTTCCACATATGACCTATAATTGGGTTGATTTGGGTTCTGTTTCAGCTCAAACAGGTCAAATAGGTTAAGAAAAAAAAGGATAAGGCCATACGGGTTAAGAAAGATAACAGGTGATGTGGATCAAACAAGTTGGAATTCATCCGAAGTGTAATAAAAAAGTAGGATAAATTTGTAATAATTCTCTTTTAACCATATGTACTTATGTAGCACATTAATTAATAATTATGTATAAAATCTCACAATTCTTTAACAAAAAGGGATTGTAGATCAATCTGAATTAAAAGGCTATCTGTTACCCACCCATTTTGCCACCTCTAGCAAACAAAAATAACTAAAATTCCTTTATTTGCATGCTTCCAAGGTCCTTACATTATCATGTTGTACATTTTTAGGAGTGATATATAGGAACAATTACCTTATCCGGTTCCTCTGGAGCCAGTAAATTTTCTTCTGGAACTAAAAAGATTCAAGATATACATATTACATATTAGTATAGTACAATATAAGCAAACCATTCAGATAACTTAAAATAGAAAAATTAACCATCATTCTGGTAAAATTATCATACTAGATAACAATCTTAGATAACTTTTGTGTGGACTTTGCAACAAAAAGTCAGCTACTTCGTACATCATAAAGTGCCAAAATATGCACACAATACTTATTTTATAATTCATTAATTAACTGGAATTTTTATACCGAAAGGTGAATGATATATATTAAACCAAACATATGTACATATAAGTGTTATCAGTACACTAAACAGGCCCATGTACTATTCAGACCCGACCCATATTCAATCAAATACAACATTAATTAACTGGAATTTATCTCCACAAACATCAGAACAATAATATTTTTCATCTCAACTAAGTAAAAAGATAAAGTCTATTCACGAAATGGAAGAAGTAAAAGAATTTGAAAAAAGTTTGCTTGTAACAATAAAACTAAGTTATAAAATTGTGTGAGAAAAAAAAAAGTACTAAGAATCAACTAATTACCATATGCTACCAATAGATTGGGGTCTTCATGCACATCAACCAAAACCTGCATGAAATAATCAAAGAAAAACTAAAAACCACCTCGATGTTGACAATACATAAGCAGAAATAGATAGAAAGTAAAAGTAAAATAGCCGAAATGGATGTGCATTTTGGTAGGTAAGTGGAGTCATTCAGTTACGGTAACCAAGTGATATAGGGAAAATCTATGGACCTGATAATACGGCTGATCAGGACCACGAGTCAACTGGTCAACCTGTGCATTTTCCATCCACAAACTTGTTTCACAGCACACTGGATCCATTCCACAAACCACGGCTCTGTATCCTATGACCATATAACAAATTTTGAGAAAATAATAGTATTTTATAGTTTAGATATAACTATATAAGGGGTAAACTGTAAATGCTCGAAGAAAAGACTCTTAAAGTAATTTCAAATTGTTGGGGGTGATTAAAAGTAAATTTTATCACTTAGAAAAAAAGGGTAATTAGATGGGAACCCCCTGAAACCATGTACCATTTGATACCCACTAATCCCCCAGCCAGGCTAGTGTCCAAGTGAATCTCAACCACTTAATAATCCCCTGATTATCTCAAGTTTGCCTTTGGCAAGACTCGAACCCAGGATCCCCCTGGGAAGTGGTGACTGGTGGCCACTGGGCTATTACCCAGTGGTTAAAACCTAAATTCAGGACTCGAACCCGCAACCCTCGTTTTAAAACGCTAAGCAGAAAACCAATTGATCAGACATGGTTTTTTGTAAATTTTATCACTTAGATGAGCTTCTACTGAATTTAGATACTAGAGAAAGAACTATCCAGCTTAACTACTCTGACCACCAAAATGATCCAGCAAAAAATGCACGGGACCAATATGACATGTAAATTTAATACAGTTGTTTTGCGTAATGCTTTCTCATGTGTACCAGAATTAACTTGGTGAATTTGCCCTTGCAATCTAAAATTGAGGAAGAAGCGTTTATTATCATTAAGTGTCCCCACACACACTATAATCAGAGGAAGCAATCTCTACCCATTTAGTTATAAATGGGTCAATACTGGGTTAAGCTTAATATCTCACGAGTCAAATGGGCCAACGATAACAAGAAGCTGAAAGCGTAACAAGTCAACTAAGTTAAAAGCATCTAAACATGAAAGACGCCCAAAGGGTAATCATAATGAATACAACCTCCTAAATCGCTTTATGCAAAAATAAAAAATTAGACTGGTAATTGTAGTAATTTCGACATAGTGCTTTGGGTAAACCTATCCTTGACCACCCATTACAAAGAATAGTTCCCATTACAAAGAATAGTTATTTTGAGCGGCCCATCTGGCCACATCTACTTATATCAATAGCATCTAAGAAGAAAAAAAAGATGAGAGATGTATACCGAACTTTTTGTGCCTCACTTTCTGGCCTAAACGGAACTCAAAATGAGCTTTCTCAAAGGCTTGAGCTTTTATTGATGCAGCCAATGAATCTGCCTCTAGCTTGGAAATCTGATCGCGTATATCAGCTGCCACTGCATAGTTCTCATTCTCAATTGCATTCTGCAGGTCTGCTCTGGAGAAGAAGTAACATGCAAATGAAAACAAATAACACAAGATAGCACATGTATAATATCAAATAAGAGAAACGCCAACAAAGATACAAAAAGATATTATGTGAGACTCACCTCAAACGCAACAAACTTATACCCTTGTCTTGAGCTTCACTTTTTGAAGATAACCCTCTCTTTGTTTCTTGCTGCTTAATAACTTCTGCTTCAACCTTATAAAAGCATTGCATGGTAATCTTAGATTGCTTTATGATTTCCATTTGAAAGTGATGATACTAATATGGGTCCAGGAGTTTTGCTTTTTTTTTT
The DNA here is from genome assembly GCA_034093135.1 of Erigeron breviscapus. NCBI lineage: Eukaryota > Viridiplantae > Streptophyta > Magnoliopsida > Asterales > Asteraceae > Erigeron > Erigeron breviscapus. The sequence continues at coordinate 182,553,316 of CM067167.1, forward strand.
CTAGCATATAGTTAAACTACTCCAATAAGTGAATGTTCCTATAGGAAAGAAACAAGTAACATGAGCTGGATCAAAAAATCAAACCTCATTGAGCTTGTTTCTCAATTGTTTTGCAATATCATACTCCTCCAAATTCAAAGCATACTGCAAAGAAAAGAAAGCATATAACTGGTTAAGCAATATATAAATTTATTAACAAGTCTCTCTACTTATTAAGAGGCACCCAATCATTACAAAAATAGAATTACAAAGCATTAGATATGGCTAACAAAATATTTTGTTTGACTTTTAAAAGATCTTCCCTTGGTTAAGGGTTACCCCGGGAATCCGGGATGGCGAACCATTTTTGGCTAATTGTAGTGGTCTAACCAGGCTTTGCCCGTGGACGGTTCCAGCCATTTCCCTGGCAACCCAAAGATATGGCTAGGGCATAATTCAAACTTGAGACCTCTTGCAAGGAAACAAGATTCCTTGCCACTAGACCAACTTGGTGATGATTTATGGCTAATATAATCCGCTTACTTATAAATGGGCCAATTTGGGTTGTGTTGATCTCAACCGGGTCAAAATTTTGTTTGATATTGTTATTGTAATCAACAACAACAACAACAACAACAAGGTACTCAGTCCCGACATAAGTCGGGCTATGAGGGAGGTATGATGTAGACAGACCTTACCCCTACACAAAGGTAGGGAGGCTGCTTCCAGATCCACCGAGGTGGAAGGGACCTCCGACCCGGGGTGAAAAAAATAGGGTTAGATCCACCGGAGTGGAAGACTTAACCGGAAAAATCTCGATCTCAGATCTACTCTCGATCTCAAAGAGAAGCCGGAGAAACCTCTCAACGGCTCTCTAGAGAGAGAGAAGAGAGAGAAGAAAAGAGATCGAGACTAATCACAATTAACGACACTGTGATAATAAAGAAGTTAATGATAAAACTTGTCGCTGCCCCGTTCATCTTGACCCTGACCCGTACTTATAAATGGCGTGTTTTAACCCAAACCAATGTGACCTCTTATCCAACCTCCCATTTCGGCACAATCAGAAAAACCTAATCCTAACAATAACAATACAAAGAAGGAAGCATGTGCAAACCTGCACTCTAGTAGCCAAATCCAACTGATAAAAGAAAATCAAAATATCTTCGTTAGCGCTCTCACTACGCTCTAAACTCGCTTCAGAACCCTGGTCCCCTCCTCCACCTTTAAAAAGCCAACCCGCTTCAACCCTCTTCATACCCCGTCGTCCAGGCACATCTGGTCGGTGACCCGTAAACACTACATTCCTTACACATTGATGCGAAAGGAACGCTTTTTCGGTCCCAAACATCATTTGGCTCTTTCTCGTTCTCAAACAACTCCTGTTTAAAGCATTGGCAGACCCACTACATACACTACTATTTGTCGAGCCCGAAATAGCGGTTACCGACATTCTAACTAACCAAAAATTTCCTACTTACAATCTTCACTATGTATATGAACCTGATACACATATATATATGAATCAAATTTATAGTTATATCGATCAACTTAATGAATTAAGTATATATTAATTTAGTGTTTAACACTTGATTAAAACCTATACTTACCTAGTTTTTAAGAAAATCAAAATAAATAAAATAAAACTAAAATATAAACAATATATATAGATGAATAGTGAGAGATTACTTACGAGAAAAAATGGAAGTTGAATATCAGTAACAAACGGATTTAATTTTATTAGAACCCTAACTTTTTGTGTGTGCTTTTGTTACAGCCTCAGAAATATCATTAATATATGAATTAAGTTGGTGTATATATATATAATTTGGTAGCTCAGCTGAGCCTCACAACACTCTCACTGTCAACTAGTTTTGGCACACTCATTTTCATTTTTATTTATGTTATATAAAGGAAAATTTCATTTATTCTTTATTTGACATGTTTATGATTTCTATAATTAGATTTAGATAAATGAGTTAAGTTGTGAAAAGAAAAGTTTGATTAAATTAAGAGAAAATTACACTTTTCGTCCCTGAAGTTGACAGCTTTTGCACTTTTCGTCCTAACGTTTAAAAATTACAATTTTAACCTTAAAGTTGGCAACATTTTGCAATCAAGGTCCTTCCCCTAGACGGCGTTCGTTTTTTGCCGTTAACGTACGCACGTGCTAAACACGTGAGGGTATTAATGTCATTTCCTTGTTACACCCGAGGGACTAAAAGTGAAAAACGTGACATGTTTATGGACGAAAATTGCAAAAACTCTTATCTTTTTCTTCTGCTGCTGCTGCAAAAACTGTAAATTTTTGAATGAATGAATTAACGAAATAACTATACATATATATATACAAACCCTATAAATTTTTACGGTATGCTTCGATCTTACGCGTATATTGAATTGCAACACCATAAACCCTAAAATAACGCGGCTGGGGTGGGAGAAAGGAGGGACGAACTTCCGTCGTGTTCTTAAACACGCATGCCCTGTGATCATTTAGAAAGGAGGATTATGAAATGTTTGGTATGTATCATCGTTTCCAAATACGATATTATTGTTTATATGGTTTGTGAAAATTAGTGATGGCCGGACCTGAATGGGTGGTGGCGCTGCGGTGGTTGATCACAGTGGTGGTGGCCGGATGTTTGAGAGGGAAGAAAGGATGTTATATATATATAAACCTACAAACATATTTAACTTTTGATTGTTTAATGTCTTCTCCTAATTTTTCTAAATGTAATATTATAGGATAATTTATACTTTTACTAACATCTTTTCTTTTCTCTAATTCATGTGACATGAATTCTGTTAAAAAAAAAAGTCTTTTTATTAATAATAATCATTCTTCGTCTTAATCATCCGCTGTGTATATTTCTATCCCCATTGTAAGTTTTCTTAAACTATGTATATATGTATTAAACAATATATATGGTTTAATATTTATGTTTATTTTAAATTAACAATTAATATAAATTTATCTATAACTTTATTATTAGGATATGTAAATAAAAATATTAGAGATTTATAAATAAAATTTCTATGTATATATAATTTATATATATATATATATATATATATATATATATATATATATATATATATATATATATATATATATATATATATATATATATATATATATATATATATATATATATATATATATATATATATATATATATATATATATATATATATATATATATATATATATATATATATATATATATATATATATATATATATATATATATATATATATATATATATATATATATATATATATATATATATATATATATATATATATATATATATATATATATATATATATATATATATATATATATATATATATATATATATATATATATATATATATATATATATATATATATATATATATATATATATATATATATATATATATATATATATATATATATATATATATATATATATATATATATATATATATATATATATATATATATATATATATATATATATATATATATATATATATATATATATATATATATATATATATATATATATATATATATATATATATATATATATATATATATATATATATATATATATATATATATATATATATATATATATATATATATATATATATATATATATATATATATATATATATATATATATATATATATATATATATATATATATATATATATATATATATATATATATATATATATATATATATATATATATATATATATATATATATATATATATATATATATATATATATATATATATATATATATATATATATATATATATATATATATATATATATATATATATATATATATATATATATATATATATATATATATATATATATATATATATATATATATATATATATATATATATATATATATATATATATATATATATATATATATATATATATATATATATATATATATATATATATATATATATATATATATATATATATATATATATATATATATATATATATATATATATATATATATATATATATATATATATATATATATATATATATATATATATATATATATATATATATATATATATATATATATATATATATATATATATATATATATATATATATATATATATATATATATATATATATATATATATATATATATATATATATATATATATATATATATATATATATATATATATATATATATATATATATATATATATATATATATATATATATATATATATATATATATATATATATATATATATATATATATATATATATATATATATATATATATATATATATATATATATATATATATATATATATATATATATATATATATATATATATATATATATATATATATATATATATATATATATATATATATATATATATATATATATATATATATATATATATATATATATATATATATATATATATATATATATATATATATATATATATATATATATATATATATATATATATATGTATATATATATATATATATATGTATATATATATATTATATATATATGTATATATGTATTAAACAATATATATGGTTTAATATTTATGTTTATTTTAAATTAACAATTAATATAAATTTATCTATAACTTTATTATTAGGATATGTAAATAAAAATATTAGATATTTATAAATAAATTTCTAGTGGTTTAACGAAACCCAAAAAATCCGCCATACCCATTTAATAAATAAAAATATTAGATATTTATAAATAAATTTCTAGTGGTTTAACGGAAACCCAAAAAATCCGCCATACCCCCTTTAATGGTATCAGAGCATAAAATCGGTTTTAGGATCTAAAAGACTAGGACAGGCTCATGTTTTTTGTGGCAAAAGATAAGTCCACGTTATTTTATGAGAACCCGCTTAGGTGAAGAAAATAAAATTTGGTTTTATGTACTAATATTAAAAAAGGAAGTTTGATGGATTTCTTAGATAACGTTAAATCATATTTATATATAGTTTGTTACTTATCGTTTGTTTGCATCTTTTTCCATTTTGTTTTGTTATTTATATTTTATTTTATAAAAAAGGGATATATGAATATCTTATGAAAAGGGACTAAGAAATAAGGAAAAAAGACTAAGAGATAGGAGTTTTAATAATCATTGATTCAAAAACAATTTCAACGTTCAAAAAACTAGAGTTCTTAAATCTAGAATACAACGAAACGCTTAATAACAATACTATATCTTTAGATAATTACAAAGTTAGTTGTAAATTTAACAATAAATATAAGCATAGTTTACATACTGAAAATATCCATTTAAACGGAATAACAGATTTAATAATAAACTTATGATTTAATTTAGAAAAAGAATCCACTAATACACATAGTATATTAGAAAGATTGTCTAAATATATATACAAAAGAACAGAGATTTCAAATAAAATAATAGAAAATTTAACATATATTAAAGAACAAAATAATTTAATTATAAAAGAGATAAAAGATATTAGAAAAAATATTCCTAATAAACAAGAAATACAACAGTTAAGTTATTTATTAGAAAATAATAAACCAACAGCCACAATAAATAAAATAGAAAAGCAAGTTGCAAATCAAGTCGAATTACTAGAAACAGTTAAAAAGATAGTTGAAGGATAAAACTGGAGTTAGTAGAATATAAAAAAGCCTTAGAGGACGCTAACAAATACAAACCAATAGAAAATACAGAAGAAATTACAGGTTTTACAAAATATTCGGGAACAGGTAAAAGCGATAAAGTATATCCAAGTTTGTTTAATTTTATAATTAGTTTATTATTACAGATTATTGAAAAGTTAAATAAATTACTTAATAAAGATAATCAAATAATTGAAAGATTAGACAAATTAGTTAAAAACAAAGAAGTTAGACAAGAATTAGATAGTGAAGTTGATAAACTTACAAAAGCATTAAATAACTTAAAAATTAACGATATCAAAACAGAGAAAAAACCACAACCATATAAACATTGGATACCAAGAAAATGAATAACAGTTCTTTTTTAGGAAGAAGTAGAACGCTACAAGAATCAAGAGCATCCACTAGCAGCTTACATGATACTATCTCATCAGACTCATTTTTAAACAGAATAATTAGAAGAGGATCTAGTTCTAATAGCACACAAAACACTATACAGTTAGAAGAAGAGATTGATTTAAATAGAAATATTAATTTATATAATCAACATCAATTAGAAATCTTAAATCCCAGAATTTTATATCAAACAGGAAGATTTAATGTCAATACAGTATTAATAAGAAGTAGTAGAGAAGAAAGTTTAAGAGTAGTAGACAGAACAGTAACAATAGACTTATTTTCTCCAGATACTATACAAAGAATAAAGCAGTCAGGAAAACATTTTTCACATATAGGACTAGTAGTCATAGGAGTTAAAGCCTTAGGTAGAAAAAATTTAGGAACAAAATTATTAGCATTATTACTAGATAAAAGTTGGAAAATAGAATTAAAAAAGGCAATAATTTCAGGAATGGAAGTAGACCTGAGTCAAAACACAGCCTTATTTTATTGTGCACCAGATATTTTAAAAGACATAAAAGATTTACAAAATATAAAAATAGCATTACAGACTAAAGGATATGAAAATTATAATGGAAATAATCTTGTAATTAGTATAGGAGTATTAGGAAGAGCAAGTAATAGATCAGGTATGAAATATAAAGTAAATATAGAAAGAATAGTAAATGTTATAGCTTCAAAATCAATACAAATGATAAACCCAATAAAAATAGACCCTGGAGAATTAGCAGGATTAGAATGGCAATTAGATGAATTAAAAGAACAAGAAAATGAAGTTTAGTACCTAAACAGAGCGTCATATATGAAGGATTAGATGGAACACAAAGTCTTAGATTTGTTAATTTCACAAAAGAAACACCTAAAGATGAAAATGAAACTGAAATGGAATATACTTATATGAATATAGAATATGATACAGAACCAATATATGATACAGAAGAAGATGAAAATATATTAGATATAGGATTTAGTAAATTCAAAGAAGAAGAATGTGATTATAGTCTATGGGAATATTTAGAAGAAGAAGAAGAAACAACAGTTTTTAAAACAGAAGAAACTAATAAAACCATAGATCAAATAATAGATAGAAAATTTACAGAATTTAATATACAAGAAGAGATAGATGATATGTTAATGGAATGTATGACAGAATTAGGCTTAACATATGAGGAGAGCTATAATAAATTACAAGAATATTTTAATTTACCATTAGCCACAGATATAGCACAAGGAAAAATTATGATATCAGATTTTTATAAACAAGAACAAACTTTAGTTGGTGATACATTTATGATTCCACCATTAAAAAGATTAAAACCAGAAGAATGGACAGGACCGTCGTCATCTTATACAACACATGTAGGTAGAGAACCCTGGACAACACCCTCTGTATCATACACAGGAGAATCAAATATAGTAGGAAAAGGTAACAGATTACCAGTAGGAAATATATACAGTGGTAGTATGTTGTTAATAGAAAGTCAAAAACCACAATTATGGGCAGATGAAGTATTAGCATGGGAACAAACAGTAGTTAGAATGTGGGAAACTAATAAAAGAGATGGAATGGATATGTTTGCATATTTAGAAACAACATTAGGACCAACAACATTAGGTATATGGCAAAGTAAAAAGACTAAAAATCCAGAAGAAGTAAATAATTTAAAAGCCATGGGAGATAATCCATTCAACTTCACATCACAAATTAGAACATTAATATTAGGAGTAGACCCAGCAAAAAACAATACATTATTACAAAATTCAGCTATCAGAAATTTAGAACAATTAAGTATAGCAAATATGAAATATATTAATGAATATACCTAGGATTTCATTAGATTATTGGCACAGACAGGTCAGGCAGTTAATAATGATTTATGTGATAAATATTTTATTAAATTACCAGGAGATTTAGGAAAAGCGATACATGAATCATGGAATCAATCATATGGTAATACACAAGATTTAGGATTAGGACCTAGAGTAACACATACATTTCAAATATTAGAAGAAAAATGTAAAGAATTAGTATTACAAGAACAAATAAAAAAGAATGCTTTTGCATTTTGTAAAACAGCGATTTATACACCACAAACTTATGGACATAAAGATTATAAAAAGAAAAAACTTAGAAAAAGTACTACATATAGAAAAGAATATAAACCTTATTATAAAAATAAATATGTTAGAAAACCACAAACAAGAAAATGTAAATGTTTTATATGTGGAAATGAGAATCATTTAGCAAATAAATGTCCAGATAGAGGTAAAAATATAGAAAGAAGTAACTTAGTAGAACAAATAGGTGAATATGAAATAGAATTAGTAGAAGCAGGAGATTCAGACAATGAATCAGTTTATAGTATATATAGTGATAATGAAGAAGATAAAACAGTAGCTAAAGTTACATATACATATGTTAATACAGAACAAGAATGTACACATAAATGGATAAATAGAAGAGGTAGCAATCACATAACATGTTTCATATGTGGAAAATGGCCAAGTATAGAAAAAAGATCACAATGTGCAGAATGTTTTAAAGAGATATGTTGCATATGTCTTAGAGAAATATTTAATATAGATATAATAGAAGAACAAGAAGTACAAGTAAATATAGGTACTAGTACAAATAATGATAAAATAAAATACTTAGAAGCAAAAACAGAATTACATGATTATAAACTAAAAGAAATAGAAAATAAATTGAGTCAATTAGAAGATTTAATAAACAAAAAGAAATACATAGAACAAGAAACAACACAAATGAGTGAATTAGTTCCAGAAGAGAGTATATATTTACAAACAAATACTGGAAATACTAATATGATAAATTTACAGTGTAGATTATGGATAGATAATAATATATTTTTTGATTTAAAAGGAATATTAGATACTGGAGCCACAAAAAGTTTAATATCTTATAGCTTAATACCAAATAAATATCATAAGAAATTACCTTATAGACTAAATAATAGAACAATAGAAGATAGAGTAATACAAATAACACACTGTTTAGAACAAACTAAAATACAGTTCTTAGAATTTTCAGGAAATTATAGTATAAAATATGATATGCCACAAATAGTAGTTAATCCTGAAAATATAAAATCAAAAGATTTTGTTATAGGATTAAATTTTATATTTAATCTACAAGGATCAATAACAATTTCAAAAAATATGATTACACTTAGCAAAAATACATATAGTTATCCTACACTAAGATATACACAGACATCAGAGTTTGCACAGAAGCGTGGTGGACAAGGAAATTTAGAATTTTTAAAAACGCAAAATCATTTACCAAGAGTAGAAAATGAAGCTATAAAATTATTAACAGAATTCATGTCACATGAATTAGAGAAAGGAAAAGATGTTAGTAAGAGTATAAATTATCCTATAATATTACATTTAGAAAAATTAGGATTAATAGGAGAAGACATTAAACAATCAAAAGTTAAATATGTTTGTAGGTTTAAACTAAAGAATCCAGATATTATAATTAGAACATCAAATATAGAATATAGTCCATTAGATAAAGAAGAATTCAGAAAACAAATACCAGAAATGATAGAACAAAAATTAATTAGAAAATCTAAAAGCCCTCATAGATCAGCAGCATTTGTAGTTAGAAACCATAGTGAAATTAAAAGAGGTAAAGCTAGAATAGTATATAATTACAAGAGATTAAATGATAATACAGAAGATGACGGATATAATATCCCAAACAAAGACAGTTTAATAAATTTAATACAGAAAAAGAAAGTATTTTCAAAATTTGATTTAAAATCAGGATATAATCAGTTACAATTAGAAGAAAGTTTTAAACCATGGACAGCCTTCACATGTTCAGAAGGACAATATGAATGGAATGTTCTTAGTTTTGGGTTAAAAAATGCACCTTCAATTTTTCAGAGATTTATGGATAGTATCTTTCTTAAATATGATTTTTGTCTTGTATATATTGATGATATTTTAGATCCATAACACCTTCTTATACTCCTCAAACCAAACAACCTCCAACAACACCCACAGAGAATGTTATATTTTTTGGAACCTATACACTTCCAAAATGTTTAGAACCCCATAGAAAATTTAGACCCCTTATGGGAATTAGTTTAACAGAGAAACATCAATGTTTATTAGATAATTTCTGGCATTTACAAACAGTGGGACAAGCAACATCACATAAAGTCCAACTTCTAAATGCCATGAGTATATATTTTAGAGAATAGAGTTTAGTAGTTCCTAAACAAAAACAGAAAAAATTTACTCATTATGTTATATTTAAAGGAACAAAATTAGGAGTTTTTAATAAATGGGAAACAGTTGCAAAACATATACAATGTATACAACCCATTTTCAAAGGTTATTATAGTTTTTCAAAAGCAATAGAAGCATGTAGAGAAGCCTTTGGATTAAAAGATTTTTATATAGAACCAGAGGAAACAAAAACTTTTTCTGATATAGCACAAATTAGTCCTGAGCAAATCATAAAAGCTCAAGAAGAGACAATTGCTAGCCTTCAAAAGCAATTATTAGAACAAGGAAAGAATACAGAAAATATTATTATACAATTAGAGAATAGAATCTTACAAGAAAAAGAAAAAGTTATGTTAGAAAAAATTAGTACATTACAAGAAAAATTAGAGAAAAAATAAAAAGAAACAGGTACAAAAATCTACAGAGATTTTGATAGCTTCAAAGCAAGACTTTTGGATATTCCATGGTTACACACTATGAAGCCATTAGTAGATGATTTCCCTGAAGTAGAGCAGATTATTGAAGAAAAAATTCGCAGAGAATTTCCCTTAGTACTCTATGATTTGCAGCTAGAAATTATAAACCTTGCATTTGAAAAACAAAAGTTCAAAGGAGTAAATGTAGTTCAACGAAGAAGCAGCTTGGGAAAATCACATTTCCTGTTACAAATAAATTTAGAAAAAACAGACATGCCTGAAGAACAGATAATCAATTATTACCATAATGGAATGATTGATTTCTTAGAATTTGGTTATACTCATAAAATAGAAAATTTACTCAACAAATTAGGAGAAAAATTAGTATTTGTAGCTGGAAACATTGCATCTTATTCCATAAACCCTATAGGATGCAAAATCTTTTCTTCATTTCCAGAGATGGATAACCATACCTACAGACCATCAAGAAAGAGAATTTTCATTAGTGAAATAGAGGCAATTAAAAAACAAATAAAAGGGATAGCTTGTATAGAGACAGCCAGTGATATGGATATCAACTGGTGGTTAGATGATGATTTTTGTCCAGCAAACCTATCAAAAGAACAAAAGCACCAATTAGAATATGCAAGAAAAAACATTAGAGCAAAATGGATTACTGAAGCCCAGAAGACACCAAAGATACCAATGACTTTTCCAAGAAGACAATACAAACTATTAGCAGAAGGACATTATATTCAAATTTGGGCACACCATAACTGGACAATGTTTCTCCCCTTCATAGGAGAAAGTAAAGATTTAGAACAATGGGATATTACAAATGAAGATGTATCTGAAGATGATAACAATAATCCCACTCCAGTTTCGCCAGTATCAATCGATAGCACGCACAGAGATTTTTGATTTTCTAGAAGGCATGATGCAAGCCATGACGATTAGCAACAATAATTCAAGATTCCAATGGCCAGCATAATACTGTTTACTTTATTAAAGTTTTTGATTGTATTCAATAATGTAGATTCCTTTATTAAAAATTTCTTCCTTTGTAATTATTAGATAGGGACCTTCATTATATAGAATAGGATTTGTAATGCCTATATAAGGCACTCTATGTTTCATTTGTAAAACACACAACAATTTCATATCAATAATAATCTTCAAGCTTTTCATATGGCAGCTTAATTTCCTATCCAATTCTCTTAGTCTAAATCCCTTAACTCCTTAAATCCCTTCTAGCACTTCATATTACATCCCACCAAAAACATCAAAAAAAAAAGTCTTTTTATTAATAATAATCATTCTTCGTCTTAATCATCCGTTGTGTATATTTCTATCCCCATTGTAAGTTTTCTTAAACTATGTATATATGTCAATCATTCCATTATGGTAATAATTGATTATCTGTTCTTCAGGCATGTCTGTCTTTTCTAAATTTATTTATATTATATATTATAAATAAGAGTTTTTTTAAATCAACCTCGATCCTGTTTCTTGAAATCATTATATCTCCGATCGAATTAATAAGAAAGACTTGGTGGTGTTTGACAGCAGCAGCAGCAGAAGATAAGATCTTTTTTGAATCAATCAAGACATGTATCACAGGAGGAGAAAAGCAGCAGCAACAGCAGAAGAAGAAGAAGAAGAAGAAGAAGAAGAAGAAGAAGAAGAAGAAGAAGAAGAAGAAGAAGATAAGAGTTTTTGCAATTTTCGTCCCTAAACATGTCACGTTTTTCACTTTTAGTCCCTCAGGTGTAACAAGAAAATGACATTAATACCCTAACGTGTTTAGCACGTGCGTACGTTAACGGTAAAAAATGAACGCCCTCTAGGGGAAGGACCTTGATTGCAAAATGTTGTCAACTTTAAGGTTAAAATTGTAATTTTTAAACGTTAGGAACGAAAAGTGCAAAAGCTGCCAACTTCAGGGATGAAAAGTGTAATTTACCCTTAAATTAATAAGATAGAGAATGGATTAAGATTTCGTTACACATCGTGAAAAATAATAATTACTGGCATGTAAATCATTAGGGAAGTGATATTCGTACCATTTCATTTGATGGATGTACCATAACTGTGTATTACCGGTTTGTACAGTCAGTTATATAATTTGTACATTGTGGTACATCAATCAAAAATGGTGGTACGAATGTCACTTCCCAAATCATTAGTGTTATAATGTATTTTGTTGTATAAACATCAATATATTTTCGTGTAAATGATATTTTTTGGTCCAAGTCATTTTGTTTTTTTCTTTCTTTATTTTTCGATTATACTATCAATAAGGGCACATTGAGTGCCATAGCCATGGGCAAAAAGTCGTACACTACTTTTTGCTTAAGGGAATATCGTCCGTTCTATAGACACTTAATGGGTGGGAAGTCAATCGTTAAATGTCATCCTCACATTCTTCACTACCTTTCTCTTTATTTATTTTTTGTTTTTTGTTTTTTTGTCTTTTCCTATGTGAGGAAAGAATGAGGAAGAGAGATGAAGCATTTTTTGTAAAAATGGTGAGAAACTGGAGGGCAAGAAATAGTAAGTCACTCCCCGTAATTTTTAAACGTCATGTCACGTGATAGATTTGTAAACAGACGTTAGTAGTCATGATCAAAAGCGTTAACAGAGAAAAAAAATTTGGACCAAAAATATAATTTTTGAAAGTTAAGGATGAAAGCTATAAGTGTCATTAACTCTTTTTAGCATGTAATGAAGCTTTAGTTTTTTTTTTTTTTTTAACAGCGAGTTAATAGTTAGCATTCGAGACACCACAATGACATCCAATTGAGCAATATGCGGAGCTCAAACCACGCATGTTTGGATGAAACCCCATACTCTCGAAAACTCCCCAATAATTCACTCCTACAAATGTAAAAAGTGGGATTCGAATCCTGGTGGATTTCCCCAAGGTCAAAGACAGTTGATATAACTGAATATCATAAATAATATAAAAAAAAACATGATTTACTTGGAATATTCTTAAGTATAATAGAAAGATTGAATTATCACTTTTCTTAAATCAACAGTAAAAAGTAGATGATACAGACAAGTATTACATTCAATATTTTGCTGTTCAGACTTTCTTGACAACATTGCTTCTGACGATTTTAATTTGTGTTATAAATCTAAAGTACAGCAATAAAAGAGTAGCTAAGGCCGGTCCCTAAGGGAGTGTTCGACACCTCTTCGACCATCCCTTCGACCACGACTCCATAGGGAGCACCTCGTCGACGGCAGCTTCCTTCAAATGGTTTCGTTCCATCGATGCATGTTGACGAGCGAGGTGGAGCGGGTGTGGGCCTCCTTTAACGTAAACAAAAAAAATAAAAAGTGTGGAAGAGGTGTGGAAGAGTAGTGGAAGAGGGGTTATAGGGAGTGATTGTGGAAGAGGTGGATGAAGAGAGAGAAAAGCTGATGTGGCAGTGGTGGATGAAGAAGAGAAAAGCTGATGTGGCAGTGTGGAAGAGGTGTGGAAGAGGGGGGGTGTTCTAGCTTAGGGAGAGGCCTAAGAAAATGAACATTACAGCATTGACATTCAAACTTATTCATCATGATTTTTTTAAACAATTACAAATTTGATTCTGATACGAAAACAAGCTAAACTTCAAAACTTTACAGGGAGAAAAATAAAATCGCAAATAATAAATACATCACAACTCACATCTGCAACTGAACGAAACTTGGCATAAATCACATAGGAACTTGCTGTAGCGTGCGTGTATACTGTATAGGAGCAATTGGTAATGTCGCTATCAGGTCACGCACCTGAATCATCACAGCTTCTTTACGGATATACAAAAGAAAGACCGTGTGAAGGCTATTTTCCCCAATCCTTGCGAAACTGAAGAGCCTTAGTGCACTATTAACTTGAGCTTGCAAGAACAATGTGATGCCTAAGGTCGCTGATATACATATTTTGTTCTTGGATCCACGATAAGCCCCTTTCCTCCGTTTACTTCCAAATCATGCCTGCATACCAAAACACATAGCAGCTGTAAGGGTCGATTCAGGTTAATATCTCTAATGAGTAAAACAAAAAATAGTTTGATAGGGATATGAGGCAAAGGATTGAAAATCACCCAAAGTATAATTCTAAAAGAAACGTCAAACTGTTTTATTAAATTTACAAGTTATGCAACACAACAGAACATCCTAATATTTGGACTGTGAATTTTTGAGGCCAACCCGACCCAGCCCATTTTGACCTGTAGAAAAATTGATCTGGGCTATCCAGGAATGTTATCCAACCCAGAGGAACCACCCACTTCACCATCTCTACTTGGGAGTATTCAAGTTAACACTCGTAACCATAGACAAGGGTCTCATCTTATTCGATTAGTAGTAATTTTATAGGAGCGAAAGATTAAGACTCAACTGGAACACAAAATCGGGGATGGTTAGCTGCTCACGAGGAACGTATCTGAAAAGCTGAAGAAGTCGATCAACATATACTGCCTTTTTCCACACCTGTCAATCATATTCATTTGTGTGATAAAATTTTCATGTGAAGAAACTTAAATGTGCTGAAATACATCTATAGTCACAAGATTTCCCTATTTTGTTTGCCATTCATAAGGGTATTAAAGTTTTTTCATGAACAATATTACAACTATTCCAGCTATAAAAGACCATCAAATGTTACAAGGTTCAAAAGACGTAGGAATAATAAGCAGGTTTCTACATTGACATGATACATACCATGCCATCCACTAATAGTTGCAACGCAAGTATGGCAGCCTTCAGTCCAAAAGTTGGGTGGAGGATATATATTTCCTGCATGAGTGGAAAATAGACAATAACGAGTAAGACTATAACTCGGTATATCAGTGGAACACCGTGAATATCAACATGTACACCTTGACCCAATTAAAACTCTGGGGAATAAGTTTAGGTATATCAGTGGAACACCGTGATGTCGCACTGTGGTAGTGACGGGTAAGTTTAGGTAGTCTCTATTCTTTTAAAATTAAAAATCCAATATAAGAACTCGGAGAGAAAGGGGGGGGGGGGGGGGGGGGGGGGTGCGCCAACGGTTGATGACAGCTGGTGTAAGAGGGGGGTGATGTGCCACTTTTTTACTTGGGTCGTGAGAAGGAGTGCTATGGCACTTTGTTTTATTGGTTTTACTTAATCTTAAAATAGGGGAGATTCGCTTTAGGTATCAGTATAGACTAACGATTGACTACTTAACCACCGATGACCGTTTTAGGAAAAGCAAAAAGAAAACAAACATTTGCACCATAACCAGGGCTAAAACTTAATGGCCTGCCGTTTTGATCTATTATCTAATGTGCCCATCTTGTTACCCTAATTAATTAATTATTAACAAATACATTTGACAAAATTGATTCAGGTAAACAACATTCTGTTATTCATTTCGATGAAAGATATTACAGATACTTGAGGGTTAGTCAGAAATGTTACTTTAACTATTCTCAGGTCAAACATTGAAATTTCTTTGTCATAGTAGGAGACTAAGAGTATATGCTTTCCGCATTTAACTTACATGAAGATTCCGTTGGCTTTTCCTACCAAGTATTTGCTGCAACCTCCTCATAAATCCCAGATCTGGCTGCCTATCAAATCCGAAACATGACATTACTAAGTGAATTCAAAAGTATATAATCCAATATGAAAAAAAAATAGTTTTTACTCACACTTGTAAAGATGCAGCAGAGTGGAAGTAAACAATGCTATATGGTTTTTGGATCAAGGGCTCAAACTCCTGAAATTCAAATTTACAATTTCAATTGCTTACTGGTGTTCCTAAAAATCTGTATAGCAACTGTTTGACTCTATATTCAGTCCAAAAACATCACATTACTTGTAGAAAATGGGCCAAGATCCCCTTTTACCTTCACTACGTATAGGACAAATCTTTCAAGATCAAGACAACGAAGCAGAAAATGTGCTCCAACCACAACCATTACAGGGCGACCTTCGCTGTCTACTCCTCCCCGGTAGCTGAAATATAAGTGCGGGATGTAAGCATTCAAGTGCAGGTAGCAAAATTGATTTTGTGTGTGTTTTGGTTAGAGATAAAATTTAAGATGAGACTCATTCACAGATAAATGGGATCATTTATAGTATATTGTAATACAAAACAAACAAAGCCTTAATTTTATATCTAACAGCTACTTACAGAATCTTCATTTCTGCTATTTCAGAAAGATTAAGAGAATTTGCTTTGGCGAGGTATCTAGAATGTAGCGAGTATTCTTCAGCTGCGGAAAGCGGTGGGCCCCCCAGTTCGCCAAACCCTAACAGTTTGGCAAAGTTGAACCCATTTTGTGCTCGAGCGGTTCTTTCCCATTGTTCCTTGCGCCGCTGATCAGGATCTTTAATTATGGACATAAAAGCAGGATCTAAATATGATTCTAAATATGATGAGTTCCTGTTATGAGAATAATAAATATTAGGTCAGACAAATATAAATAAATATTTAAGTCCCTTACTCCCTATTCCTTATTTTGTGGTTCCAACTCGATTTCTTGTCACATAAAGTAGAAACCGCAACAAGAAAGAGTTAAAGGGGTGTTTGGATGTGCATTTTGTCATTAATCATCTTACTTTATAAAATAAAATCAGGTACTCGACTGTAGGAAAAAGTGTTTGGATGCACCTCTACTGTTGAAATTGCATTAAATTCTAATGATAAATGTTCATTAGCTTTTGTCAACTTCTGATTATTTAAAAGATTCATAGATAAAATAACCAAAACATCAATTTTTTGAGAAAAAAAATAAACTTCTTGTGAAACAAAATACAAATTACTTTAAAAGAAGGGTAAGTAAAAATAATTAAATAATTATTTATTTAGATAATCATTTTTGTTGCAGTTGATATGAAAGCAGATTTTGATTATCCAAATACTGGAACTTCATATAATCAGTTCTGAAACACAAATCCAAACCACCCCTACAGGAACATCTAGGGAAGTGCTATATAACTGAGATTTACAGGTCACTAACCGCCTAGCTAATCCTTGATCACTAACAGGAACATCTAGGGAAGCTCGCGGAGGTTTAGGAATATTCTTCTTGATATTCGGCAAGGGCTTAATTCTGATTTTTCGTTCGTCTATTACTGTTTCACCATTTTCATCTCCAACATCAGCAGGAAGCTTCGAAATAGCAATCTCTTCCTCCTTTTTATCTCGGGGAAAGTACAGAGGAAGTAATCTGTTTGTAACGCAAATAAAGTCACATGTGTTTACATCAATGTCATATCAGAAAGAGATTTACTTGTAAGTTGTAACAGCACAGAATGACAGAAGTACTGAAAACGCATCTTGCATATATAGTAGAGGTGGAATTCTGGGCAGGTCAAGGTCGGGTCAAAATGGGTCATAAAGGAGCAAAAGAGCAAGTTTACTGATAAACACTTTCTTATTCATTCTGTAAAATAATGAGTTAATTATGATTATAAAAATTCTGATATAACAATTACAATCCATGTTGAATAAACCAATTTTAGATGTATGCATTAAAAACAGACCTTACACGACTTTTCACCTGTTCCCCCTTTAGCTAAGTTTTATATTTAAGCTGTTTAAGATAAACCACAGCCTAAATTCAACCCATTCATAAGTAAAGGGGTCAAAATTGTCACCTTTGGAAAACAACAATCATCCACCAGCTTACCTCTTATAT
This sequence comes from Erigeron breviscapus, assembly GCA_034093135.1. Taxonomy (NCBI): domain Eukaryota; kingdom Viridiplantae; phylum Streptophyta; class Magnoliopsida; order Asterales; family Asteraceae; genus Erigeron; species Erigeron breviscapus. The sequence continues at coordinate 182,571,740 of CM067167.1, forward strand.
ATTTCAGTATCATTTGTTGTTGTTAAGCAAAAGACTACACCAGTAATTTCATCCTTTTGTTTCTCAAGAAAACGCCGCACAGTTCCTGATAAAATAAATATGATCAAATATAAGGTAGCAGTAGATTATAAGTATCATAAACGCAAAGATACAAAATAATATAGATGATATGCAACTTTCTCTAAGCACATACAATTACATGTTTTTGTCTACATTACATTCTTCAAAAGCTACTTACTTATTGCCACGTGGGCAGCTGGTTCCCTAGGGTAATTTTTTGCCTCTGTGTATATACAACCCATAGCAATGCTGCATTCACAGATTTTGATGAGATAAGAATCAAATGTTGCCACACATAGAACACACTGAGTGACACAGGATAAAACAAAATAACTGTACGCAGTCTATGGGTTTAAGACAACCTTCGAAGCCCGTTCTCAATGAGAAGTTCTAGACAAGAACGATAGCAGTGACTCAAAGCATTTTCTGCTGCAGTATGATATTTTACAGCATACTTAGGCCCAACTGTATGTATAACCCTCCTACAAAAGAATACAGAACGAATCATTTGGTATCTCGGCAAAGACTATGGAGCTACTAAGTACTATCTTATATACTATGTATAATACTTTTTTTCTAACCATACATTGTACAATGGTACATAGGCGTACCTATATTATTTTGCATTATTTAACCTTATGCTGGTTATTTACCTTTTTAGGTGGATTCACACTGATATATGAATTCATTTTCTTTCACAGTCTATTATCAGTAAATGCAGACACATATAAAGTAAATGATTTAAATAATATATATGAAAGTTCACCTTGCGGGAAGATCATATGCATTAGTAACTTTTGCCATCCCCGTTCTGCATCCACCCTGTGAGGCAATAAAAGTTGCATGAAACTTTTCTCCTATACCTTAAAATAATGTAATTATGATACCAGGTTCTATGATTTTTAAAATTAACAATATATTACAAAGAATATCTTTTTATTTCAGATAACTAATAAACATAGGAAGGACGCGTTACCAATGTCGCACATTCTTCAGCAAGACCGGGCCCAGCTGCAGCATGCAAACCAGGACTACAATGTGCTTCATCCAAGTTCTGTAATTGTTTAAACAAATAAACAGATGTCAACTGATAACATTATTAATTCATTTGACAATCCATACAAAACCTCAAACTTATAAGTTTTGTTATATATGTATACGGGGTAATAAATACACATATACATAACTAGCCTTATGAAAGAAATATTCAGTAATCTTCCTTAACATTACTAACGGCTTACCTCATTTGTGGAGTTGACAACAGCATCGACCTCAAGATTCCACGGGTTCCCTCTCCAAAGATAAATCTTGGAATTAACATCATGATTAACCGGAAACCTAGAAACTTTGCCACTATTCTCTACCCCAGAAGACGAAGCTAACGGATCAGGAAAATGCATACTAGGATCTTCAATCTCATAAGAATATCTAAAATCCCCATCACTCCATCTAGGTACTTGATCAAGAGTCACCACCACATCTCCGCTATCACTGGGTTGTCCACCACGAGTCATGGACTCGCTTTCCGCTATATGCCTGTACATTTGTTTTCTTATCGAATCTCCAATTCCCTCCTCTCCACTACAACAATAATCACAATTATCATCTCATTTTTCTCATTTAACTTTAAGAAACTATCTTTACAAGCTTTAAAACCCTAAAAGGTTAAAACTTTACACATTGTATGATGAATGAAGATTAGGGTTATGAGCAAATTGCACAATTACATCATAATCAATAAACTTTTTTGCAGAATTGAAAACAGTTTCAATAATAAAAATCAACAAAATTTGAATAATTTGGGTGGATTAAGTAAATGACAAAGATTTTAGCATCAGATTGTAATCATAATCCTACAATATATATATATATATATATATATATATATATATATATATATATATATATATATATATATATATATATATATATATATATATATATATATATATATATATATATATATATATATATATATATATATATATATATATATATATATATATATATATATATATATATATATATATATATATATATATATATATATATATATATATATATATATATATATATATATATATATATATATATATATATATATATATATATATGAAGCTAAGAAGCAGAAATTGAGGTAATTTTGTTATTGTTATTTTTTGTTATGAAGAATCAAGATAAATAAAGTTGTGTCTCTTGGCTTGTGTTATTGTTATTTTTTTGTTAATTCTGAAGTAATATAGTTAGGGTTTCAATGTGGCAGTTTGGGTTTTATTCTGAAGTAATTTTAGGGTTTCATTCTGAAGTAATATAGTTAGGGTTTCATTATGAAGTAATATAGTTAGTGTTTCTTGTGTTATTGTTATTTTTTTGTTAATTCTGAAGTAATATAGTTAGGGTTTCAATGATAATTGGCAGTTAGGGTTTCATTCTGAAGTAATATAGTTAGGGTTTCATTCTGAAGTAATTAGTTAGGGTTTCATTCTGAAGTAATATAGTTAGGGTTTCATTATGAAGTAATATAGTTAGTGTTTCATTGTGTTATTGTTATTTATCAATGAAATTGTGTAAAAGTCTTATGAAATTGAAAAGTTGTGTCTCTTGGCTTGTGTTTTTGTTATTTTTTTGTTAATTCTGAAGTAATATACTTAGGTTTTCAATGTGGCAGTTAGGGTTTCATTCTGAAGTAATATAGTTAGGGTTTCATTCTGAAGTAATATAGTTAGGGTTTCATTCTGAAGTAATATAGTTAGGGTTTCATTCTGAAGTAATTGTTAGGGTTTTTTGAGAATTATAGTTAGGGTTTCATTATGAAGTAATATAGTTAGTGTTTCATTGTGTTATTGTTATTTTTTTGTTAATTCTGAAGTAATATAGTTAGGGTTTCAATGAGAATTAGTTAGGGTTTCATTATGAAGTACTAAAGTTGTGTTTCTTGTGTTATTGTTATTTTTTTGTTAATTCTGAAGTAATATAGTTAGGGTTTCAATGTGGCAGTGGGTTTGATGATGTAATTTGGGGCTTTTTTGAGAATTAATTGTAATCTGGTTAGGGTTTCATTATGAAGTAATATAGTTAGTGTTTCATTGTGTTATTGTTATTTATCAATGAAATTGTGTAAAAGTCTTATGAAATTGAAAAGTTGGTAATTTTGACTAAATTTGTTCACATATTTTTGACTTTATTTGGCAGAATACATTGGTTAAAATGCATAATTTTGACTAAATTTGTTCACATATTTTTGACTTTATTTGGTAGAATACATTGGTTCAAATGCATTTGTTCAGAAAAATAAGCATAAGCAAAACTAAAGTAAAGAAACTACATAGTCAAATTCCACATACATCAAAAGCATTGTTTCAAAGTACACAAACATAAAAGCATTGTACCAACATACATAAAGCTAAACATAGTTTCAAAAGCATTAGACAGAAAATAGAAACATAAACATTGTCTTCAAGTAGCAGTCTTCTGGGCTACATTCTTCTTGGACACAGTCTTCTTGGACACATTCTTGTTGGTCTTTTTTCCTGCTGGTATCCCTCCTGGAAATTTTTGTGCTTGTATGGCTTGCCTTGTAAGCTTGTTTGGTGATTGAGGTAACCTCCTTTGTTGTTGGCTTGATGTCTGAACCTGACTTGGTGCTTGAGGCTGACTTGATGCTTGAGGCTGACTGGATGGTGCTTTTTGAGCTGCTGATTGACTTTGGGACTGACTTGGTTGTGTTCTTTGAGTGGGTGGTGCAGTTTGGGACTGACTTGGTTGTGTTCTTTGAGTGGGTGGTGCAGTTTGGGACTGACTTGGTTGTGTTCTTTGAGTTGCTGCAGTTTGGGACTGACTTGGTTGTGCATTTTGAGACTGGGATCCCCCTTGCCCTTTACAACTCCTAGAGTTATGCCCTAGATTACCACAAAGCCCACAAGTTAGTGTCTTCAGCTTCCTTGCATTATTATCACCTTTTTTCACCATTTTTTCCTCATTGAATGACCTTTTCCTCTTCTTCTTTGGCCTTCCAACAGGATTGTGATGGATTGGGGGTGTTATTCCAATAGGAAGTTGAGACCTTTCCCACATGTTTGGACCATTAACACCACCTATCCTGTAAGAATAAACCTGTCTCCATGTACTTAGCCAATAACACTCATCAACCCAAGTTTCAACCATGCCAACAACTACCCCATTTGTACCCATATTCCAATTAGCAGCCACAACATGTTTACATGGTATGCCTGTTAACTCCCATCTTCTGCAAGTACAGTTCTTTTCTTGTACATTCACTACACACTGATCACCCCATGGACCAGATACTTGGTAATTAACCCCTCCATCATAGATGACATTGTACTTTGAAGCATCATGTTTACACACTTCTAACAACCTAGTTGCTGTTGGTGTTAAGGGTCCAAGGCACTTGTTAATTTCCTTTTGTACCAAAGCATTCCTTTTCATCATATATTCCCTAATGAAGTCTAGACATCCTATGATTGGACTTTCCCTAGCCTTAAGTAACCTTCTATTAAACACTTCACACAAATTGTTTAACAGTATATCAGATCTAGGCCTCCCTGTTCCATACAAATTGTAATTAAGACCTAACATGTGTGTAACCCTACTAATGTAATCAACTGCATAAGAAAGTTAACCAAGTTTACCTGAGAAGTGGGATCTTGACCAATGACTTGGATGGATTTGTGACAACCATTCAAAACACTGCTGATTCAATCTTGTGAGTCCCTTAAGTTCGATGGTTAACCAGGAAAGTGCAAAATACAACAAGTCTAATAAGCACTAGATTGGACTAGTATTACTTTAATATAAATGCAAGTATATAAATAAAGTAATACAAGACTTAAAGCAATAAACAAATAAAGTGGAACATTATGTATTTTTCATGGGTATTTTATTTATGATGTTAAATAAAATACAAGGTTGTTGCGGAATCAAGATAATACAATTAAGCATGTATCCTAACAACCTCTGAGTTACAAATGATCTATATTTGTCAAATAACTCTTTAGGATCGAGATACTTAAAGTTGTGAAGTATCCCAGTTTAAGATCGAGAGTATTTGGACATATTCACTTCAATGCAAAATGAATGCTTAAAAGTATTTATGTCAAGGAAATGACTTCCTATTTATAGGCAACAAAATTCACCAGTGAATTTTGTGCCGTACAAATATGGTTGCATACATTTAATGATCCGACAAGAACATTAAATGTATTGGATAAGGAATAAGGATAAAGTCACATCAAATGCAAGTGTATCCTTTTATCCAACCACCTTTACACACGTATACTTTGGTAAAGAACAAGTGGATTGTTCTTTGGAAAGTGTGTAAAGGGAAAAGTCAATCCTTGATATCAGTGTTCAGACTTGTAGGATCTAGAACACTGACAATCCTCCAGTGTACAGATCTGGTAAGACTTTCCAGTGGACTCCGCCATTTGTTAAGTCTTCTTTCTTCAGACTTCAGTCTTTGACTTCAGTCAGAATGTCTTCAGTAGAGTTGATCTGGACTGGGGTGAAGTCCAGTGAGCTCATCTGGAGAATACTCCAGATTTCCTATACAAGTATTTGCTCACTGGTCTTCAATTATTTCTGGACAAATCTTTAGAGGACTCCAGATTCCAAGTCTGGAGTAGGTCCAGTAGAACACGATTCTGGTCAGATCTTCAGTGAGGCTCCAGTAGTCGCGTCTGGAGCGAGTCCAGTAAATCTGGACTAAATCTGGACCTAACAAATCTCTTTAACTCTTCCATTGCCCTGGTGTATTCTGGCACTGTTGTAGTTGTTGCAGCCTTCCATAGACAATCCTTGTATGCTTTCCCTCTCCATTGGGACTTCATGTTCTCATGGATGTGCTTCACACAATATCTGTGCTCAGCACATGGGAACAGTCTTGCAATTGCAGGTATAATTCCCTGCATAGTCAAGTTAGAAAAGCCAAATCCATTTACATACGATATAAAAATATTATAACTAATTGTGGACTATTAGCATCGTCATTACCCTCAACAACTGGTTGTGGACTATTAGCATTGTCATTACCCTCAACAACTGCCTCATTTGTAACAATGTACACATCATCAAATGTAATGTCATTAAAATCCACAGTTTCATATGCCTCATTATCCTGTTTTTCATTACCCTGCCCATTATCCTGTTTTTCAGTTTCTTGCCAATCTATCATTAACCTAGATGAACTACCCTTCCTAGATTTATCCTTAACAACCATATGCTCTGCTTGCTCATCAGTTAACTCTTCTATAACAACTTTGCCCCTTTTAGGTGACAGATATTCAGTGCTAAGATTGGTGAACCCATGTTCTATGTAAAAATCAACCACATATGGTATATGTAAAGCAACTATCTTGTGCATAGCATGAATATCAGAATCTGAGGTCAAACGATTTAGACCAGTATCTAGGTTACCATTTAGGGTTAAAAAGTGATAATACATTATTTGCCCAGCCTTATAACCTAACTTTAACATCATTTCATCCAACTCCAACACTGAAAATAGATCTATATCGACATAATCCACATAAGAAACCTTCCCATTAACATACCTCCTATCAGGCCACTCAGTGAAAGCACCACCATGGTGTATCTTGATAGTGAACATACCCGGGCTATTCCCTATTTTATAAAAATAAAAAATATATATATTTAGTAAATATAACCAATACATGCATCAAAAATATGAACTTTAAAGGAAAATATTTTGAAAAAATTATTTAAAAAAAACTTACCATATACCCTAGCATAATCGACATCTGTGATGTCATCGCCGTCTTCTTCACGAAGTTGCCACTCGTTCAACACCATTTTTTCAACCTTTAAACCATTAGCTTCAAAGATCTGACTTATATTTTGGGGATTATACCTAATTTATGGAGGGAAATAAATAAACTAGAGAGAGAGACCGATCTCAATTATGGGGATGAAAAGTGAAGTAGTTGGGGTTTTTAATAGGGTAAAAAGGCAGTGTCTTCAGCCAATTTACATAAGTACCCATCACGTGCAAGTCACGTGATGGGGAAATAAACGTCCGTTTAGGAATTGGACCAAAACCGTTGACGGGGAAAATTTTTTGGACCAAAACGGTAATTTATGAAAGGTAAGGACGAAAACTGTAATTTTTGACCCACGACAGGGACCAAAAATGTAATTTACTCAAAATAAAAACAACTCAAGCTTGGTTGTCTTTATCTTCGGTTTTGATTGCGACTTATGTATGTTGTCACTTGTCGGAATCGACCTTCATCTTTTGCTATGCTTTCATTATTATCCTCTTTTTCTTTTTTTAATATCAAGTTAGCAGTTAGTAGTCTGTATTCGAGATACTATGGTGATATCCAATTGACCAGTAAACGAATAGAAGGTGAACATTCATAACCAGTAAGTTTTTCATTAATTTTCGTTTGTGATATATAAATAGTACTTCAGATATGATCTATTCAGAATCTAAAATATAGTGTGTTTGAATTAAGTCAAGCACAAAGTTAATTAAATAAATGTTTGAGACAAGCTCGAAGATTTGTATTAAACTTGTAAGAAATTTTTATGAGAGACATTAGAAGAAACCTTTTAAGGAATCTTTCGGATAGTATTCAAATTCGATAGATATAAATAAGGTTTAGATGAGAAAATCATATGGTATATTTGATAGTCTTTCTCCTAGTAAATATTTACTTTTTCTCAGTCATAAAAGATTTGAAATAAAGTCAACTCTTCTATAGAGTAATTAGAAATTTAGAAGTATAATGTTTGATATGTTTTACCATAGGTTGTATGTTTGTGGTGGAATATTCTCATTGAATCCATTTTTTAAGCATCTAATAACGTGCAAGTTTCAAATTGGGCACATGATAACCAAAATATTTTTTATTATTCATGGGAGAAAAGGACACAAAAGAGATTATACAAAGCTAAACATGGTCAAGTAACTGGAAGGTGTTTTTTTTTTGTGTCATCATCACTCATTCTGTAGGATTCATGCCTTGTAACTTTGTTGGTTTCACATGTTTGTGACTGTAGCATACACTCAAAAGATGCATATTTCTTTACCTCGGTTCTCATCAACTTCAAGTCGTTTGCAAGCTATCACAATCATTTATACTCGGATGTACATATATATTAGACATTACCCATAAAGACCACTATCATCTTCTAAATCCGGACAAGTTCAATCTGCTCATGTCACTCATTCAGGCACATATCTGTAATGCCTTTCAGCTGCTCTCTGGTTTCTCTAGTAATTTATGGGGCGCAACTCTTTCATCAAGATAAACAGAAACCGCTATTTAAAGGTGTATATGTGAGTCAGTGACCCAATAAGAGGCATATTCATCAATAAATATGATGTGGGTGTTCATTTAAAGCTCCACAAACCGTCATAAATTCCCTAATAGCTAGTAATATGCATATCAATAGTTTACCATTACCTAGACAATTAAAAGAAAACAAGAAACTACAGTAGTATATCAGTTGGGATGACATGATACTGTATGATTCAGCTCTCAAAAAAACGCAGCTCGATCATGAACTCTTTCTGCCTCGGTGAGTACCATGCCACAGCTTTCGCAGAACCAAGAACTTGTAATGCATACTCTATAGCAAATACAGGATCCTTCACTTTCACACGCATGTCATCCTTGTTAAGACTTAATTCTACATCAGAATCCACTCTGAAGCTGAAAGGTCCGGCAAGCTGCACCAGAGTAAAATCAACATTCAAAATGAGTACCCACAAGGATCATGACACATCCATTTTAGAATTATAATGTCCTAGTTATGCAAAAAAATAATGCAAATGCAACTACATGCACCAAATAAGTTACAATGTTTACATAAGTATGAAGTATATAAAACTATAAAAGGCCCACAACATATCATCGAAAGATTAAGTTTTGTACCTGCTGCTGAAATGAAAGGGTCGTATTGGGGCAGATCTTTTGAACTATATCCAGATCAGGTGTTCGGCTGTCATACAGATCTTTTGTCACGCGAGCAGCACCTGAAACAAAAGTTGAACCAGAAGGGAAATCGAGGAGAGCCTGAACACGTGTTAGATCAAGGAACATCTTCTGAAAAGTTCCATACTGAGCTGAGAGTGACACAGTTGCAAATGAATCGGCTAAAATAGCACACTTGCCCCTCCTTGCACCAAGACCAAACCCTTTACGGTTAGAACCATTTAAGTGATCTCCTGGTGCCGCTCTAACCGCATTATCTCCAAAACACGCAGTCATTACAGCTCCTGCACGAGAATGTGTTAGGTCATGAGATTGGATTTAAGAAAATTGTAATTGAATCTTAGAGAAATATGACCAAGTCTATCCCAGATATCAATTAAAATTTATATGGTTGTAAGAAAGTGTGAACTGTGAACTACAGGAAGTAGATGAAAACTAGGTTTTTGTTCTGCATTCTATTGGAGCACATCAACTGATCATCACTGTTTGGGATGAAATGGACTCGATTGTATTTGTTTGGATATCTATATAGTCTAAAAGGGGATTCATGTTTTATTTGCTTAATCATATTCAGATGCAAATTATGAATGAACGACTAATGTATGAATTTCCTCATATATGGTGTCATTGGGTATCATTATTTGATAATCTGATAAGAGGGTAGGACTCGGTTAAAGTCTTAAAGATGGCTCACTAGGATCGAAGGGTGTTTCTTCCATCTTTATTTGAGTAAAACCTTCGTCAATATAGATGGTAATGACAGTTCAGGGCTGGAGACCAAGTCCATCACATCTGGTAATATGGGTCATTTGTACCAGCGGTGGTCTGTTTTAGTGCTGACAGCTATCTTTACTATTGATCTTAAGAGTCATTTCCAGCTGGTATTTTGAGAGTGCTGATTACAGTGTTGCTTTGCTTCAGCTCTACTATGGATATGGAAACCAAGGTACTTTCAGCTGGGTTTTAATGTTTCTGGGTGAACTATTTGATCAGTGAGTTTAGAAATAAATCAACAGATGACTTCCCTCCTCAGTCCTCAGTCCTCAATGCAGTCTATAGATTTCTTAGTATAGCAAGATTGTTGTTCTACGGCTTTGGTCCAAAAATCAAAGAGTTCCAAATGTATAGATTTCTTAGTATAGCAAGATTGTTGTTCTACGGCTTTGGTCCAAAAATCAAAGAGTTCCAAATGTAGGTGCACGTGAGTTGGGGTCCATTCCAACTATCATCAATGAAGCCTACCAACTTCACTGATGATGGCAATAAGAAGGTCGAATAGGTCGAACATGCAAGATCTTCAAGCAAAGTGTTTGATGATTTCTGTAAATCTGGTTCATGTGGTGTGCTATACTGCTATCATGGATTTCCAAAGGTTCAAGCAAGACTTGACACTTTAACCTATGCTCTAGATCACCAAACCCAAGCTAGTTTCAGGTGTAAACCCCTTGGTTTTTAGAGTCTATATCTAGATTTCTATTCATGTTTAAACTGGCGCAATTCCTAAGACATGTATTAGGTAGTCAAATTGTATTTTCGATGGATATGCCCATCAATCTTTAGCAAGAAACCTTATTCTATATATACAAAACCATTGACATTAGAACACATCAGCATCAGCAATTAAATGAAGGGAGTACTGCGTGCATTGCTTACCAACGATTCCTGACGCTGAAATATGAGGATTGGAGAGAAATACATCATACGGTTGCACCATTTTCAACTTTGGTGCTTCACTTCTCCATATGTCGATTCCATTTTTGAAAGACAAAGCAGCTGTGGCAGACGAACCAGGCTGTAGAGAGGCAGCCACTGCACCATTTTGATGGTTTCCAAATTCTTTTGGAGGACCAGCATTATGGTTGATGCAAACGTGGTAACTTGGGCCACTTTCAGAAGCAACAGATGCTAGATCGATTGACATTGTCAAAGGGACATCCCAGAAATTCCCAACGTTGTCAACAAAAAGTCCAGGAGAAGCTGCTTCTAGAGTTAGATTATGATGCGGGAACTGCAACAATAATGCTAGTTTCTCAAACTTGTAAACATTTCAGTTGAATTACGTGAAAGCCCTAAACCAATACAAAGAGGTCAATTTGCACAGGAAACAATGTGAACATGATGAACAAAAATATGTGGTAAAGGAAGACATATGTGCATAAATCATTTCACGTAACATGACGGATGATATGCTTACCCTGTGATGAAAAACTGCTTTCTTTCGTGACGTCTTGAAGTCATCATCACCATAAGATTCTAAGCTAAGAAGAAGGGAATCATCATTTGATAAGAAAAACTCTGAACAGAAATCAACCGCATATAAAGACTTGTCGCTTAGATGTCTGGCAATGCTTTGAAACCACGGAGATTGATCAGTAGGTTGTCTGAATCCATTTTTCTTGATACCAGATACAAACTTTTGTACATTGAATTGACCAAGCACCGTTCCGAACCTGCATTAGTTTTGTAATCGGGTCAAAACAAACATATATAGTAGTATTATGGGAACCCTTCTAGATTATAAGATCAGGGACCCGTATTAGTTTTTGGCGGTTTGTTGGCTGTTCTGTACGTGTCTAGTGGTAGTGTAAGATGGAGAAATGCACAATGCATCAAGTTCTTAGTGAGCAAGGAAGAGATGATGACGTGACACTTTCAAAAACCTTAAAATGAGAGTGGGGTACAAGTTTTATATTTTACAAGCATGGTATCCTCATAGTGCAGCGGTAATAAACGGTTCTTAGCAATTTCACAATTAGTTCATGATCTCTGACCATTTTTTACAGTCTCATTGCGTGTACGTTTGTTTGGGGATGTTAAGGGTTAAAAGTTAGTAAAACTATTCAAAAGTAATTTGGGGGAAATTGTGAAGGTGAAATACAAAATTGAGAATTATCTTCAAATTATTAACAGTGTGCATTTTCATGATCCTATTCTGCAATTACAAGTCATGGTAAACTCTTAGGTCCAAAAATAAGCCACAAAAACGAAACGATAAGCCAAATGCAGTTTTAGGACAAACACCCCCAAATTATATTCTTATCTCTTGAAAATAGTATGTTTGTCCTTCTAAGTTCATGAGCAATATATATATCAATATATGTATCTAACCTTCAATTATAATATATGTTTGTCCTTCTAAGTTCATGAGCAATATATATATCAATATATGTATCTAACCTTCAATTATAACTATGGCGTATATATTCGGTCCATAACGAGTATAACCAAAAGGTCAAAAAATGAAGTAGGTGCTAAAAAGTAAGAAAAATGAGAGGGGGAAGAAAAAGAGACAGACCAGCGATCAAGGGAGAAAGTAGGTAAGGTGATAACACGTTGAAGAAAGAAGCCACCATTTTTATTATTATTATTGTTTTGATATTGAGATTGAGAATTTGGAGGAGTTGAGTGACAAGGAATGAAGGGCATGAACATAAATCGCTGAAAGAAATCGACTTGTTTGGGTCTTGATAACCGGATTCCTCTTGACAATCCAAGCACCGATGGGATTGGGTCACCGGGTATGGGTCGGGCCACACCATTGAGGGTCACCGGAGTTGAAACGTCCATGTCCCATAACCCATCGCCGTCCCGAACCCATCTCAACTTCCTCATCTCACTCTTCTACTTCTGTGTCTCTACCTCATCTATCTATATGCTTGCTATTCACATGTGTCTTGATACCATTTTAGTATTATATTTTTTTACCTAACTTTTTTATATTTATCCCTTCTTTTTAAATTTAGTTTTGATTGTACACGAGACCGCAAGTAGGGCAAAGGCTTGATTAGGATCTTATGCGAGTGGGGTTGTGGGAAAATTAGTCTGCAATTCACTGGTTCCGAACTGGTAGAACCAAGCTGATTTATGCCTTGGAATCGTATATTGTTATTTTTTTTTTTTTTTAAAGTGAATTTCACGTGAATCTTCGTGTTACAATTCGACAGCGGGGGTCTAGCATACGTTATCTATTTCAAATGTCTATTTCAAATACCCGATGGGGGAAAACCCCCTACTAATCCGCCCGAAGGCACGACGATTAATAGGGGTAAACCCTGCCCCCTCAGACTTGAATCTGGTATAACCAAACCAAGCCCTCATAAAGGAACTTCCTATGTGCTCCCCAAGGCTTGAACACAAGACCTTGTTGTGTAATTGTGGTGGTTTGTGAAGACGTCGACTATACATAGTTTTATAGACCTTGATTTCCTTACATGTTTATCGTAATACTCATATTTATCTCTTCGAGGAAATAGAGCTAAGTAAATATACTCAAATCCAACTATAATAAAGACATGTGTCTGGAAATTTATTTGATTATTTTCTATTTAAAAGGTTTCGTGACCTGGCCAATGTTCGTTTGCAATGAGACCTATTCGGGAGATTGTGTGGTTGGTACCTTTGTTCTATTGGGTGGTATACTGGTATATCATCATACCCCCAATCTAACTATGGGATACAAGCCTACAAGGACCACTCTAACACAATGGTTCTTGTATAATGAAAAAATGAAAGTCATGTGAAAATTAAGTTAATATGTAGTCTTCAGTACTATTTGGTTCACATGATGTTTTTGAAGGAATTAAAGTTTGTCAATGAAATTAAATTTAAAAGGAATTGGAATTTCAAAGTTTTAAAATACGGAGTATAATTTATTTCAAATAACAAAGTTACTCTTTAATCATTGTTTTATATATTTTTTTTTCTAGTTTTATTTAAAATCCGAACGAATTGCATTTTTGGTCCCTGTGTTATCACACGTTTTGCAAGTTTGATACAAAAGTGTGCAAAGTCGTGAAACGTATCCCTGTCATATCACACATGTTGCATTCATGGTCCAACAGTAACGTGCCGTTTGAAATTAGCCGTTAATGCACCCACGTGCCTCTCACGTGCGGGATAGTTGAGTCATTTACTCCCTCCCACCCATATATATACCTAATTTCACCCCCAATTTCATTCCAATCCGGTTACAAAAAAAACCCTAATTTTCTAAAATCCCCAAATTACAATAAAACTAATAAAAACTTCCAAATTAATCGATGGTTCTTTGTAGATGCGGCCATCCTTCTATGATTCGCACCTCATGGACTGAGAATAACCCAGGAAGGCGCTTCTATTGCTGTTCAAGACATGGATTTATTAGTTGGCACGATCCACCTATGTGTAGAAGATCAATGGAAATCATCCTCGGGCTGTTGAGATCAATGAATAGGTTTGAGGAGTCTTCCAGAGCTTTTGAAATTCAAGCAAGAAGATACAAGAAGTTTTTAGTAATAAGTTGGATATTATTTGTTGTTTATTTGTATTTTAGATGAAATTAGGTTCTGTTTTTTTTTTTTTGGAAGCAAAAATTGTAATGTATGTACACATTCAATTTTCTATATATGAAATTTGGTAGTTTTGTTCAATTTTATACATTTGTTTGTAAATTGGTAGTTATATTCCATCTTTAATTCAAAAAAGCTGTGAAAGTAATTGTTGACTAATTAAAGTCAAACATACAAACATTCAGTAGCAGCTTCAAAAAACATTCAGCTTCAAAAATTACAACAATTACCAAATTGATAACGAGAGTAAAAAAACAAGTAAATCTTTGGCTCAACATTGCTTGACCCAACACCTTTACCCAATTCTGTATTTTGTTGACTACAGCCCACATCTGCATTAAAAACATGAATTGATCCCTCACATATTACAGTAAATCTTTCACTATCATTTTTGCATACTTTTAACAATCTTCTGGTTTCAATTGAAAGCATGGTAACAAGCTCATTCACTTTCAATTTAGTTCCAAATGCTTGCCCAGGATAAAAATGACCCTTGTTTCCTGGGTTAGTATTCTGCTCCCTTCTTAACTGCTTCAAAGCTTTTGTTCTAGCATCATCCCCTGACTCTGGTTCACTATCAATATTATCATAGTTCACCCTCTCAACCTCCACATCATTGACCATGCTTTCAATTGGCTTATCCCCACATGCAACCCATTCTACATCAGCATCTACATTGTCTCTGAAATGTGTCATATCCACCTCCACCTCCTGAATAATGTGTTCATTGTCCACAAAGTCACTGTCTTCCCCACTATCCTGCCATGTGTCATATCCACCTCCACCTCCTGAATAATGTGTTCATGTCAATCCTGAATAATGTGTCACTGTCTCCTGAATAATGTGTTCATGTCAATCCTGAATAATTGTCTACATTGTCTCTGAAATGTGTCATATCCACCTCCACCTCCTGAATAATGTGTTCATGTCAATCCTGAATAATGTGTCCAAAAAGTCACTGTCTTCCCCACTATCCTGCCCATGTTCTTCAGCCTCATTAACATCAACACCAGTACCACTACCCTGCCCACATTCTGTTTGGGTTGGTATGGTATCATTTACAAATGCCTCACTGAAAAATTCATCATTCATGTTGTCTACATTAGTACCCAATTCATTATCTTGCCCAATACCATGCCAATCTTCTCTTTCCACAGGAATGGGTACATATGCTTCATCAGTGAACAAACTCTTTTTACATGGTGTTTGTACCCTAAGCATTTTTTTCCTAGGACTGTATGTCTTTAATGGTGTTTGATTCCTAACCTTTTTCCCCTTTTCAACATAAACTTCTAATAACTTAAACCTGTCAACATACTTCACTAAAGATGTAACATCTTCATCACAACTTAGGGGATATAGGCCATCATCCAAGTCCCTATCTGGTGCTTTAAAGTGATACAACATTGGAATATTGGGGTTGTATCCTAACTCTTGAAGCATGGTAACAAGCTCATTCACTTTCAATTTAGTTCCAAATGCTTGCCCAGGATAAAAATGACCCTTGTTTCCTGGGTTAGTATTCTGCTCCCTTCTTAACTGCTTCAAAGCTTTTGTTCTAGCATCATCCCCTGACTCTGGTTCACTATCAATATTATCATAGTTCACCCTCTCAACCTCCACATCATTGACCATGCTTTCAATTGGCTTATCCCCACATGCAACCCATTCTACATCAGCATCTACATTGTCTCTGAAATGTGTCATATCCACCTCCACCTCCTGAATAATGTGTTCATTGTCCACAAAGTCACTGTCTTCCCCACTATCCTGCCCATGTTCTTCAGCCTCATTAGCATCAACACCAGTACCACTACCCTGCCCACATTCTGTTTGGGTTGGTATGGTATCATTTACAAATGCCTCACTGAAAAATTCATCATTCATGTTGTCTACATTAGTACCCAATTCATTATCTTGCCCAATACCATGCCAATCTTCTCTTTCCACAGGAATGGGTACATATGCTTCATCAGTGAACAAACTCTTTTTACATGGTGTTTGTACCCTAAGCATTTTTTTCCTAGGACTGTATGTCTTTAATGGTGTTTGATTCCTAACCTTTTTCCCCTTTTCAACATAAACTTCTAATAACTTAAACCTGTCAACATACTTCACTAAAGATGTAACATCTTCATCACTACTTAGGGGATATAGGCCATCATCCAAGTCCCTATCTGGTGCTTTAAAGTGATACAACATTGGAATATTGGGGTTGTATCCTAACTCTTGAAGCATGGCATTTAACTCTATTACCGAAAACTGGTCCCCATCTACACAGTCAAAATAACTAACCTTCCCTCCAATATAGCTTCTGTTTGGCATTTGTGAAAAAACCCCACCATGATGAATCCCCAAAGTAAAGAAACTAGGTTTTTGTTCTGCAAATATAGATTACAAAAAAAATTATAAACATTTTAAAAAATTTTAAAAAAAAAAAAAAAAAAAAAAAAAAAAAAAAAAAAAAAAAAAAAAAAAAAAAAAAAAAAAAAAAAAAAAAAAAAAAAAAAAAAAAAAAAAAAAAAAAAAAAAAAAAAAAAAAAAAAAAAAAAAAAAAAAAAAAAAAAAAAAAAA
The DNA here is from genome assembly GCA_034093135.1 of Erigeron breviscapus. Classification (NCBI taxonomy): domain Eukaryota; kingdom Viridiplantae; phylum Streptophyta; class Magnoliopsida; order Asterales; family Asteraceae; genus Erigeron; species Erigeron breviscapus. The sequence continues at coordinate 182,588,682 of CM067167.1, forward strand.
AAAAAAAAAAAAAAAAAAAAAAAAAAAAAAAAAAAAAAAAAAAAAAAAAAAAAAAAAAAAAAAAAAAAAAAAAAAAAAAAAAAAAAAAAAAAAAAAAAAAAAAAAAAAAAAAAAAAAAAAAAAAAAAAAAAAAAAAAAAAAAAAAAAAAAAAAAAAAAAAAAAAAAAAAAAAAAAAAAAAAAAAAAAAAAAAAAAAAAAAAAAAAAAAAAAAAAAAAAAAAAAAAATATATGGAAGGGAGTAAATTAAACCCCGCACGTGAGAGACACGTGGGTGCATTAACGGCAAAAATCAAACGGCACGTTACTGTTGGACCATGAATGCAACATGTGTGATATGACAGGGATACGTTTCGCGACTTTGCACACTTTTGTATCAAACTTGCAAAACGTGTGATAACACAGGGACCAAAAATGCAATTCGTTCTTAAAATCCCTTTGGGAGAATTTAAAATCACTAGATAGAAGAAGTTCAATCCCTTTTGGAAAATTTAAAATCACTAGATAGAAGAAGTTCAATCCCTTTGGGAGAATTTAAAATCACTAGATAGAAGAAGTTCAATCCCTTTTGGAAAATTTAAATAGGCATGTAGATTGCCCCGTCAGAATAACGTAACCACAATTTGGGCACTGTATTTGACAGCTAAAATGATCAAAAATCCAAAGGCACAAACCATGCAACTCGATTTACCTTTGGTTCTGAGATGAATAGTTGGGAAATGCAACTCAATGAGTAAAGGGATCTCTTCAAATGTGACAGTTTTAGAGTTCAAAAACGAGTGCAAGTTATTTGATCTGGTTTCTGGTCTAGTGGCAGATAGATTCAAATTATTTTTGATTTAATTTAGTGTTGGTTAGGTAACTGAATTCTGTTGGTGATACTTGAGACTTTCTGTATATGGAACGTAAACAGTTTTGTTATTTCTATTTGACAATTCATCAAAAACTTGTTCGTGAAAATTAATACGACCCACAAGATTAGAAGAAAACAAAAGAAATGTATTGAATAATGCAGTGATCCAATCCTTACAACTTGAAAAAGGCATTACATGTATTATACAGTTGAATTCTTTGGAACAAGTATTGGATGATGAGCTACACAAGATTACAGGAACACATACTTCAAAATTCTCGGATCATCATGGAGAGTCACTGATAAATACTTGTTTTCGTGGTGGTGTATAGTAAGCTAACTATTCAGTAGATAAATTGAGTAATGAAGCTGATTAAAACAGGAAATCTGAGTCCGAAAGTTCAAGTACTTTGTGAATACCAATTGGGTTCACACCTGGCCTAAATGCATTTCCTTCAATGTATCTGCAATTTAGTGATATACAATAATGAGAAACAAGAATCATGACATTTGAATACGAGAACTTCATTAGAATGCAAGTAAATGACGGCTGACGATTTTTCACGCCTGTTGGAATTATCACTAGGCTATAGAGGTAGCAAAATGGTACAGCTGGTTGGTTAATACTTGATAGGTGTGGGGCAACATTGATTCTTTGTATGGTTAAGTCGGTTGGATTGACATAAAACATTTTTGCCCAAAAGTTTTTTTTGTAAGCTATCTTAACATAGTGTTGAACACGATAACAAAAACTATATAATTACAATAAAAGTATACTTCCTTGAATAAGTGTTTTCGGCTGTTAAAAATATACTTCAAGTGACTTTCAACTCATTTGACCCACTTGACATATTTTACTATTTTAGTTATCTTTTATTTATTTTAACACACTCGACCTATAGATAAAACATATCCAGAACTGATTTGTTCATTAGCAGATAGATCAAAATGCCCCACCATACTAAGTAACCCCAAATATTGGGATCAGGCTCAAACCTCTAGGTTATCTTAAGCATACATCAATTACTTGAGTAAACTACGGTGCAGATAAAGAAGAGTGTAAGCTTACAATTCTTTCAAATAAGGATGCTTGTAGAAGGCATCCGGAATTCTCCCACTAAACTGATTGTGATCCAAGTACCTGGAATTTGGACACAAAAATCAAAAAACCTCAGGGACAGAATCTTTAAAGTCAATTGTGTCAAAATTTTATAATGATAAGTATGAGTTTGCAAAACTTTTATAGTGATTGAAAACGGAATATCTTTACACAAAACATCACAAAAAATGAGCACGCTTACAAGTAAGTTAGTTTGGGAATATGAGCAAGTCCAAATGGCACGATCCCTGACATTTTGTTGTAAGATAAATGCCTGAAACCAGCATAAAAAATTAGAAAAGTTATATGATACCAGTTTCTAGGTGAAAACCAGTTTCTAAAAAGATCTTAGATATTCAATACTCACAAAATTTCAAGTTTGGTCAAGTTTGCAAGCTGTGCAGGAATACCTCCCGTCAGATAGTTGTTATTTAAATAGCTGCAAATACAAGTAAAATCTTAAACATAGCACTAATACACGAAAACAGGAGTTGGAATGGTCGACTCTGAAGTAGCAGATGAAAATGGACATACAGGTTGCGCAGAGCAGGAAAGCATCCTTCTAAACGTATTAGTTCCCTTATTGTTCCAACCAAATGATTGTCACCAACATCCCTAAAACCACAATCAATCAATCAGATCATCAGAGATATAGGTCGCAATTTTGAGCCATTAACTTAAAAATGGGTCAATACGGGTTATATTTTGTAACAGGTCAAATGATTAGACTTAAAAACTTAGTAAGGATCAAAATGGGTCCAAATGTCTAATGCGATGAGCAGGTCGAAACTGACCTGAAGTTTAATTAACTGCTAACAACCTCTTATCTCTATCTATTTAAAAAGAAGTTACACTAGAATCTCACTAAATAGCCTTTTTTATATTACCTTTTATGTTTTAGCTGTTTATAAAATTCAACGGAAAAAGCATGTTGGTCGCTCAACCAAACCCACAACAGTTTGACAATTTAACCTCTATCTATAAAATTTACTCATCCTGACCCAAACATGTTACCCAGCACACCCATTATGGAACCTCTAATCAGAGGGATTCATATTTGCCGACTATAACAGACAAAATGGTAATGAGAAAAACGGAAAGTACAAATGGCGAAGATTCTGTAAGGAGCCCAATTCCGCTGGAATACGCCCAATGAAACGATTTTGATGCAGATGAAGATATTGAAGCTCTGGAAGATTAGCAAGCTCCCTGGGTATTTCCCCTTTGAAGCTATTGAAACTCAAGTATCTGTAGTCATATGAGTAAGTAATTCAACCATACATTCATCTTCTATATTGTGCAAAAAATATTGATCCATGCCAAAAAAACATATAATAAAAAAATACTCACAGGTGTGTTAACTTCTTTAGTTCACCAATTTCAGGAGGAATGACCTCCTGCAGCTTATTCCATCTCAAATTACTGTAAGAAACAAAACCCATCAGCAACGAAATGACTTTAAAGTTTAACTGTCAATCATTAGCTAAATGCGAAAACACAACAAAGAACTGATATATGGTATTAAGGTAAAACATAATACAGTATTCTAAGTCGCTTTAAACGCCCAATTTGTGGTGGAATTGGTCCAGTCAACTTATTGTTGTGAAGATCCCTGTCAACAAAAGAAAAGCACAATAAAAACCCATATCCAAGTCAAATTACTATTTCAAGATAGTACCTACGACCACTAATTAACTTCCCCATCACTCATAATAAAAAATCCAAGCACAAAAGTAGTAAACTGATAGGTCAGAGAGTCGTACAGCCTAGTAAGATCCAGCAGATTGGTTACAGCAGTAGGAAAAGGCCCAACAATTGACACGGCGTAAACTTCTCTGCATTTTTACATTAGAATAAATGTAGATAATTAGTACATGCACAAGCGAAGATAAGAAATAGGATGACATAAGCAGTGTTCAATCTTTACCATATAAAAAGACTTACAGTTCAGTAACAACTCGATAATCACCAAGTGTGGAGCATTTGACACCAGACCAAGCAGGTAAATCGCCATCTCCACATGGATCATCTCCAACCCACGCATACACCACTCTCCATCCAAGTGATGCTTTTATTTCATTCAAAGCTTTCACTGCATACAATCATCGACAATCTCATTACCTCGCTCAGCACACCTTAATTATCACTCTCAGATCACACTCTCACCAACAAACACAGAAAAGTGAATTGTGGGAGTTACGCTGAACTTGGATACGGGTCAAAAGGTAGAAAGTGCATGCCTGCCATCAGGGGGTGAAAGGGCCCGCACAATCGCACCCTTTGAAGGGTTTTAGGGGTAGCAAGCTATATTCTGATCAGGGACTCATACGACTCTAGCCGCTAACTACCTATAACCATTTGTAGCTGCTACAAACCATTTGCGGGCAGCATTTTGGGTGTTATATGTATAAACACAAATTTGGAACTTTTTCTTAGCCAAGTTCTCGAATTTGTGTGACACCACAAAATCAAGAACATAAAGTCATTGAATTATCCCAAAGTGATGTTAATACCCAGACATATATATATATATATCTTTTGGCTAAGATCAAGTGTATATATACATATATAAATAATAACTAATGGAAAAGTGATTACAAGATTCATGATAGATATTGAATCTTACCCTTTACACCCAATTATCAAGCTACAATCTTATGGATCTAGGCCATATATATGGAGAATAATATAATAACATATAAATAGATCAGTTGAAAATGCAAAAGGGGTAAATAATAGAGAAAATTACCGTCTCGTTTAAGGGTCTTGCAGTGGACATGAATGCTGTTATTATTAATAATGAAAACGAGTAGTAGAATTAGTGAAATACGAAGCATTATTATTATTATTATTATTATTGTAATATAATTATACGATGACGACGATGATGATACAGATCAGAGGGAGAGTGTGTGTGTGTGTGGAGGTACTGGCACTCAGCACTTCAGCAGTGATAAAAAAACCGCGTAACTTGACCTGTTATCGTCGGTGGTGGATTGGATCCTAATTCCTAACATTTATAACTCCAGTTTACTCTTTTCTATTTTTCCTTTTTTTTCTTTTTCTTTCATAAATTTTTAATTCATTTTTCTAATCAAAGCTTGGTCTTACTTTTTATAAAGAAAATGATTAATCATTTTAACTAAATAACCTAAAAATCATCTTAATTATAAAATGATGACAAGTGACAAAATTAAATGATAAGATTATGAAAGAGAATTAGTGAAATTCATATATCACAAAATCTTATAAATTTAGGATGGTTTTTAGGCTAATTTTAAGAGGATATATCATTTTCCTTTTTATACAATGGTTTAGGTCTCGCAAATGAGAGAATATGTACGAATATTTATGTTGTGTAATGAAGTATTTAAATGTTCAGTGTATATAATGAATTTTTAAATTTTATTTATTTGATGTATCCGACCCGTCAAATACTTACAAACTAACAACGTAGCATTAAATGTGACAGCTTACATGATTATCATATGGTGAGCATGGGTCATTTGGCCTACAACCGAAACCCGAACGGATCCTTTCGGTTTTGGCCCAAAACCGTTGGATTCGGCTTTGGTTTGGTTCAGTTTGTCGTTTGTCGTTTTTTCGTTTTAGTTTTGGGTCGATTTTTGGTTTTGGTTTCGATTTTTTATAAAAAAATAAACTAAAAGCTTATTAATTAAATTATAAATTTAACATTCACTTGTTAAGTAAAAAATATGATTATAACTAAGATATACACATGCTCTTTATTAAATAATTATATCTTTTGAGTGTTAAAATCAGTATTACTATTTATAAACGATTTAAATTTATTGTGCATTTACATTTAATACATAAAATTAATTTTGATTTCTTAGCTAAGTTTTCGATTTTAGATTTTCCAGTTTGATTTTTGCTCATCCTTGTCACATATACTCAAGTACATCTAATAACTGGGATTTAAAAGAAGTTCATTATATACAAATGAATACCCAAATAATTCATTACACAATATAAACATTTGTGTTTAGTTCATTACATTATGAGACACTAAACCTCTTATAAAATCATAAAGATAATTATTTTACTATACTATAAATGTACTCATACAATACATGTGAGTCGAATGTTAGCAGACAGAGGGTGTTGACGGCTATTGGTTTCAGTGATCTCTAGTTTTATATATGTTGAAAAACATGTAATCTTATTCTCAAAATATTAATTTTATGGTTTATAGCTTATTGTATGATTAGTTGTTTCAGGTTTATAAGCTGCATTGAAGTGCTTAAAGGTTTCTGGACTACAAGTGCAAGTTATTTCTTTAAAAAGGACTGAAGTTGTACAAGAAGAAAAGGGGGAAATACAAGGGCTATTTATGACTTTCTTGAAAGTCATTGAGTATATATAGATGGTTATAACCCATTTAGGGTTACGAATCAATTCATAATATCTGTATCTATATTTCTGCTTCTCTCTCTTTCGATTCATTCGTTTCATCTTGTTTTTGAGTTTACAATTGAGATTGTAATAGAACACTCAATATTTTAGTTGAGTGGATCCATACCTGAGTAGCAGTGGTGGATATTTGTTGTTATTATTTCATATAATCAATTTAGATTGATTATTTGTCTGGTTGGTTGGTGAATTAATTGAGGTTAATTCATAGATTAAGTTTTTGTTCATGGTATCAGAGCGGGTTTATTGAAGAATATCGTGTTTAATCGAATTAATTCTTTATAATAATAAATCTAGGGTTTCGCCTTTTTTTGGGATTTTGTGTTTAGATCTGATTATTGATAACGGCGTATGATCACTTGATCACCGTTTCATCTTTTAGATCCGATTGTGGTTGAAAACCCTAATTTGAAGAAATTAGGGTTAGGGTTTTGACTATTCATCAACTAAGTGAATCGATTGAATAGTACTGCGGTTACTCCTTGATTCTGCTATTCATCGACTAAGTGAATCGATTGAATAGTAGAGTTCTTCTCTGCATATTTCATCCGATGGCACTGTTTGTCTTCTTATTCCTTTCTCTTCTATTAATTGTTGTTTTTTAAAAAAAATTGTTTTCATCTTATTCTCACTCAAAACAACTGTGCTAAACTTGACCTGCTTCCTTGAGAGGTTAGGAATCCTGTCCCTGACACTTTTGGGAGAATAAGTTCTATTTTCAAACTTATATATATAATATTTTTTTATATATTGAGTGTTTTCTTTCTTTTTGTTCTTATTTGTTGTTATTTGTTTTTTTGTTAATTGAGATTAATTGCTATTTGTTTTGTGATTGATTAATTGAAATTAATTGTTAACATGGATGATGATAACTTGTATGGTTATGGAGAATATGGCTATGTGTCTAATAATGATTCTGAAAGTAGTGTTACTCAGATTAGCAAACTTGATATTAGCAGTCCTTTACACTTACATTCTAATGACTCTTCAACTCTATCTATTGTGTCTATTAAGCTAAAAGGAACTGAAAATTATCAAATATGGAGTTGTGCTATGATTTTGGCTTTAGAAGCAAAGAATAAGATAGGATTTGTTGATGGTACTTGTAGAAGATCTAATACTGATGAAGTGTTAGGAAAACAATGGGATAGGTGTAATGTTGTGGTTTTGTCTTGGATTCTTAATTCTATTAATGAAGAGTTATATTTAGGGCAAATTTTTAGCAGAAAAGCTAGTCTTGTTTGGAAAGAACTTAAAGAAACTTATGATAAAGTGGATGGCTCTGTGATCTTTAATCTGCATCATAAAATCAATTCTCTATGTCAAAATGGTATGCCATTATCTGATTATTATCATAAGTTGAATGCATTGTGGAAACAATTTGATGCTTTGGTGCAATTGCCTAGATGTACTTGTCATGCTGCTTCTGATTTTTCTAAGCATACTCAATTGATGAAACTTTTGCAATTTTTGATGGGACTTGATGATATGTATGTTAATGTGAGAAGTAATATTTTAACTAAAGAACCAATTCCTGATCTTAAAACTGCCTATTCTATTTTGTCTAGAGATGAGTCACATAGAGGTTTAACTTCTAATTCTGGATCTCAAAAGTCTAAGTCCTCTGCATTTATGTCTAAAGTTGGTTCTGGTAATTCTTTACCTTCTGTGAATAATTTTTCAAAAAAACAGAACCAATAATTCTCAAAATTCTGGTAAAGGTCCTTTCGTTGTTTGTGAAAACTGTGGTTTTAATGGTCATACTATGGAAAAATGTTTCAAGATAATTGGATATCCTCTTAATTTTGGAAAGAAAAAATTTAATACTCAAGGAGGTCAAAGAAAATTTGCCAATAATGCTTCTACTTCCAATACTGCAAGTTCTTCTTCTACTAATCTTTCTGATGAGCAGTTAACTAGAATTCTTAATTTGTTGAAAGATAATTCAGAGTCTTCTCAAGGTGTGAATGCCAATATGGCAGGTGTGTTATTTAATTCTAGTAAGATTTTTCATAAAAACTTTAAGAAGTTTTTCTGTTCTAATTCAAATCTAAGACCTAGTTATTCAAAAAGGGGTTGGATTAATGATTCTGGAGCAAATCATCATATTACTTTTTCTGATAACAATATGGTTGATGTTATTGATGTTTCTGCTTTCAAAATTAAAGTTGGTCATCCTAATGGTACTTATGCTTATGTTCAGAAAATTGGTAATTTACAGTTAACAAATTACTTGACTTTGTATGATGTTTTGGTGGTTCCAGAATATTGTGTTAGTTTGTTATATGTTCATAAAGTTGCTAAACACAGTAAGTATCTTATTGCTTTTGATGACAATTTTTGTTATGTGATGACTCAGGATTTGAATACAATGAAAGTTTTAGGAACTGGTAGACAAGTTGGTGGTTTGTATTACATTATTGAGAATATGCAAGGTATTGATAGATTAATTACTTGCAATGTGTCTAAAACTGTTTGGCATAGCAGATTAGGTCATCCTTCTGACAATGTGTTAGATAAACTTCAGTCTGATTTACATTATAAGAATGATTCTAATATGAATTGTGAAACTTGTTTATATGCTAAACAAACAAGAGATTCTTTTCCTAAAAGTAGTCATAAAACTGACTTTTTGGGTCAACTTGTGCATTTAGATGTATGGGGACCATATAAAGTTATTGGAAGAGGTGGATATAGATTTTTCTTAACCATTGTTGATGATTTCACCAGGGCAGTTTGGGTTTATTTGTTGAAATCTAAAGATGAGGTTTTGGAAAATGTTATAAAATTTTATAATCTTTTAAAAAACCAGTTTAATAAAACCATTAAGACTTTGAGAAGTGATAATGGAACTGAGTTTATTAATAAAGCTTTTTCTACATTTGTTGAGACAAATGGAATTTTTCATCAAACCACTGTTGTGCATACTCCACAACAAAATGGAATTGTTGAAAGAAAACACAGACATCTTCTTAATGTCAGTAGATCTCTTATGTTTCAAGGGGGTTTACCTCTTAATTTGTGGACTGAATGTATTTTGACTGCTTGTTATTTGATTAACAGACTGCCTTCTTCTGTGCTTGATGGAAAATCACCTTATGAGCTCATCTTTGATAGAAAACCTAATCTCTCTCACTTAAGATCCTTTGGGTGCTTATGTTTTTCAAAAAATTTAAATGTTTTTGATAAATTTGCTAAAAGATCTACTAAATGCATTTTGTTAGGATATTCTAATGTTAAAAAAGGTTATAAACTTCTTTCTATGGAAAATAACAATATTTTTTTTGCAAGAGATGTTAAATTTTTTGAAAACATTTTTCCTTTAAAAGATAAACATAAACATAAAACTTCTGATCTTCCTTTGGTAAGTATAGAAGATCAAATGAATTTTTTTGATTCTAATGAGTATCCTTCGTCTCCCAATGATGAAGAGAGAGATAGTGGTAGTGATGGTGATGGCAACTCATCTCACCCTGGCAGTACTTCTGGTCCTACTAGTGAAGATGATGCAGCAACACATGACTTGAATAATAATGAAAATGCTGAGGGTAATGATCATTTAGATGATCAGAATGATGAAGGTGTTCTTATTGAGAATCAACCTTTAAATGAGAATCAACCTTTAAATGAGATTTTAAATGAAAATGTTCCTCCTAACCTTGTTGAACAACCTTTGAGAAGGTCTGAAAGAAATTCTGTTTTTCCTTCTAGTAAGTACAATGATTATGTGGTTTACAGTAGTAATAAATATGGTTTGGAAAACTTTGTGTCTTATTCTGCTTTGTCTCATGACTGTTTATCTTTTGTTACTGAGCTAAATAAAAGTACTGAACCTCATAGTTTTGTGCAAGCTAGTAAAGAAAAACATTGGTTAGATGCTATGAATAATGAAATGGAAGCTCTTTATAGGAATAATACTTGAGAAGTCACTAATCTTCCTAAAGATAGAAAACCTATAGGTTGTAAATGGATTTATAAGATAAAATATAAGGCTAATTGTAACATACCGAACTCTATTATTCATTTTGTTGTCTTTGACCGTTAGTTGACTGTGACGCCGTTAGTTGCTTAAATGCTTAGGTAACTAACTATTGAAGCTTGGATGGTAAAGGCGATGCTTTAATTAGTTATTAATAGTCATAATAAGCTATTTTAGTTGTCGGTTAGTTATTAGAGTGCTCGTTTGGTCGTTTGAGTTCTCGGTTCGTTAGATTGAGCCCTAACGGTCGTTAAATTTAAGTTAGGGGCACTTTAGTAATTTGGCATTGAGGGTGGACGGTTTTTAGGGGATTAGGAAGCCCTAATCCCTCATTTGCTCTAGGGATTAGTGTGTGTTTTGAAGGTGTGCCTCCCTTCATCTCCTAGGCTTAGATTCCTTTGATTTCGGGTGAATTCGGGGAGATTAAACGCTAGTATATCGAATCTTTGATCATCTTTAAGGTAAGGATTGTAATCCCTACTGATTTTTGATCATATTAATCTATTCTATTCGTTCATATTGGGTCTTGATCAATTGAATATGTTTTGTTGTTAGAATCATTTATTTCGGGTCGATTCGGAGCGATCTAGGGCTTGATTTCGATTCCATAATCATCCATTAAGGTATATCTAACACCCCAACTAAGGCGGAGCGATGAGATGTACAGAAAGTCGAGTATTCAAAACAAAGGACAATAGATAACATTCACCATAGCTTTATTTGATAAACATAATTTTACAATGCACAAGCATGTGAACCAATTCCCAAGTACAATACGTCTACTATACTTGGATATTGAGTCCACAAAACAAATAACAAATACATGAGATGGTATACTGCAATGATCAGGGCGGATTCCATTGCCCGTCACAAGGTTTGATCTTTGCCTCCAAAGTGCAATGCAAATAATCATGATGCATATAATTCCTCAAGACATAGGCTAATTCCTGAAAAGCATGAAGAAAAAGTGTCAACTACGAAAACGTAGTTGGTGAGTGCATAGGTTTGCAAGTAGTCTCATTACATATCCATTTTCAAAATAGTTGAGAAATCCATGGTAAATTATAAAGTTCTCATTTGTCCCATTTATCGTGAGAGAAAAATATATCAATCGATTAATCATTCATCATACCAAAACCATTTGGTCGTCAATACTTCAATATTGCCAAATTCAACAACTTCCAAGATTCCATATAAGGTCCAATACCCAAACCGTATGTTCAATCCACAATTTCCATCCATAATATAATATCAATACCTCTTGGTCAATGGTAAGACTACCATGACATAATTTGATGAGATTGCTCTTGAGCCACTACTAAGACCGGTTATGTCCCAATAATCAGATATAATGTCCCAAATGATAAGATAATGATAAGCACATGCTGTCAATCACGTGCATAAAGATAACCAAGGGTCGTGCCATGGAGACGCCCATAAATATATAGTAGTTAGAGCACCGCGAGGCCAGACTGGCGATGAAGGTGGCCACCAAGGCAGACCAAACATCCCACCGTTACCTATAATAGTGGATGAGGGGACAAATCCTAGTTGCGCAACCCTCTAACTACAGGCCTCAAATGAGTTAATAGTAGTGTACAGGGGACCACCGTTTGACAGTACTCAAGCTCATCATATAACATATAACCCGTTGAACATACAATATAATTCCCATATCATTATCATTATTTCAAAGAATCATTTCATAATAGAAAGTCATTTTAATTAATCATGCTTTTCACCCCGCAAGTAAAACATATAAAAGAGTTTGAAAGGGGGCTATGACTCACCTTGACATGCCGCATAATATATTCACTTATCCAAAATGGGTACTTCCCATCTATCGCTTCCTTGATCTTATATCCGTCATATTCCTCAATCACATTCCAAGCCAAGACTATCCCTACGATAGGACTAATATACGTAAGTTCCTATCTTAAGCCATCACTAAGAAATGCCACTTTCATTATGTTGTCATAAATTTTGGGATCCAAGTATATTGTTAATATTTGCATCTTTTTGGTTGTAGAGAGTGTTGGTGTAAAAGGGTCACTTTCATTATACATGTAGTTATAAGTTGTTAGAATTTCGGTAGCTTGCCTTTGATTATCATGGTTCCCATTGTGTGCCTTGCTTGATTATAATATTTGACATTAGTAACTTCATAATATTAATATTTATGAATACTTTCTGATTTAAAACTATTTATTTAATTTAATATTATTTAATTAATTATTTATTCATTTTCTTGATTTATTAACCAAATAATTTTAAAAATACTTTTAAGTACCTCACTTGCCTTTATAATTTGTGGCTAATTATATTTGGGTTATATTCTGATTATTATGCTTTTTAACTTAGAATATTGTGATATATATATTTATTTATTTAAATTTTTCTATTAATTTAAAAATAGTTATTTATTAGTGATTTTCACTTACTTAATTATTTCTAATTTATATGACATTTGTTCTTTGACTTAAAATGATTTTATTCCAGTAGGCTTTAGTCACTTTCATCATTGGTTGTGATTATTTAACCAATTTCATGATTTATATAATTTATTTATTTATTTATTTACCTTTTTAATTATCATTTAAATTTAATAATTAATAGAAATTCTTAGAAATCACCACACAACTTTTTGGCTAAAAATCCCAGGCCTTTTAGGCAACTTTTATCATGGGAAAAATCATATCAACTCAACCTCTCTTGCGTCTCGCTCATTTTGAGGATTCTAAGCTTATAAGTCGTTTACCGAAATAGTGATTTAAGCCTCATTTTTCGAGCAATTCAAATGCGTCAAAATGGATTTTCATCCTTATTTCATTATTTACAGAATTCTGATTATATTTTGGTGCCTTAAGTCGTGATAGTGGTGGTAGTGTGATGTGTGCAATTTAAAGCTTTCGGTTAGTGCTTATATGAACCGAATTAGTGATTTGTAGGCTTGTCCTTGCCATTTAATAACCAAGTTAAGTTTTATAACTTTTATTTGACATATTCTCAGTAGGTTTATAATACTTTTTGTTACGAGATTGTTGGAGTTGATTAAAGTTGCAATCTAGTGACTTTTAGCTTATTTTGTTGTGAAGAACTTTTACTTGGAATTTTCTGTTTTAACACTTATTTTCATAAAATGTTGAGTAGTCATTTTTGGTTAAGTTGAATTATTTGGACGTTTGTGATTTTTGTACAGAGACATATATGTGTCCTATATTTATGTTAATTTTTGCTAAATTTTCAGACATTGTTTACTACCTCTAAAAATTACAAAACCAAAGTTGGTCAGAAAGCTTGCTGCTGTGCGACTCAATATATTTTATAAAAGATTTCTATGATGAACATTTAAGAAAAATCTCCCAATTTTATTTTAAGTTAGGGACACTTTGAACTCAGTTCACACCAAGTTTAAACTTCTGAAACCTATTAGTTAAGAAATTAAAAATCGTCAAAGTTGACTCAACGTTAAGACAAAAATCCAGTTTTGACCACTTTTGGTAGAAAAATCATATCTTTGGTTTGGTTTAGTGTTTTTGAGTGATTCCAGTTGGAGGTTAAACTTAACTCTTTTAT
>CM067167.1:182603620-182687093 GCA_034093135.1 Erigeron breviscapus
TATTTTTTTTTATTTTTATAAGTGTATAAGGGTGTATGAATGTATGTATGAGTTAGGTGTTTGTATATGTATTTTATAAGGTTATTTGTATTAGTTTGTAGTGTAAGTACATTTTTATTCTAGTATGTGTATATGTATATATATGTATATATTTTTGTGTTTTTAATTTGTTACATAAGCCTTTATTTATAAACTTGTATTTATTTTAGCATATATATATATATATACTTATTGTTATTTAAACACTTTTATGTACATATTAATTTATAAATGTGCTTTGAGATAGAAATCTTTATTCTCATGTCATATTTACTTAAATTGGTTTGGTGATTGATTTGTTGGACATTTATAAGAATATTGATTGATATCTCAACTTGTGAGACTCACATTATTATTTATATAACTTAACTTCTCGAAATAAAGTTTTTGGTTCGTTGACCTTTTGTCAAGTTCAATTAGAACTAGTTTATAGCTTGAGATTGTGTTGAATGATTATAGTTATTATTGATGGCATTTATAAGATAGCTAGTCACCTACAATACTTCGTTGAACTAGAGGGCAATTATCACCATGCCGAAATGTCTAGAAGGTCAATTCTCTTAATAAACCTCTAAGGATAAATACCTAGATAAGTCTAAGTAAATTGTCCTAGTCGGAAATTGAGGGTTGTTACAGTATAAGATCAAAATATTTGTTCAATATAATTAATTTTCATCCTATTAATTCGTTCATACCTGGGTTTCTTGATTGGTGGTTGATAAAATACGTTTTATTGATATAAACGGTGATTTCGGGTCATTCGGTAACCTTTATTTCAATCGATTGAGGTGTGGTGATTCCCTACAGGTATGAACGTGATATTGATGGTATTTTGATGATAACATGTGTTTAATATGAGTGTCTCACCTGGTCTTGATCATAGATGGTTGTTTGTTATTGAATTCACTCGTTTTCGTCGATTCGGTGACCTAATATGTTAACCGCTGTCTTGCAAATCAATCGGGGGATACTTGATGATTTCATTGCATCAATAGACCCTTAATCTACTGTATTTTGATGTTCAAAAGTCGTGGTTGAGGTGTTGATTACGTTTGATAGTTGAATTGCTTGAAAACAAGGGTTTAGTAGAGCTGAAATTTCATCTGTTTTGAAAAAATCATAACTCATTCATTATAAATCTATAGAAGTCGAACCTTACATTTTTGAAAAGGTCTATGTGTCTCCTAAATTCTTCTAGAAGAAAGTTTTCTCTAATTTTGCTTTGTAATTTTCCGAAAACACTGATTTCTAAAAGTGGTCAGATTCTAGACGAGTTCAACAAATCAATCTTCAAAAATTCATAGAAAAATAATGAAGAATCGTATTGAGATGATTCCAATGGCTATTGTTAGATACAAGAGTTATATTTACTGTGTTATAACAGTTTGTTGATTGGTTGGGTAATGATTTGTGAAAAAGGTGGTTATTGATAGACCCGTACTACTGAATTCGTCTAGACTTTGTTGAGAAGTTGTTTGTGTGAGCTCATGGTGTTTTGAAGCCATTCTAATCATAATCACTAAATAATAAGAGCTTTTTGATGTCTATTACTTATATGTTGATCAAATGTTCGGTCTAGGTTGTTGGGAACACATACCAAGCACGGTAATACATTGTTTGTTGACTAAGAAGCTCCGAGAGGTAAGATAACTTACTTTTGACACATGAGGGACACAACAAAACTTAGTTTTAATAATTAAACTCCCCTTTTATGTTCTTATAATTATCTCATGCATATGTTTGGTATGGGATATATGAGGGAGGTTAACTGGGGTATTGTTTACGCATGTTTATGTAGAAATGAGAATGTTATTGCATGATTGATATATGTAGTTGGTTGTTTGAGCTGTGAATGCATTATGTGGACTTGTACACATAGTACACTAGACATGATGTAGGTTGCCATGTCACGTGCACGCTTAAGGGCCCTAAAATATTATGTAGATATTGGTGTGATATATTTTTAATATATCTTTTGGTGAAAGTCTCGAGCATTGGTGTAAGAGTTAAGCTTAACCCACATGACGTCTATTTAGGCGGAGTGTGCTATGGCGTCACTTGGGACACTGATCATGTTCTCTTGTGAATACAACCTGGTGTTTAGAGTATTTCGGATGTCGTGGTTTAACACGTGGTGTTAACGGAATACTCATGGATTTGGTTATGCCTATCCATAACGACATAGATGGACCACCGTAAGGTCTACCCATCAAGTTGGGTGTGGGGTTCCATATTTGGCTATTCAGCCGCCTCACACAACCTTTTATGTAGTTTATCATGGCATAACCTTTGGTGATTTATGTAGCTTATGCAGTTATGTGGATATTGGTGATTATGGGGGATTGCTAGGCACATTGTAGGATTTGATAATCCTTATTATGCAGTTTATGTTGTTTTGGTGTTTGTGCCTTTATGTATGCATGAGTTGATTTATTAAAGTGTTTTAATGGGCAATCCTTTTATTTATACTAACCTGTTATCTTACTCGGCTTTTAAGCTGACACTTGTGTTTTGTGGAAAAATGTTGTGCCCTCAGGTTAGGACTTGAAGTTGATCGGTAGATGGTGAGATGGGTAGCTACTTGTGGACTTGAGGACTGTGGCTTTAGTTACCCATAGTTACATTTACTTACGTAGACATTTATTTAGTCGTTTGGCCATTAATATGTTGGTTGTCTTTTACGTTGATTGTGGATTTCATTTGGGTTAATGTGATGATACTGTTGGTAACACCTTTTAAGACATTTATTATGTTTTATTGATTCCGTTAGGGATTAAATTGGATTTTTAAACGTCGTTTCCGCATTTTGTTAACAGTGTTTTGTTTAAAGTTGAATTTTTTTGAAATCCGCATTTTTATAAAGCAGGGTGTTACAAGTTGGTATCAAAGCAGTAGTTTAAGTGAACCATTGGCCATAGGTGTAGGTCATGGACTTAAACTAGTAGTGTTGCTGCGCATTTGAGCTTAGGTGATTCCACCTTTACCTTAAAAGTGCTTGCTTTTAGGACGGGTTTGGGTTGAGTGTGAGAGTAGGATTAAGGCTTTTATGTATTTGTTGTTAATATTCATAATTAGGTTTGAATAGCCTTATTTTCATTCTTTCTCACTATATCCGTCGCTAAGTTTTTCGGTGTTTTTTCGGTAGATAAATCCTTATGAGAATTTGTACTTATTCCCATATATTGAATTTGATATGTGTGTTGAATTGGGAATTATGAGGAAATAAGTATGAATATTGAATGTGGAAACTTAATATTCTATATGTAGCAATGGAGGTGGTAAATGAAGTTGATAATGTTGTGGCATGAATTGTGGGCACTGTTGTCGAACCCACTGGTTAGTGTCAACGATCCATTAGTGATGAGATGTGGGAATGGTTTTAAATGAGTAGACTTGTGAAAATACCAAAGGAGGAGGTGTAATCTTACACAAGTTGGGTAACGAACACACGTGTGAAAGGATACAATTACAATTATGGTCCGGAACATAATTGCAAGTGTATCATGACGCGAGTGTGTTTGTGGCTATGCTTGTGATGATCGATGTGGGATGCAATTGAGTTGATGAGTTTGCTATGTATTTTTTAAATCCCTATGTGTGGTGATTACCCATTAGTGAGAACGTAAGGAATATCGATGCTTGAGATGTGTGGTATTATTATTCATGGAGATAAAAGAAGTTCATTGCGAAATGTATGTAGTGCGTGAAAATGGCGTTGCACCTTGAGGCAAAACCTAAAGTCAAGTTGTAATTATGTTTGATGTGAGTGTGTATAATGCATGATCGGTGATAGGTTGTCACTATTGAGGATGTGTATCGATTACCGTGAGCTTAACAAGAGAACGGTGAAGAATAAATATCCTCTTCCTCGTATTGATGACTTATTTGATCAGTTGCAGGGTGCTTCTTATTTTTCTAAAATTGATTTGCGGTCTGGTTATCATCAGTTGAAGGTGGATGGAGAAAGTGTTGCTAAGACAGCTTTTCGTACTCGTTACGGGCATTATGAGTTTTTTGTCATGCCTTTTGGTTTGACTAATGCTCCAATTGCTTTCATGGATCTCATGAATCGTGTTTGTCGGCCTTATCTTGATCATTTTGTCACTGTTTTCATCGATGACATTCTTATTTACTCTAAACCTGTCGAATTGGGGACTGTCCTTGAGGTTTTTAGGGAAAAGATGTTATATGCTAAATTCTCCAAGTGCGAATTCTGGCTTAAGGAAGTTCATTTCCTTGGGCATGTCAATTCTAGTGAAGGGTTGAAGGTTGACCCATCAAAAATTGAAGCTGTGATGAAATGGGAGCAGCCGAAGTCGCCGACAGAGATTAAGTCTTTTCCGGGTTTAGCTGGCTATTATAGAAGGTTCATTCAGGATTTTTCTCGTATTGCTAAGCCGATGACTGAGTTGACAAAGAAAGGGGTGAAGTTCTCGTGGACTAATTCACCAGAAAAATCTTTTCAGACTTTGAAGAAGAAATTATGTGAAGCTCATATTCTTGCTTTGATTGAAGGTACCGAGGATATGGTGGTTTATAGTGATGCTTCTGGTACTGGATTGGGTTGTGTCTTGATGCAGCGGGGTAAGGTAATTGCTTATGCTTCACGACAGTTGAAGCCACATGAGAAGAATTATCCGACTCATGATTTGGAGCTTGCAGCAGTTGTTTTTGCTTTGAAATTATGAAGGCATTATCTCTATGGCACCAAGTGTACTTTATATAGTGATCATAAGAGCTTGCAATATGTCTTTAACCAGCAAGACTTGAATGCAAGACAGAGGCGTTGGATGGAACTGTTGAAAGATTATGACTGTGAAATTAAGTATCATCCGGGAAAAGCTAATGTGGTAGCCGATGCCTTGAGTAGAAAAGGACAAGGTCCTGCGTGTAGACTTCATTCCATGATTACAGAGGTGAAATCTAGGTTGCTTGAGCGTATCAACTCAGCCCAAGTTGAGGCTTTGTTACCGTCAAAGGTTGATGATGAAGGAATAGGTAAAAAGAAGAGAATTGAAATGGAAGTGAACAGTCGTGGTTTTCAGACCTTGAATGGTAGGATTTGGGTGTCTAAACTCAGGGGTATTCGAGAATTGATTCTTGAGGAGGCTCACAGGTCGAGATATTCTGTTCATCCGGGTGCAACTAAGATGTATCGTGATCTTAAGCCATTGTATTGGTGGCCGGTTATGAAGTTAGATATGGTTGAGTTCGTTCAGAGGTGTGTGACTTGTGCTCAAGTCAAGGCTGAGCACCAAAGGCCCTATGGTAAGTTACAACAGTTAGATATCCCGGAATGGAAGTGGGAGCACATTACCATGGATTTCATAACAAAATTACCTAGGACGCCTAAGGGTAATGATATGATATGGGTCATAGTGGATAGATTGACCAAGAGTGCTCACTTTTTGGCTACACGTGAGACAACATCGCTGAATAAGTTGGTTGAGTCATATGTAGACGAGATTGTATCCAAGCATGGAGTTCCTTTATCTATTGTTTCAGACCGTGACAGTCGATTTAATTCTAACTTTTGGAAGGGCTTACATCGGGAGTTGGGTACTAGAATTCATTTGAGTAACGCGTATCATCCTCAGACTGAAGGACAGACTGAGAGGACTATTCAGACTTTAGAAGATATGTTGAGATCTTGTGTGATGGAGTACAGTGGTGCTTGGGATGACCATTTGCCATTGATCGAGTTTTCTTATAATAACAGTTATCATTCGAGCATTGGGATGACGCCATTTGAGATGTTGTATGGGCGCAAGTGTAGGACCCCTAGTTGTTGGTTAGAACCTGGTGAGAAGCAGTTTGCTGGGCCGGAAATTGTTCAGATAACGGATGAAGGTGAATATTGCAAAAGAAGCGTTAAAGTGGCTAGAGATTGTCAAAAAACTTATGCGGATCAAAAGAGACGGCCCATGGAGTTTAAGGTGGGTGACATGGTTATGTTGAAAGTGTCGCCTTGGAAGGGTATTATTCGGTTTGGTAAGCATGGTAAGTTGAGTCCTCGATTTATTAGACCATTTAAAGTCTTGGAGCGGGTCAATCAGCAAGCCTATAAGCTGGACCTTCCTCCAGAGTTAGATGGTATTCATAAAACTTTCGATGTTCGTTACTTGAGAAAGTGTTTAGCAGAGGAGATGAGTGTAATTCCTTTGGAAAATATTAACATTGATCCAAAGAAGAAAATGGTGGACGAACCGGTTGAAATCCTTGGCCGGAAGCAGAAGAAGCTTCGTAGGAAGCTAATTGATCTTGTGTTGATTAAGTGGAGACATAATAAAAAAGAAAGCTTAACGTGGGAGACTGAAGCAGTAATGAGGGATCTTTACCCGCATTTATTTGTTGCTGAGTAGATTCTGGGGACAGAATCATTCTAAGGAGGAGGTAATTGTAACATCCCGAACTCTATTATTCATTTTGTTGACTTTGACCGTTAGTTGACTGTGACGCCGTTAGTTGCTTAAATGCTTAGGTAACTAACTATTGAAGCTTGGATGGTAAAGGTGATGCTTTAATTAGTTATTAATAGTCATAATAAGCTATTTTAGTTGTCGGTTAGTTATTAGAGTGCTCGTTTGGTCGTTTGAGTTCTCGGTTCGTTAGATTGAGCCCTAACGGTCGTTAAATTTAAGTTAGGGGCACTTTAGTAATTTGGCATTGAGGGTGGACGGTTTTTAGGGGATTAGGAAGCCCTAATCCCTCATTTGCTCCAGGTATTAGTGTGTGTTTTGAAGGTGTGCCTCCCTTCATCTCCTAGGCTTAGATTCCTTTGATTTCGGGTGAATTCGGGGTGATTAAACGCTAGTATATCGAATCTTTGATCATCTTTAAGGTAAGGATTGTAATCCCTACTGATTTTTGATCATATTAATCTATTCTATTCGTTCATATTGGGTCTTGATCAATTGAATATGTTTTGTTGTTAGAATCATTTATTTCGGGTCGATTCGGAGCGATCTAGGGCTTGATTTCGATTCCATAATCATCCATTAAGGTATAAGATCGAAATATTTGTTCAATATAATTAATTTTCATCCTATTAATTCGTTCATACCTGGGTTTCTTGATTGGTGGTTGATAAAATACGTTTTATTGATATAAACGGTGATTTCGGGTCATTCGGTAACCTTTATTTCAATCGATTGAGGTGTGGTGATTCCCTACAGGTATGAACGTGATATTGATGGTATTTTGATGATAACATGTGTTTAATATGAGTGTCTCACCTGGTCTTGATCATAGATGGTTGTTTGTTATTGAATTCACTCGTTTTCGTCGATTCGGTGACCTAATATGTTAACCGCTGTCTTGCAAATCAATCGGGGGATACTTGATGATTTCATTGCATCAATAGACCCTTAATCTACTGTATTTTGATGTTCAAAAGTCGTGGTTGAGGTGTTGATTACGTTTGATAGTTGAATTGCTTGAAAACAAGGGTTTAGTAGAGCTGAAATTTCATCTGTTTTGAAAAAATCATAACTCATTCATTATAAATCTATAGAAGTCGAACCTTACATTTTTGAAAAGGTCTATGTGTCTCCTAAATTCTTCTAGAAGAAAGTTTTCTCTAATTTTGCTTTGTAATTTTCCGAAAACACTGATTTCTAAAAGTGGTCAGATTCTAGACGAGTTCAACAAATCAATCTTCAAAAATTCATAGAAAAATAATGAAGAATCGTATTGAGATGATTCCAATGGCTATTGTTAGATACAAGAGTTATATTTACTGTTTTATAACAGTTTGTTGATTGGTTGGGTAATGATTTGTGAAAAAGGTGGTTATTGATAGACCCGTAATGCTGAATTCGTCTTGACTTTGTTGAGAAGTTGTTTGTGTGAGCTCATGGTGTTTTGAAGCCATTCTAATCATAATCACTAAATAATAAGAGCTGTTTGATGTCTATTACTTATATGTTGATCAAATGTTCGGTCTAGGTTGTTGGGAACACATACCAAGCACGGTAATACATTGTTTGTTGACTAAGAAGCTCCGAGAGGTAAGATAACTTACTTTTGACACATGAGGGACACAACAAAACTTAGTTTTAATAATTAAACTCCCCTTTTATGTTCTTATAATTATCTCATGCATATGTTTGGTATGGGATATATGAGGGAGGTTAACTGGGGTATTGTTTACGCATGTTTATGTAGAAATGAGAATGTTATTGCATGATTGATATATGTAGTTGGTTGTTTGAGCTGTGAATGCATTATGTGGACTTGTACACATAGTACACTAGACATGATGTAGGTTGCCATGTCACGTGCACGCTTAAGGGCCCTAAAATATTATGTAGATATTGGTGTGATATATTTTTAATATATCTTTTGGTGAAAGTCTCGAGCATTGGTGTAAGAGTTAAGCTTAACCCACATGACGTCTATTTAGGCGGAGTGTGCTATGGCGTCACTTGGGACACTGATCATGTTCTCTTGTGAATACAACCTGGTGTTTAGAGTATTTCGGGTGTCGTGGTTGACCACCTGGTGTTAACGGAATACTCATGGATTTGGTTATGCCTATCCATAACGACATAGATGGACCACCGTAAGGTTTACCCATCAAGTCGGGTGTGGGGTTCCATATTTGGCTATTTAGCCGCCTCACACAACCTTTTATGTAGTTTATCATGGCATAACCTTTGGTGATTTATGTAGCTTATGCAGTTATGTGGATATTGGTGATTATGGGGGATTGCTAGGCACATTGTAGGATTTGATAATCCTTATTATGCAGTTTATGTTGTTTTGGTGTTTGTGCCTTTATGTATGCATGAGTTGATTTATTAAAGTGTTTTAATGGGCAATCCTTTTATTTATACTAACCTGTTATCTTACTCGGCTTTTAAGCTGACACTTGTGTTTTGTGGAAAAATGTTGTGCCCTCAGGTTAGGACTTGAAGTTGATCGGTAGATGGTGAGATGGGTAGCTACTTGTGGACTTGAGGACTGTGGCTTTAGTTACCCATAGTTACATTTACTTACGTAGACATTTATTTAGCCGTTTGGCCATTAATATGTTGGTTGTCTTTTACGTTGATTGTGGATTTCATTTGGGTTATTGTGATGATACTGTTGGTAACACCTTTTAAGACATTTATTATGTTTTATTGATTCCGTTAGGGATTAAATTGGATTTTTAAACGTCGCTTCCGCATTTTGTTAACGGTGTTTTGTTTAAAGTTGAAATTTTTTGAAATCCGCATTTTTATAAAGCAGGGTGTTACACTAATGGTGAAATAAAAAGGTATAAAGCTAGACTTGTGGCTAAAGGTTATAGTCAAAAGGCAGGAGTTGATTTTGATGAAACTTTTTCTCCTGTTGTGAAAATTGTGACTATTAGATGTGTAATTCCTTTAGCTGTGCAAAAAGGTTGGACTTTATATCAACTTGATATAAACAATGCTTTCTTATATGGTGATCTTAATGAAACTGTTTACATGGATTTACCTGAGGGTTTTTTGGATCCTAATGACAAAAGAGTTTGCAAACTAAATAAGTCTTTATATAGTCTTAAGCAAGCACCTAGACAATGGAATGCTAAGCTTACTGAAGCTTTAATTTCTGATGGATTTGTACAAAGTAAAAGTGATTACTCACTGTTTACTAAAACTGCTCAAAACTATTTCATTGCTTTGCTTGTTTATGTTGATGATATCATTATCACTGGTGATAATGAAGATGAGATTAAAAGGTTTAAAAGTTACTTGCAAACCCGATTTATGATAAAAGACTTGGGTATTTTGAAATATTTCTTGGGTATTGAAGTCATACATACTGATAATGGTGTGTGTCTTAATCAAAGGAAGTATTGTTTAAATCTTATTTCTGAATTTGGTTTGCTTGCTGGTAAGCCTATTTCTGTTCCTCTTGATCCTAATGTTCATCTTTCCAGTGAAGATTCTGATACAGATCATGTTCTTAAGAACATTACTGAATATCAAAGGTTAATTGGGAGACTTATTTATTTAACTCATACTAGACCTGACATTGCATACACTGTGCACTGTTTGAGCCAGTTTATGCACAAACCTCTTGATTCTCATTTGAAAGTAGCTTTGAGAGTATTAAGGTACTTGAAAGCTGCTCCAGGTAAAGGTATTCATATCTCTAAGTCTTCTAATATCTCTCTTGAAGCTTTTGTTGATTCTGACTGGGCTAAATGTATATCTAGTAGAAGAAGTGTTACTAGATATTGTGTTTATTTTTGTGGAAATCTTGTTTCATGGAAAATTAAAAAACAAAACATTGTTTCTAAATCATCTACTGAAGGAGAGTATAGAGCTATGGCTTCTATTACTTGTGAAGTTATTTGGATTGTCAAAATTTTAGAGGAATTACTTGTTAAAAATGTGCTTCATGTGACAGTGTTTTGTGATAATAAATCTGCAATTTAGAGTGCAGCCAATCCTGTTTTCCATGAAAGAACTAAGCATTTAGAAATTGATCTTCACTTTGTTAGAGAAAAGATTTTGGCTGGAGTGATCAAAATTGAGAAAATAGATGCTGCTAACAATGTAGCAGACATTCTAACTAAAGGATTGGACAAAAAATCTCATGATTTTCTTTGTGATAAATTAACTCTTTTAAATGTTTTTGAGAATAACATTAAGGGGAGATGTTGAAAAACATGTAATCTTATTCTCAAAATATTAATTTTATGGTTTATAGCTTATTGTATGATTAGTTGTTTCAGGTTTATAAGCTGCATTGAAGTGCTTAAAGGTTTCTGGACTACAAGTGCAAGTTATTTCTTTAAAAAGGACTGAAGTTGTACAAGAAGAAAAGGGGGAAATACAAGGGCTATTTATGACTTTCTTGAAAGTCATTGAGTATATATAGATGGTTATAACCCATTTAGGGTTACGAATCAATTCATAATATCTGTATCTATATTTCTGCTTCTCTCTCTTTCGATTCATTCGTTTCATCTTGTTTTTGAGTTTACAATTGAGATTGTAATAGAACACTCAATATTTTAGTTGAGTGAATCCATACCTGAGTAGCAGTGGTGGATATTTGTTGTTATTATTTCATATAATCAATTTAGATTGATTATTTGTCTGGTTGGTTGGTGAATTAATTGAGGTTAATTCATAGATTAAGTTTTTGTTCAATATAACGGTGTAAAAATATTAGAGTATTATTTTGGTACAAATCATAATTATCAAAATATCAAATCATGGTCTTATGTGATATATAAACTATTTTATTCTACCTATATTGTAATGTGAGTGTATGCAAAATGCCATATGACAACCACTTAAATCTCATAAAAGAAACTCTTGCGTAGGTTAATTATTGGGACAAAAATTGAGTTCCAATGAGCATGAATATTTAAAAAAATAAAGTTAACACAACGCTAGTTTATAGAATTTACATGAGAATTCTATAATCATAATATGTAAATTAAAAAGAAATGATTTGTGTATCAACCGGAATTGAATCAAGTAGTTAGAGTGCCAAAGTTGAAGGTCTTTTTTTTTTTTACAATTAAAAAAATCTGAAACTAACATATCTACCTTATATAAAGGTAAGGTTATTTACATTCAACTTCCCCCATATACTATTATAGACGGTATTGAGACCCAATCTCCATATATATAAACGACATTGGGTATTAATTTAATTACTTATCCGTGTAGCAAACTGCATGGATAGTTAAGTACCACAAGTTAGGTCAATAAACCACTTGTAAAATGCCACTCATTTAGGTCAATAAACCAAGGATTGTATGTGTATATGTGAGAAAGTTTAGGGACTAAAATTATAAAAGTTAAATTTATGTTTGCCTTGGCTGCTCATGCCACCATTAGGCCATCTCCAATGGTGTACTCAGTTTGCCTGAGCACACCGGCCAGACGGCCACCTCAGCAATACATCAGCAAACTGTTCTAAAATATTGAACCAACAAATTGAACTCATTCTATCTCTAACCCAAACACACTGAAACTCAATTTGCCCATTCCACGTCATCATTAATTTAATAATAACAATTAAGAAAACTAAAAAGAAGTACATGAAACAGTACACAAATTCTTGAGGAAAAAATTGTTATGACCCACTTTTTTGATTGCTTTCAATATGCCCATGTGCATTTTGGTTTAATAAATTGATGAACAAATTGATATTTTAATGGTAACAAATTGACTTTCGGTTTGCTTATGCTTGAGCACCTTGTCATGCCATCTTCATTGGCGATGGCCTTATAAGGTTGTACTGTTAACAGTACATAAGCTTGCCTTTAAATGAGTGGGAAAACGATAATGCCACTTTCTTTAGTGAGCAAGGATGATTTTGTTGACTTTACAAAAGTTAAAAGACCAACAATAAACTTTTCTTAAAACATTTGCCATTATCACAAGCGAAAGCAAGGCTATCTTTTTAAGTGAGAAGGATGATTGTTGTTAGTTTTAGAAAGCTAAAGGACATGGTAATAAATTTGACTTTATAGTCAACGTTATCCATCTATACTCTATGGTATTGTTACTGTAAAAGAGAAATTATTGTTCCAACTAGAAATGGTCTACATCATATATATATATATATGGATAGATTTTACAATTGAGATCCGCTTCTTCTTCTCCCTTTTTAATGTTTTTTTTTATAAATAATTAAATTGGTCTAAATGTTACCACACGGTATTATATTGGAAAAAACTTTTAAAGATCATATGATCATTACTCTTCTTGTTAAAAAGCTTCTTTCCTTTTTCCATTTTCACATCATAATAATTGTTGGTGCACTAGAACCACAGGGTTATATTTAAATAGAAATTGGTTCAATGGGTTGGTAATATGTATATATATATATATATGTGTGTGTTTTTGTGAAAACTACAACTCATTGAATTTAATGCATGTTTGGATACAAATTGCAATATGTGAATAGGAAATTAAACATCTCATATACAAGCTAGCTAGTTTTTTCATTTGAAAAACGTACTTAACTATATATATATTCGTATTTTTTTTCTTTTCTACCTTTTAATGCTTGCACGCAAACTTCAATTGTGCTATAGTATCATGCATTTCATGGCATTTTAATAAATTCACACACATACGGCCCATTACTTATTACTTAATATAATAAAGCAAATGGGTGTGAACAGTAATTTTTGTCTTTATCTGCATTTATAGCATAAATAAAACATATGTAAAATATAAACAATAGTTTGAGTTTGGTTGAGTGGTAAAGACCTTGCCCCTTATAGGGGAGGTCCCTGTTCGATTCCTCCCCCCAAATTTTTTTAAATTCATTTTTTTTTTCAAAATTTACATTTTTAACCCATAAAACTTTCATATATAACCCTGAAATTTTATATTTGAATAAATTGATATACATACTTTTATAAAACTTTCATATATAACCCTGAAGTTTTATATTTGAATAGATTGATATATATATACTTTTGTCTTCTTTTTTTTCTTTGATTTTATATAAAACCAATTTAAGTAACATATTTTTGTTTAAACATAACCTTTTCCTTGATAAAATTTTTAAAAGTTTTTGTTTCTAAATTTTAATTTTGGGTTTTTTTTAATATCTGTTTTCTTTTATTTTTATTTTGTAATATTTTGATTTTTTAACATTTTGTTATTTATATAAATTTTTTTTTTATACTTTGATATATTTTTTTAGCAAATTTTTTTGTAGAATTTTGTTTTACATATATTCTTTTGATTCTTTTTATTTCATTTTCTGTTTTCTATTCACTTTTGAGTTTCTTTATTAATGCTTTTTCCTTCATGATTTTTTTAGTAAACATAAACATGATGGTATATCCGTATGTTGTCACATGCCATACCATGTAAAAACTAAAAAGGCCGCAAAACTAGATACGCTTAACATACCAAATATTAAACAAACATGGTCTTAGATGGAGTGGACCACTTTTGAATGTGTTGTGTTATTGCCCTTAAATAAACATATTTGCGTTTTATTTCTTCTTTACAAGGTTTTTTTAAAGATTATGTTTTATGCAATTATTAATTTGGAAGTAAACACATTTACGATGTTGTGTTTGTGGTAATGCATTTAAATAACAAAACGTGAAAAAACAATAAGTTGCGGGGCTTCCGAATTACCTAGTTTATATTAACTGACCAACAAAACACATAAATAATATTTGAAAGAACACAAAAGTAAAATCGAGTAAAAAATTACCCCCTCTTCATTCATTCATTCATTCATAACCATAGTAACTAAGGAGTATATTTATTATTTACATCAAGAAATTCAACAAAAAGACAATATTACCCTTCTTCTAAAAGTGTAAACACTTGCATTAATATTGGCAATATTGGCATCACCATGTAACGTACCTTCAGCATGAAACCTTGAAAACTTTTAATGCAAATCATGGACTTCTCTTGATACCAAGCTCTAGTACTTTCATCCTTACATCCAAAATAGAAATGTACAACTCTTATAGCTATTAGTACTACTACTAACAAGTAGACCCGAATCATCAATATTTCCATTCTTGTGTTTTTGCATATATCGATCCTTTAACAAAACAAGAAGTGGAATACATAGTAATAACAGCCTAAAAAGAAACGAATACGAATGGCCGAAAAATGCGAAAAATGGACTAATGGTAATGTTTTTAATCAAGAAATTGAATATGAATTAAAAAGATTGAAAGATAGAATTTTGAAAAGTGAAATGACATGGGTTTTGTCAATTATGAAGTGGGTTGGGTCCAGAAGGAACTAATCTTTTCGAAACGCCGTATCTTGGATCGATTTCGTCGTCAACCAACGGTGGTGGATGGTGGACTTTCGGTGGTGGAAGTGGCAGAGAGTGGTGGGAATTGCATAAACGAGATGATGGGTGTTTGGGGGTGCAAGAATTGTGATCAATGAAGTGGTTACGGCGGTGAGGGCGGTAGGTTGTGACGGATGTTTCTCCGGCGCCAGCAGTGGTGGTGGTGGAGATGATCAGAAAAAAGATTATGGTTAGTACATGTAAAATGGTTTGATCATGAGATGAAGAAGATAGAGATTTCTTCATTTTGTTTGGTTTTGGGTTTATTTATTCAAGTAATAAAGATTCGTGGTGGTGGTGGTTGCTCCGGTGTCAGCGACGGCGGAGAATGAGAATTGCGAAACGATGATGTGTTTGATTAAAAGAATTGAAATCACATACATACATGAGTTTGAGTTGTGTGTGTTTTTTTCTTTTTTGGTTATATATTTTGACAAAATAATGGGAAATTTAATCACTAGGTTAAACCCAAGTGGTCAGGGGTGTTTCACTAAACCTGCTATGCGGGGGCCCGGGGGAGTTTACTCCAAGGTCTCGAGTTCGAACCTTGGTAGGTTCTCCTCGACGGTATTTTCCAATTAAGGAGGTGGTATAGTGAGAAAGACTATTTAAGATCCGCTTAGTGCGGGACCCTTTCGTTGTGCGATTAGCACACATCAAACGCGTCTGAGGTAAAATTCACTTGTCAAAAAAAATAATGGAAAATTTGCATTTATGTAGCCATTGAGTTTTCAGTTTTGGCTTTTTGGCTCCTCCTATAAACGTTCAACTAGTTAATAATATGCGTTACGCAAATAGATATGTAACGTGTTTTAATATTTTTAATTTGTGACAATCTAGAAGGAAAATGGATTATAAACGAGAGCGCTTTTTTTTTACGCGCTGATAGAATAAAAATGGTTCAAGTCTCTGTGACACAAATTTAAAGTTTCATGTTACATAAAAGTTTTTTTTTTTTTTTTTCTTTTTCATGATGGGTTTTCTATAATGAGAATTGAGAAATGAAGATAATCGGATAAACTAGTAAACCATCGGTAATTTTAATTTGACTTGAAAAAAGAAAAATAGAACCAGTAAAATGTACTTTTTTTCTACTACGCATACATTAAGTTGGTGTCCAACCCCTTGAATAGACGTATAGAACGATCAATACTCTACTTATATTTCATGTTAACAAATTTCGACAATAACAAACTGTCATTCGCGTTAGCGATAAAGAAACGCTATGTGTGTCTATAGTTCACATCAGCCTCCATACGTAGGTAATTCAATTAAATAGCAAGTCCATCTATTTTCGTAGTGTTTGAGACGATTGTGATATATATGTTTAGGCTACTTGATTTGTATGTGCAAATAATATTTCATTCAAAGAGAAAAATGAGGCAGCTAAAGGCCTTTTATGTTTAAATAAGTCATTGACTATAGCTATCTTTAGCTATTATGATAAATAAATATTAAGAAAACCTTCAAAACTGATAAATGAAAATAACTTGATCACTTATTGTCTTTTAAAATATGACATCTCCTTTGATATTATCAACACATCAATTACCATTTGTGAATAATTAATCACAATCTTCGATTAAAGATTTAAAGAAAAGAAGAGTAAACGACACAGATCGTCCATGTGGTTTATCAAAACAATCACGTTTCGTCCTTTCTAATCAAAAACATCACTCACAGTCCTTTATAGGAAGATAAGGTTCGTGTTTAGTCCTTTGACTCGTTGACCGTCATCTCTCCTCCGTTAAACCCCCCACGTGCCTCTCACGTGATGGGCATTTCAGTCTTTTCCTGCCTAAAGGACCAAGCTTGATATATGTTCTACCTATTAGACTCCAAAATCCAGATCCTATTCATCTTCCTTACCAATTCTTTCATGAAACTTAATCACATAACATGACATAATTGAATACCTATCTAATCCAAGATATCATGTTCATCTTTCGACTTCCTTTCATCATCAACATAATATTCAACACATACATATCTAATCCAAGATAAACAATATCAAAATCAAAAAATTAGAAAAACCTTAATTTGTTTATACAAAAACTGAAATCACATATAAATAAATACAGTAATCACATACAAACTTGAATACCTATACGGTGGTCGTCGTTTCTTCACTTGTAATCACATACTTCCTTTTTCTTTCGATATCTAGATCCCAAATTTAATATATTCCACACCCACACAAATCAAACCATAACTTCAATCAAATCCCAGAAAAATGGTCGGGGTGGTGGTTAGCCGTAAATTGTTGTTCACTGGAGATGGCCGGGGTAGTGGTTAGTCGAAGATGGGCCTCACAACTGGTTAGCCGGAAATGGCCGCGGCGGTGGTTAGTCGAAAATGGCTGCGTACCATAATAGATATCATTGGATTTATGGATGTATGTCTGGACTTGACCGGCATCGTTGCAGTTATCGCCACTGTGACCATCGTCGTCTTTCCAAACACCAAACCCTAAAAAAAAAATTTGTTGCAGACTTAATATACATGTGTGTGTATATATAAAGAGAGGGGAAAGTAAGATCTATTAGAAAAATGGATGAATCCGTTGATGGCTCTTGGAAGTTGGAAACTATCACACGATCTTCATCAGACTTTTGGAAGAAAAGTGTTTGTTGATGACAATCTATTTTATTTGCTTTACTAATAAAGCATATATAGATATATCAAAATGTTAGTTAGCTTTTCTAATTGCACATATGAAAATAAAATGATGAACGAAAATGAATTTTTGAGTATGTGGAACTGATCACTCCATTGGAAAAGATCTAGGATAGATTTAATTGATTTTTAGTTTAGTTGCTTTAAATTTGTATATATATGTGTGTGTTTGTGTATAAATATTTGTATGTGTAGTTTTAGATTTAGGTTTGTGGAATAAGATGTGACTGCCACTGAGAGGGAAAGACTGAAATGCCCATCACGTGAGAGGCACGTGGGGGGTTTAACGGAGGAGAGATGACGGTCAACGAGTCAAAGGACTAAACACGAACCTTATCTTCCTATAAAGGACTGTGAGTGATGTTTTTGATTAGAAAGGACGAAACATGATTGTTTTGATAAACCACATGGACGATCTGTGTCGTTTACTCAGAAAAGAATTTTGAATTGCATTTGATCACAGTTTAAACTCACATGAACTTTTCTTATCCTATTTTTTTAATGCAATTTTTCAAGTATCAAAAATTTAAACCAATCCGACACTCAAATGATACTATGAATTAAGATTGAAAATGGTATGGTAATGGTAAAAAAGAAAAATGAAGTTAAAGTTGTATATGACAAAACCAAGGTTGTAAATAACGGTCGGCGGTCACTCGGCGGCCGACCACCTTTAAGGATAAATCTCATTTCGCGGAGATATATCGGCGTTATAACGGAGACTATAAATTATAAAGGGATTTCTTTTTTAAAAGATATATATTAACAATATCTCTACAAAATAATTCAATAACCATAAAAAACTATAAAGTATAACATAAAATACTTATACTTATTTTTATATGAATTTTTTATTTATTTAAAATTTACAACAATGTGTACCTACCCAAAAATGTTGGTGGTTTTATTTAAACTAAGTCATCTTTCGGTTTCATAAGATATTTGTATTGGTTTCAAAACCAAAGTTAGCCCAATAAACACAAAATCATTAGGTTAAATATATGTATCTATCTATTATCCATGGCCCCAGCCTCGTTAAGTTCGTTGTTTGACCCTTATTGACTGCAACCTTTAAATCTACCTTACAAGACACATAACGTAACGGCAGACCACCTTTAAGCATTATAACGCCTTTATAACGGCCTTTAAAACCTTTATTTACAACACTGGACAAAACTATACGTACTATCAAAATCATGAAATTAATTGCTACCTAAACATACTTTGGACCGCAAAAGGTGGTCAATTGTATGTAGATGTAGAAGGTTCCGACTTGAATCATTTGCATTTTTTTTTATCTACTAGCCAAATGCCCGCACGGTGCGGCGGTGAAATGGTGGGGGTGATAGGTCATAAAGTGTGATAGGTTATAGGAGGTGATCGATTATAGGGGGTGATAAGTCATAGGGGTGATCGGTGATGGGGTGATCTACCTGGACGGGCTCCACTCTTAGCCGTACGGGCTCCGCCATCGGATTTAAAAATTCGTCGAAAGTATATCGAATGATATCTCTAATGAAAGAACATGAAATTTTAAGAACACCCATATAATTTTTATAATTTATCGATGTACGGTTTTTGAGATAAAAGATTTTGAATGAATTAGATGAATAAAATGATTTATGGAGGAGAGAGAAAAAAAATGAGTGGTTGAGATTTGAGGAGAGAGGAGAAAAATGAGTGGTTGAGATTTAAGGGTATTATAGATATATTAGGTGATGATATTCAAACTAATGGATAAAAGAGAGGGTAATTTGGGTAGATCAAGTTCTTTTTTGAAAAAATGAGAGGGGTAAATACTTTATAAGGTAGTTTAGATTATGTGAGGGGTTCTTTAACATATACTTGATTAAGATAATGTGTGGTATACCTCATGATATTTGCGAGTAATTAGCATCTTAAAAAAAACTAATTAAAATTTTACATCTTATTAGTGATTTTAAAAATGATAATATAAAATTTAGGAATTATTTTCACAACTATATCATTAAATAATTACTTTTCTATAATTATAAAATGTAGAAATTACTTTCCATAATTAATGACCATATTTAAATTTATTAAATTAAAATTAAATCTAAAAAATTAAAAATAAATATGACATCATCATTTTGATCTAATGACTCTAATTAAAACTTAAACTTTCTAAGGGTCCAAACTTCTTCATTTTAAAATTTAATAAATTAAAATTAAATCTAAAAAATTAAAAAAACATATGACATCATCATTTTCGATCTAATGACTCTAATTAAAACTTAAATTTCATAAGGGTCCAAACTTCTTCATTATTAAAATTAAGGTTTATCTCTTATTATATATATATATATAATATATATATATATATATATAGGGCAGGATAAATTGAGTCCAGCTTATTTTGAGTAAAAAGGGTCCATATAACTTACACATGTGTAAGTCTCGCCGGAGATGGTCGCCGTCGCCGAAAAATCATGGTGGTGGTCGGAGATGATGGTGGTGGTGGTAGGAGGTGGTTGGAATTTGAGGACATGAAAGAAAATCAATGGACTCAAAATAAGCTGGACTCATTTTATCTTTTCCCTATATATATATATTATATATAATATATATATATATATAATATATAATATTATATTAAGAGATGGTTTCCGTCGCAATTAATTCATTTATATTTCATTCAAGTTATATGACTAATTCCGTACATTTAGTTGTTAACCATAAATAATGGTTTTATATATATATTAAGAGATGGTTTCCGTCGCAATTAATTCATTTATATTTCATTCAAGTTATATGACTAATTCCGTACATTTAGTTGTTAACCATAAATAATGGTTTTACATAATTAGTTTTCAAATGGTTGTTCAAGTAATTTGGAATGTATTCTTCATAGATGAACCATTGGCCACGATTTAGTCGCCATGGACCGTAAGATCGAAAAGGTATCCATTCCTGCTTGTTTATATATATAAAGACTAAATTTGTATAATGAGTCAAATGGAAAGCAGAAAAACAAATTGTAATTGTAACACCCGATATATTAAATAATAATATGAATATATATATATATATATATATTATATATATATATATATATATTAAGAGATGGTTTCCGTCGCAATTAATTCATTTATATTTCATTCAAGTTATATGACTAATTCCGTACATTTAGTTGTTAACCATAAATAATGGTTTTACATAATTAGTTTTCAAATGGTTGTTCAAGTAATTTGGAATGTATTCTTCATAGATGAACCATTGGCCACGATTTAGTCGCCATGGACCGTAAGATCGAAAAGGTATCCATTCCTGCTTGTTTATATATATAAAGACTAAATTTGTATAATGAGTCAAATGGAAAGCAGAAAAACAAATTGTAATTGTAACACCCGATATATTAAATAATAATATGAATATATATATGATACTCCGTATAATATATGTATATGGTTCCTCCGTCCCATATTAAATGTCCAATTTTGATTAGTCAAGTCTTTTTCCTTCAACTTTGACCGTAAATATCTTTGTTTGTGTTATATAATAGTTGATGAAAGTTATATCAATGAAAAGTGTATTGAAAACTCAATCCGTCCATATATTTTATATGAAGTGTTACATGATACAAACGAAAAAAATTTCGGTTCAAAGTTAAAAGTACAAGACTTGACAAGTCAAAATTGACATTTAATATGAAACGGAGGAGTATTTAAAAGTAGCTTAAGTATACGTATATAACTAGTAACATTATATTTGAAAGTTGACATACAGTATTATATACGGGACACAATCAGAGAAGTATATAAGTTTCGGGTCATCAGCTCATTTGGTCGTCATTGGTGAACATTTGAAAAGTAGCAACAGAAAAGTCTTTGATATGTTGAATAGGCACAAACTTCAAATTTTGATGCTTGATAATAAGCATTGCTTGTAAATTTAACGATAAGATTATGCCGAAATTGTTCACACTCACCCAATGGATTCTGTAGAGAATTGATTTTAATTATCCAAACTTAACATCTATATACGATAGGTCTTTATGCATTTATAATGCAATATATTCATATTCATATACAAAAACAAAATAAAAGTATAGATACACAAGTATACAACAAGATGGATGGGATTGGGAATGAAGTTGGATGATACATCTTTTACTTTGAGATCAATTTACGAGCACGAGTATTTGCACCTTTGACTCGGTTGTTTATCTCATCAACGTCCTCTGAAAGATTATCCAGAGCTTTGTTTTGCCTGTGTGTGCAACAAGTGCATCATCAGTTATATGCGATTATGCAGCAAAATGATTGGGACATTCTTGCCAAGATTTTCATTTATGCACGAACGGGCTCATTCATAAGTTGTCAAAGTGTAATATAAAAATCAAATGAAAAACTGACCTGTCGAGTTCAGATCCCATCTCGCCAGCCATTCCCTTAAGATCACCCAATACACTGCTTAGTTCATCCAACGCCTCGTCTTGCTTTTCCTTCTCCATCTGATTTGAATTAATCAATAGGATTTATTTAAGTTCCAAATATGCAATAAAACATATACAAGAGCATATGCTACAAATGGTCATATTGAATGGCGAATATGTTTTTTTTATTGGTTCTTATACACAAACTTCAAATTTTGATGCTTGATAATAAGCATTGCTTGTAAATTTAACGATAAGATTATGCCGAAATTGTTCACACTCACCCAATGGATTCTGTAGAGAATTGATTTTAATTATCCAAACTTAACATCTATATACGATAGGTCTTTATGCATTTATAATGCAATATATTCATATTCATATACAAAAACAAAATAAAAGTATAGATACACAAGTATACAACAAGATGGATGGGATTGGGAATGAAGTTGGATGATACATCTTTTACTTTGAGATCAATTTACGAGCACGAGTATTTGCACCTTTGACTCGGTTGTTTATCTCATCAACGTCCTCTGAAAGATTATCCAGAGCTTTGTTTTGCCTGTGTGTGCAACAAGTGCATCATCAGTTATATGCGATTATGCAGCAAAATGATTGGGACATTCTTGCCAAGATTTTCATTTATGCACGAACGGGCTCATTCATAAGTTGTCAAAGTGTAATATAAAAATCAAATGAAAAACTGACCTGTCGAGTTCAGATCCCATCTCGCCAGCCATTCCCTTAAGATCACCCAATACACTGCTTAGTTCATCCAACGCCTCGTCTTGCTTTTCCTTCTCCATCTGATTTGAATTAATCAATAGGATTTATTTAAGTTCCAAATATGCAATAAAACATATACAAGAGCATATGCTACAAATGGTCATATTGAATGGCGAATATGTTTTTTTTATTGGTTCTTATACAATACTTACTTCAACTTTCTCCATGGCATCCTTTGGTTCACCTGAAGCTTTTTTATGTCCCTTTTTGTCTTTCTTCTCTTTATGATGTCCATGATCCAACCCCAACTTCTCCCTATCCCCCTTGCTTGCTTTCTTCCCGGCTTTTCCATCATCTGGCAAAACAATATACATCTCTCTGTCCATATCAAAGTGCCATAATGGGTGGGTTGGATAATGGGTAAAAAAATATATAACCTTTTGCATTAGTCAAAATAGTTTAAATTGACTCAAAAAACTTAAGCCCATTTTTCTTTATAAATTATATGTCAAATACAATGAAAAGTAACTATATTATTTTATTGATAATCTAACTTATTGAATCAAGTACATGTTTTATCAAATAGATATCCATTTTGTGCAACTTTCAACAATTATTGACCAGTAATAATTTTGCGTACTTGACTTATTAGTGATAAAGCATAGCATGGCTATTGGCATTGCAACTCATAAATATTAGATTTTAATTAACTTCAACAAATTTAACCATTAATGTTCTAGTGGAAGTGATTTGATGAATCATGCATTCATATAAGAAAAATATGGAAGGCAAACCTATTGCATCTGGCCCTTTGATCTCCTTGCCCTTCTTTGGCTTCCAAGTTGCAGAGAACATACCACCAAGGCTCCCCAAAATCTTTTCACCCTGTAAACAACATTACATTCTACAATTATGTTCTAAAACCAACTTCACACTAATAAACATGTAGCAACTAGATGGTTTTATCGTTAACTAGCGATCATAAAAATTACACTAGTTCACAATACTATATTGGAAAACTTGCCTTGCTCAAATCTTTTTCCATATCAGCGGCTTTCTCGTGCGTTCTATGAATCTGTTCCCCTTGAGCATGCAAAGTATCAAGAGTCTTGTTAGCATCCTCTCTGATATCTTCTGCTATTTTCAAGCAATTATTTACACTTTTAGTGGTTTCTTCAGCCTGATCCACGGCGTAGTGTTCTAATTCCTGATTAGACATGCCGTCAAGCTCAGCTTTACTCTTCTGCCCTTTCCTAAGAGTCGATGTTTTAGCTTTCCCGAAAAAGTCATCATCGTCTTCATCATCAAAAGGGTTTTTAGAGTCTGGGACAGGGAGTACTGGTTCAGAAGTAGTCCTTCTGGCGGGTACATCTTTCTTTTCTGTCTCGGATTCACTATTAGGACCGGGTGAAGCTGCTTTTCTAAAAAACCCCATGTTTGCAAATTAGATTATGATGTAGCCTAACTCTAGATTCTTCAACTATGATACCTGAAAAGCTTGCAAAATAAATATGCCCAAAATGAGAAAATAAAAGCCAATCATGATGAAAAAGAAAAATTAATCTTTCATGAAGTAAGAATGTGAGTATATCTTGTATGTGATTGTAAATTCTACATCAAAATCAACACAATATCTCTTTAGTGCGATTGTGGATTAAACCAACCCATTCACATAAACAAAAACTTGTGCTTTCCTAAAAGAAGTAGAGCCAGATGAGTGCCCGACGTACAAGCAATTAAAACAATTTCTTCCTCGAGATATTATTCTTAACGTAAAATACTACTAACATCCTTTAAAATAAATTTCCTTCTTAGATAGGCATGTAATTTTATGAATAGATAGTTATCTAATGGTCTCACCAGCCTTCCCTTCTTGCTTAAGTTTTATTTTAAGGCGAGTTATGAATATGACTTTCTAACATGCTATCAAACTCTACATGCCAAGCTAATTGATGCACTCAAGTTTTGTATGAAATCAATGCAAATTTTACACCTTGGTATCTTTGAGTTTGTCAGATTTGTTGCAAAATCAAAGAGAATCATAAAGGTTATAATGTTGCCAACTTTTGGCACAATGTCATGCACAAAACCAAGAGCATGCATTAAGCAAACAAATCATAGATTTCAAATCATAATCATAAGCAAATAACAATTACCCTTTCGGGGGATCAATATTATTTATCTATGGAAGGAGAGAAAACGATGAAAGACTGTCTTCTCTCCGATGAAGGGATAAATTGAGAGACGAAATGCAATATTAAGGTTTGATTTTTGGTGAGTTTTGAGGTTGATATAATTTATAAAAATATTATTGAGAGGCATTGCGAAATTTCATATTGGCTTCAACAAATTTGTTCGTTCATCCATATTTGGAAGTTCATTTCAACCATTGGTATTCATTGTGCATTTTAAATTTCTTTTACAATATTCACATTGCTTCACTTTTAGTACTTTAAATTTCTAGTCCGTATGTTTTTACTCTGTATTCAATCTTTAACATGTCAAATAATTGTAGCTTCAAAATGTTGTTGTGCCCGACGAGTTTGTCGGAACGTTTATGAATAAAAGTTATTTTTAAAAGAATTTAGTAGTTGTACACTATTTTCCATCTTTTTTCGCTATCTTGAGTAGGGCTAATCGAGCTTGTATCGAGTTATTTGAGATCAACCTTCAATTTGACTCGTTTAAGCTCTTTTTGAGTTTCTTTTGACAATTTTGGAGTAGAGCTCGAACATTATATTTAATCTTATTCCATCCATTAGTTTGTATATTTATAGTTCTCACATTTATTACTAATAAATGTATCATTGTAAACGAACGAAAACGAACTTTATCTTCGTCTTTTTAGTTCAACAAACGGTTTACGAACGAATGATAAAAATAAATTTGAGCTCATGTTCATTCATATAGAAGAATGAGTTACACATGATCATTCATTTATGTTCATAAACGAACGCAAATAAACGAACACAAATAATAATCATATAACTAAAAACTTCATGATACAAACTAGTGTTATACCCGGCCGTTGGCCGGGGATAAAATCAGACATATACTAAAATGCGGGTCATTAATTTTAAATGTCAACCGTTATTATCGGACAAAAAAAATGCATCGTTAAACAATACAACGTAAATCTTAAAACACAACTTTGGTGACGAAATAAAAAAAATTGCAAACTTTCTTGGAAGATAAAAATAAGAAGATAAAAACTTTGACGGTGAAAAAAAAAACTAAAATTGTAGTACCATGAATCCTCAAAAATAAAACTTTAATGGTAAAAATACAAAAGTATTAAAAAAGATTTAGTGGTTAAAGTGTGAAACAGTGAAACATTACAACCCTAAAAGTAATGATATAAATCAAAATAAAAGATGAAAACATAAAGAATACACAACACTAACTAAGAAATGGTAAAAGATAAAAAAAAACAAAAAAAACCCAAGCAGGCAGGCTAGCTGCTGAGCCAGCAGCCAGCCAAGCTGCTTCACTATTCACCCCAAATGTTTTTAAATAGGTTATAATATAATATAATAGAACATTACAAAAGTAAAGGTTGACATAATATAGAAATTAAAAGTGTTTAGATTAAGAACTTTAATTCCTTTATAGTATTAATAGATTAATAATACAAGTGAACCAATATCTTTGTATGCAAATGAAACAAAACAAATAAAAAAATTTCACGAAAAAAAAGAACAGGAAATAACTAAACAAATAAATTATTCTGTTTAACTAATCGAATAAATTATTTTGTTTATGTTCGTTTATGTAACTAAACGGATGAACATGAACGAATTCTCGCAGAATGTTTCACGAACTTTTCATTATATGTTCAAATGGCCCACCGACTTTCCACCTTTCACAGGTTTCGGCCCATGCAATCCTCAAGGGACGAATGAAATGTCACCAAATGAAGTTGGGCTTTGTTACTTGACAAGTTGTGTGGGTGGGGTA
Organism: Erigeron breviscapus; assembly: GCA_034093135.1. Lineage (NCBI taxonomy): Eukaryota > Viridiplantae > Streptophyta > Magnoliopsida > Asterales > Asteraceae > Erigeron > Erigeron breviscapus. The sequence continues at coordinate 182,630,202 of CM067167.1, forward strand.
TATCTTTGTGGCATACGAACAATAAGAGGATGCCTTACGCCTTCGTCCCTGCTTCGTCCCTCGCCTGGGGACGAGTCAACACTGCGGTGTTGGACTCGTCCCAGGCTCGTCCCTCGCGCACTTGTCCCCCACGCACGAATCACTCGACCGTTTCCTTTTTTTTTATTCCAACGGTAGTATTTAAAGTTTGGGGTTTTGGCAGTTTCAGTCCCTGTAACGGCTAGTATATTTGAATTCAAGTTTCCACTTTTGACAGTTTTGGTCCCTAAACGGCTATCTACCTTTCCAAACCTTTTATATACTACCATTTCACTATATTTCACATATCTATCTCCCATATTCACATACACTTACACATAAACATTTTAGTTATTCAAATCATAATGTCATTCACGGTTCCTTCATGTTTGAACTCAATTACGAGAGCCGGGTTGTTTAAAGACGACTCCGATGATGAGGAGCTTATGGGAATCATGTCAGATTGTGTTCAGTTGCTTGAGGAAGGTGAAACGTCCCAACGACCAGTTATACCACGCACCGTGATAACAAGAGATCGGGAAAACCGCCAACGAGAAACTAATGTTTGATTATTTTATTGAAGATGCAAAGTACCCCCTTTGGTATTTTAGGCGCCGGTTTCGAATGTCGAGACCGTTGTTCATGCGCATAGTTAACGATATAATCGCGTATCCGTCTCGAAATCCAGGTCCTGTGCCCGAGCATTTTAGAAGAATGCAAGACAAGCTTCTTGATGGGCGACAACAGGTTGGTTTTAGTACAATACAAAAGTGTGTGTCCGCCATACGTGAATTGGCCTATGGATACAACCCGGACGCGCTTGACGACTATCTTCAGATTGGGGAGGAAACGAGTAGAGTATTCCTAGACCACTATTGCAAATGTGTGTTTCAGCTCTACAAAGATGAGTACTTGCGCAGACCAACACCAGAAGATATACAACGATTGTATGCTAAACACGAAGAGCTTCATGGTTTACCGGGGATGCTTGGGAGCATCGATTGTATGCATTGGCCTTGGAAAAATTGTCCTAAGGCCTGGCAAGGGCAATACACGCGTGGTGATCACGGCCATCCAACAATCATGCTTGAAGCGGTTGCTTCATACGATTTATGGATTTGGCATGCGTATTTTGGCACAGCGGGATCGAACAATGATATAAATGTGTTGAATAATTCGCCTTTGTTTAGGTACTTTGAATTTCATGTCCATTATGTTTTTTAATTCAAACATTGTGTGTGTTTTAACTTTCTTTATTTAGGAAAATCATCGAGGATCGTGCTCCGGATACTTCGTTTACGGTTAACGGAACACACTACAGAAAAGGCTACTACCTCGCCGACGACATTTATCCGGAGTGGGCAACGTTTGTAAAGGCGTATTCGTGCCCACAAGATGACAAGAAGAAAAAGTTTAAAAAGTATCAAGAAAGGATGTCGAGCGTGCATTTGGATGCCTTCAAAATCAATGGCATATTCTAAGCCAACCGGCTAGAGCTAGAAGCGTTAACCGGATTTGTCGAACCATGTATGCATGTGTTATATTGCATAACATGATAGTTGAAGACTCGGGATACGCCATAAGCTCACTTGAGGAGGACGGTATGTTCGAACCACCTCCTGTACCTCGACGTAGTTTCCAGGAGCGGATGGCGGTTCACCAACGTACCAACAGGGAGCTTCGTGACCGACATGTGCATCACGCTCTTCGTCATGATCTTACGGAGCATGTATGGCGTCTCCCGTGAGCTTTACTTTGCAAATTCATGTTTTATTGTATTTAGGAATGTTTTTTAATTTAGTAATGTATTTTTGATTTTATTTATTAATGTTTGTTTTATGTTTTAATGTGAAATAAATTGTGTGTTATTTAGTTTTTGTTAAATATTGGGGGATTGAAAGTGTAAAGTTGGATAAAGTGTATAATTAAATAAAAGGTGGGTCCAAGACTAGTCCCGGGTATAAGGTTGGATTTAGGGGATTAGTCCTTGAATGAGTTTTTACTGATGTGACGCTGATTAAGGCTAATCCTCCTAGGGATGAGTCCTCACATAAGTCAGCTTCTAACAAATGGTAAGGTTTTCTTTCACATGTAAAATATCTTGCTTCATTATTGGTTGGGTACTCCTTGTACCATCTCCAACTTATGGTCCCCTAAGCCAAATACCCCTTTCGAATGGAAAATTTCAAGTAATTTGGATCTTTGTTGCCATTAGGTTTTGTTTAGAAAGCAATTCAATTTTAGTTTTTTAATTTGACTGTTGTTAGTTATAGAAAAATGCTATAATGACAAACAAATTACAAACACATGTTTACAAATTAAGTTGACTCATGTGAGATGTCAATTTAAATGTCATAGTTTGATATTTTGAGTCTTTCGTGTTTAACTTTGACCGTTAATATTTTTATTAGTGTTATACAATACTTGTTGTAAAATATATGAATGGATAGGGTTTTAAATGTATTTTATATTGATATAACTTTTATCAAATATTATATAACACAAACAAAATTATTTACGGTTTAAGTTATAGAAGAAAGACTTGACAAGTAAACGGGAGTATATAATTATAGAGCACTATCTGTATTAGAGCACCCCCAATGGGTGAACCCAATACTATCCAATACAGTGCCACATCAGCGCCACATCAGCAAAACCTCTTTCCAATACATTTTCCTCAATTCACACCCAATACCCAATACATCCAATACATTCCAATACACTCCAACATATTTATTTTCAAACTTTTAATAAATAAAACCACAAATATAATTTATAAAATAAACACAAATATTATATAAAAATTTATTAATAATTTAAAAACATTACAAACGTTCAAAATTCAAAATATTTACACTTTTAGTCCCCCAACGTTCGAATTCAAAATATTTACACTTTTAGTCCCCCAACGTTCGAATTCAAAATATTTACACTTTTAGTCCCTCAAACGACCAAAAATTCAAAAACATTTACATTTCCAGTCCCTGAACGGCTAGCCTGGATGTCACTCTATATAAACAACAACTTCTTTCAACTCATTTTTATCTTCCTCAAACCATTCAATTTCAAAATGGCGAGACAAATGTGGACTGAAGCCGAAGATCTTTTGTTATGCAGGTGTTGGATAGAAGGATGTGAAATGCTTTACCCAACCCAAAAAACTGCTTGGACCAACATATCAGAAAGCTTCAACAGACTCACGACTGAAGGTCCACGGACCATATCTCAACTACTAGGTCGCTTCAAAAAAATTCGCAATGAATGTAAGGAGTTTGAGGCAATCTATACGAGGCTGAAGGCACAGAGGAGGACCTTATCTGATGAGTTGCTCTATGCAACGGCGCATCAGGAGTACCGCGAGAATTATGGGAGGGGCTTCCATTACGAGCAGTGCTTCATGGAGCTTATCACGGTTTCCTACTTTTAATTAAGTCTGTTTTCGTATTTTAATTAAGTGTGTTTTAGTCTTTTAATTAAGTGTGTTCTATGTAATGTGTTTTTATTTATTTATTAAACTAGCCGTTGGAGGGATTAAAAAAAAAACAAAAAAAAAACAAAAGCCTAACACTCTCCATATTCACCACCGCGGACGCACCAATACGCCGCTCAATACTAACCCAATACGGTTCACACCCAACGGTGGGGGTGCTCTTACTGTATACACAAGATAAAAAAAAAGTGTTGTGGATCACCTCTTTTGTTATTGGTTAGTAGATTTAAGACAAGCCGCTTTTAACCACGTGCTCCTTGAGTTATCGGCAACCAGAGCAGAAAATCAAAACAAAAAACGACAAAAACTGAGAAAAACCAATAATATCTAGTACCTTAAACTCTGTTTCGGTGTTGATGATTCTTCTCCATTCCTTTCTCCCTCCTTTTTCTCTCTCTATAGATATAAAAGATATCATCAGTAACTAGTTGTAGTTGTAGTAGAATGGCAGCTTCATCTTTTTGTATATCTAATCACATTTCAAATTCAACCACAACCACCCATTTCCATACTTCTTTTACTAGTAGTAACCAATTACACTCACAAAACCTCTTCTTTTTTAAGTTGAACAACTCAAAGTTGTTACACCACCACCCTAGAGGAGTAACTGCCACCAAAAATCAACAGTTACAATCACTTGAACAAGGTACTTTTTTTTTGGACACATTTTTTTTTGTTATAATTTGAAATGTTATGGTTGAGATAAAATTAAAATAAAAATATATATAGATATATACAGTAATTTTTTATGCACTCTGTTTAAGTAATTGGCTTTGACTAAAAATAAGCAATCACTAACATGAATGCAACTACTTTTTATTTGAATGAAGTTTTTTAATCCAATCTTACATTTTTTTTTTCAAATTGAATATTGTTGACATTGCCTTTTATCCATGACAATTTTTGATTTTTTTTTTCCTGTTTGGGAATTTAGTCATTGGAAATTAGTCAAACTTGTTGTTTACTTTTAATGGATATTAGTCAAATTTGTGTTCTTTTAGGAATGATGAAATGTGTATTCTGTTACTTATATAACACCATCTTTTTTTTTTAATACTTTAAAATTTTGGCACTAATGTTGATGATAGATAAGCAATATAGAAACTGATTGCCGAGTCATCATATGGCTAATTTTTTTATTCCTTCTCCAATATATAGTTACTATGTCATGTTACTAATTCTAAATCTTTTTATACTTATGCAGAAATAACAGATACTTCAGAGAATGGTATCCTTGTTCCTGATTCAGAATCTGTTATATCAAGCATTAAATACCATGCAGAGTTCACTCCATCGTTCTCTCCGGAAAAGTTTGAGCTTCCAAAGGCATTCTATGCCACTGCTGCTAGTGTTCGTGATAAGTTGATCATTAATTGGAACGCGACTTATAATTTACATGAAAAAATGAACGTTAAGCAGGCATATTACTTATCTATGGAGTTTCTTCAGGTCTGTTGTACTATTCTACTGTATGTCTGTATTATTATTATGTTGACTTATAGTTGGTGTATATATATTGTTGTAATGTTCCTGTTTTCTGATTGTGCTAGGGTAGAGCATTGCTGAATGCCATTGGTAATTTGGAGCTATCAGGGGCTTATGCCGAGGCTTTAAGGAAACTGGGTCATGATTTGGAAGATGTTGCTAGGCAGGTGAGATTACTTACTTTTACGTTCGCCTCTGGTATTGTTTGTTTGCTTCAACCTCGGTTGTACATTGTTCATAACTTTTGTTTTTGATCCAGTATTCCCTTACTACCAATGGGGTGAAACCCCAGTGGTACCGCCATCATGTGACCACATGGGCCCACAGATGAAGGCTATAGGTCATAGGTTCAAAACTTGCCAAAGGCAAGTGGAGAAACTATATCTTGTGATCCCATGTGTGAGAATGGTGACTTACCGGGCATGAGTTCTATGCGGTGTGCGCTCTGGGTACCAAAACGGTACATGGGACCAGAGGGTTCCCACCCATTTACCCAGTATTCCCTTACTGCTAAGAAACATAGTTCTAGCCTTTAAGTAATTGAAGCTGTATAAGGTCCATAGTTTGGCCATTAAATGGGAAATTAAATTGCTATATCTATATTTACTTGATTCCTAATGAACTAGTAGTTGACAGGAGCCAGATGCAGCACTCGGAAATGGTGGGTTGGGTCGCCTTGCATCCTGCTTTTTAGACTCACTGGCAACACTGAATTACCCTGCATGGGGATATGGTCTTCGTTATAAATATGGCCTTTTTAAACAACTCATTACAAAAGATGGTCAAGAAGAAGTTGCAGAAAATTGGCTGGAGGTTTCAATTTCATCTTCATTCTAATTATTAGTAAAGATTGTCTTTTCTACATTCAAGTAATATTGAATTTCATTTTGGTAAATATGCTTTACCATACTTCGTAGATGGGTAATCCATGGGAAATACCAAGAAATGATGTTTCATACCCTATAAAGTTTTATGGAGAAGTTGTTATTGGACCAGATGGATGTAAGGAATGGGTTGGTGGAGAAGATATCATGGCTGTTGCCTATGATGTTCCGATACCTGGATATAAAACAAAAACAACCATCAACTTACGATTGTGGTCAACGAAGGTTGCACCAGAATATTTTGACTTACATGCTTTCAATTCTGGTGATCATCCCAAAGCATATGAAGCCCTGAAAAAAGCAGAGAAGGTTGTTTCTATTATTTTGCTCATTATTTACTCGTGTTTTATTTCATATTTTACATTCTATCGGATTAACAATCTCATTGCAATGTTTTGTTTTAATTAGATCTGCTACATCTTATACCCTGGAGATGAATCACTTGAGGGAAAGACTCTTAGATTGAAGCAGCAGTATACATTATGCTCAGCATCTCTTCAAGATATAATTGCACGCTTTGAAAGGAGATCAGGGGAGTCATTGGATTGGAATGAATTTCCTGAAAAGGTTGCAGTACAGATGAATGATACTCACCCCACACTCTGCATACCAGAGTTATTAAGAATATTGATCGATATAAAGGGTTTGAGCTGGAAGGAAGCATGGGAAATCACTCAAAGGTGAAGTTCTTGGTTAACTAAGCTTATTTTATGTGGTTATTAAGTAAATAAAATACGTTTTTCATGGCTTCTGTGCCTCTTTTAGTTTCTTTTCGCATGTTTATACATCATAGCTGGAACGTTTTGCAGAACCGTGGCATATACCAACCACACTGTTCTACCCGAGGCTCTAGAGAAATGGAGCTTGAATCTATTGCAGGAACTACTTCCGAGACATGTTGAGATTATAACATTGATTGACAAGGAGGTATTTTCTAATTTTTTCTTTATTATATCAACATTCAGCTATTACATTAATCTTCATTTCTCGGAGGACTAATTGAGTAATTTGATAACACGGTCATCTTAGTTAATTTCCTTGAATTGAAAGTATCTTGACTTTGATGATTTTTTATAGCGTAAACATTTTTGTTACACTAAACAGAATTTAAGCCGAAGTTTGTTACCTTTTTATGCAATTGGCCCTTTCTGGAATTATCTTTTCATAGTCTCATTTTCCTTCTAATTTATTTTTGGAAAACCACATGTTATCAGGCTTTGTGCCCTAAATACTGTGACACTGCACTTATTAACTTATATAGCTAATTTTTTACACAGTTGATTGATACCATTATTGCTGAGTATGGTATTGAGGACCTTGAGTTGCTGAAAGAAAAACTGAATCAAATGAGAGTTTTGGACAATGTTGCACTACCTGACTCCGTCTTAGATCTTCTTGTGCAACCTGTGGCGATCCCCACCATTGATCCAGTTGAAGAGGTAACAGAATCCGAGGAAGTAACAGAACCAGAAAGTGAAGATGATTTGACCACCGTGAAGGAGGAAAAGGATGTTGGCATTACCAAAAAGGTATCATTTGAGACAGACCCCAGACAGCCAAAGATGGTGCGCATGGCTAATCTTTGTGTTGTTGGTGGGCATGCTGTCAATGGGGTTGCAGAAATCCACAGTGAAATTGTGAGAAATGAGGTCTTTAATGACTTTTATAAGGTAAATAAGTCATCATGTTTTTACTTTTTACAGAACGGTTGTTCCTGCAGTTTACCTTTTATATATATTTTTGCAGCTATGGCCCGAGAAGTTCCAGAATAAGACAAATGGAGTGACAACAAGGCGATGGATCAGTTTTTGTAATCCGGAGCTAGGTAAAATTATAACCAAGTGGACAGGAACGGAAGACTGGGTGTTAAACACTGAGAAGCTAGTCGAACTTAAAAAGGTGCGTTTTCACATTTCGTATATCACTTGGTTTTATATTTCTTCACTTTCCAGCAAAAAGTTTTCTGGGAATAAGAAAGTGAATTCTAAGATTCGTATACGATTTAGTGAAAGTGAAAGTGAAAGTTTGTTGCTATTGTGGCATGATATCTATTAGTAGTGTATAACTTTATATCATATATCAATGCCAAATCTTATTAGATTCTGATTCTATGGTCTATAATGGAGATTTTACATTTATGTATGAACATACAATCTGAAGATGTTTCCTTTCTCCTTTTTTTGATTGTTCTTATAAGATTATTTTATATTTGCTTACGGTCTTTGTGGTTTGAAGCAAAATCTAATATATAAAATTTAAAAAAATACCCAACTTACAGATGAAGAAAAAAAAGTATTTTTCAAATTTTGAGTTGCAAATATTTTGCAGTTTGCTGATAATGAAGAACTCCAATCTGAATGGAGGAAAGCCAAAAGGATCACTAAAGAGAAAACCGTGTCCTTCCTGAAAGAAAAAACAGGATATCTTGTCAACCCTGATGCAATGTTTGATGTGCAGGTAATTTTATATTTCTACTAAATTAAAAGAACTCACCTGTGCTCCGGTCTAAGCATAAAATGTTACATTTGGTTTGTTATGCAGGTGAAGCGTATTCACGAATATAAGAGACAACTTTTGAATATCCTGGGAATTGTTTACCGCTATAAGAAAATGAAAGAGATGAGTAGTGCTGATGAAAGAAAAGAGAAATTTGTTCCTCGGGTATGTATTTTTGGAGGAAAAGCATTTGCTACATACATCCAAGCCAAAAGGATTGTGAAATTCATTACTGATGTTGGTGCTACTGTAAATCATGATCCTGATATTGGTGACCTTTTGAAGGTATATTTAGACAGACAACTTTCTAACCCTGGCTATGAAAATATTACAGTAAGAGCATTTTTAAACAGAAATTGATCATTCTTACTTTTGTTTTAGGTTGTTTTTGTTCCAGATTACAATGTCACAGTAGCAGAAGTTCTGATTCCGGGAAGTGACTTATCCCAACACATCAGGCATGCTGGTTATGATTTCATTTTCTTACTTTGTGGTTTCATTTTCCATATATGTATTAATTGGTGCACTTCTGATCCTCAGTACTGCTGGAATGGAGGCAAGTGGGACCAGCAACATGAAGTTTGCAATGAATGGGTGCATCCAAATCGGAACTCTGGATGGTGCCAATGTTGAAATACGAGAGGAAGTTGGAGAGGAGAACTTTTTTCTTTTTGGTGCCGAAGCTCATGAAATTGCTGGTCTACGGAAAGAGAGATCCGAGGGCAAGGTAAGCCTACAATAAAATGTATGCTCAGTAATAGAGGTGGCAAAATGGTGTGTGGGCGGGGTGGGTAGCAGGGACTTTGGTAAGTGTCAAAAGAGGCCTGGTTGACCTTAAAAACTTCTTGTCCCTTCTTTCTAGTTTTTCTATAAATAATTAGTCTGCCAAATACGGTCACAAAACTTGTAAAATATTCCAATGATAATAATAGTCTAATATATATTTTGAATAAGAATAATCTAATATATTAGTGTGTCAAATTAAGTATAAAAAAGAAAATTACATTTTGGCCGTTTTTGAACCGTTTCCTTTTGGCCTAATGTTTTGTCATTTTTAATCTGCGTAACCATTTAGAGATAAAACATAACCTGGATTGGAGCATTCACAAGTAAATGGGTTAAATATGCCACCTCTAATTAAAAAAACGTTGATTTTAACCAGGGACATATAAAGTTACTGATTAATATTTCTCACTTGATCTATATAATATGCAGTTTGTGCCCGATCCACGATTTGAAGAGGTTAAGAAATATGTCAGAAGTGGTGTCTTTGGCCCATACAACTATGACGAACTCATGGGATCTTTAGAAGGGAACGAAGGCTATGGTCGTGCTGATTATTTTCTCGTGGGGAAAGACTTTCCAGCTTATATAGAATGTCAAGAGGAGGTCGATAAGGCATATAGAGATCAAAAGGTGGGCAATCCTTTTCATGAAAACTTTACAACCCGTTTCAATAATAACAATACAAAAAACCCTTGGATAAGTAACATTCTCTATTTTGTTAATGTGGCAGAAATGGACTAAGATGTCAATCTTAAACACTGCTGGTTCATCCAAGTTCAGCAGTGACCGAACAATACACCAATATGCACGTGAGATTTGGATGATTGAACCTCTCGTATTACCATAATAATCAGAGAGGGACTCAAGTTTTTTACATGTAAGTAAACCTTGCTTGCATTGAATAAGTCATTTAGATTAATAAACTAAGCTTGCAGTGTCATTATCTACAAGCTAAGTTTTATTTGTTAAACAACTTTAAATCAATAAATCAGCTGCATCTGATAACTCTTTTTACAGTATCTTGCAGTATTTCTGTTATTGGTTAAGCATGTCACTATTTACTACTGAGGACCATATACTCTTGCACAACATGTAATATAAGATGTTTCATAGATTACTTTTGTTAAAATGAACTACACGAAAAAAGGTTAAGAAAAGCAAAGATCTATCTTTTGACCGTCCTTAGGACTATAACTAAGACATAATTACATTCATTAATTGGTGATACATGTAGCAAGATATTTCAGGGTTTGATGGTTTAAATCTAGAGCACAACTATTAGTCCACGTAATTATGTCTTAGTGTGAACGTTAACGGCATTGTAGTTAGAGACTTAGAGTGCATATCGATTTTATAGAATAGAGAGTTCTTCACAACCCTGCAACACGTAAAGCCTTACAGGAACCAGATACCGAAAGATACAAGGCACATATGCTTATATCATCTCTAGAAACAGCCTCTGTGTCTTTTTTTTAAGAACAATTTCAGAACTAGAAGTTACCGGTTATAGTTGATTACTCCTAGTTCTTATCTATATAACACTTGCTGATCATAATGATACCAATTTTTTTATAGGATCAAACTGCTAAATACTTGCAAAAACTAGTTAGAAGACTTGCAAAAAGTTCATTTAAAAAAAAAAAAAAAAAAGGGAACCAAGGCCAATGTCATTAGATCGCACATATTATTTTTTTATCCGTATATAGACTAATGAAACAATATTGGTAACACAAAGTATTTGATGTTGCATTCTATAAAAAACATGAACATTATACAAAATTTACGCTACAACATGAGAAAAATAAATCATATGGTTCACGTAAAGTCGTAAACAATTATAAAAGTTAAGAAAAGATACTTGACCAAAATGATTACTCGTAGTACGTACCATAACAAACAGGAATAAGAAAATTTGTAAAAGGTTAAAACACCCAATCGATGATCATATATATTATTAGTGGTATATCTATCTTATCACGAGGGCAGGTCATAAGGATATAGACATTTCAACATATATCACATTTACAAAGATTTCCATAAATGATGGTATAAGATTCATAAATCTTATCACCACTAACTATATATATACATATATGATCATGAGATCATACCAACTATATATAGTAGTATTATTATTAGTGACGACTGACGCGTATGATCATTTCAACAAGGTTCAATGTTCCTTCCCCTTTTTCTTTTTCTTTCTCTTTCATAATCTATGGTTATTATTATTATGCATATATACTAACTGTCGGCTTAACTTTACATATGTGTCATTTTATAACTTTCTATAATACATAATTATAACATGTGTGTCATTGTTGAAAAGTCAATATAACATTTATGTCACTTTACACTTTTCTTAACACTTATATAGTTGGATTTGGTAAACGGAAGCAAATTCATGATTCGATGATCTTAGTACCAAACAAAATTATTTATATCTTTCAAGTTGAGTCTCTATTTCAAGATTTTAACATGAATGATTCTTGTATTATTATACAATCCTTGCGACAAATTTATAGTAGAAAAATGAAAGTATATCTTAGTAAGCTAAATGAGGAATATCATTCTCATTAAACATATCTTTTAGTTCTAAGACAGTCTCCAGTTCCTTTAGGCGTTTTTAACAGTTACAACATCTTATCTTTATAAATTTTTAAAATTATTACAAATTTTTAAAATCCTTTAATATTACCTCAAATGATATAAACATACTTACACATCTTTACATTCTTCATGTCACCCCCCATTATATCGACAAACATCTAAGAACAAGCACAGATGGATTAAAAACAACAAACAGTGACACTTGACACATGCATTGGAGATAGCTTAATACATTTCAAAATTTTACCTTAACGAAAAAGAGAAGGGTACGGCTATTCAGTGTTCATTGTAGGCGTTTGGTGGGCCATAGTATGGACCATGGGCTTTAAACACCTGCTCCATTCTATTTTGGGCCACGTCTAACTCTTTTGAGTTTTGAGAAAAGTAAAAGAAATCTCGTAAATCATAGGAGTAAATAAGTAATAATCTAATGATTCATCCACTTACTTGAAAATAGTAGCGAGGTCGTGCCTTGTAAATTGATTGTGCACCGAACCGCGTAAGCCTAGAGAATTGGATTGTGAATGGAAAAGATGTTTTATGGAAAAAACCTTAGAAGGTTTTTTAAGGTTTGTTGGCGATTCCCCGAAGGTAGGAGCGGTGCTCCTTTACGCCAACTAGGGTTGTTGATCGATTGTCGAATCGTGTTCAACTTTAGTTAAGGTTTTGTTCGATCGGTGATCGTATGATTTCTCAATGTCGAATGTGGAGGAATCCTCCTCCTTTTATAGGAGGAGATTCCTTGGAGGAGAAGGTTAGGGTTTTCCCTATTCCTTCTTTGAATTAAATTCTACTTACCATGTTTATCCGATTTAGTTTCCTTAGGAGTTTATCCTTTAAGGAGATCGAACTAGGCAAGAGTATATTTATCTTTTGAAAGGATTTGTGTTAATCCTTTTACTTATTCGATTGAGTTGATCGCCTTCGGGGTTCTGTCCTTCGTAAATGTGCTTCGTTATGTTTCCTTCGTATAGCAACTCGGAGGGGTACATCGTCAAGCCCCCCAGTCTAATGTTAGAGGCTCTAAAGACTGTAATTTTAGACTAATCTTTTCTTCCCGTGTTTTAGAAATTCTGAACCTTATTACGAAGGATCAAAGGAGAACTTGTATTCGTCTTCCAGGGGGTAAAGAGCGGTGACCGTATGTGTAGGGACCGTTCTTGGCAGTTTTAGAAAGATAATGGAATCCTTTTGTCTTCTTTGCGCGGAAATCGAAGTGGTAGGTAAGGGCTATTAAAGCTTTCCGTTTAGGCTTTGAACTTCGGGGGTGATAATTGGCAAAGTTTGTCCACTTTTGAAGGGTTAGCTTGAATCCCTTTGTCCGATATATAGTACCCTAGGAACTTTCCCTCTTCGACTCCAAAGGAACACTTCTTTGGGTTTAGCTTCATATTGATGGAGCGTAACGTGTTGAAAGTTTCCTGGATATCTTCTAACAAGTCTTCCTCTGTTTTACTCTTGATCACCATGTCATCGACGTAGGCTTCTAGGTTCCGGCCGATTTGATTCTTGAAGACTTTATCTACCACCCGCTGGTAGGTGGCTCTGTCATTCTTCAATCCGAAGGGCATTTTCTGATAGCAGTATGTACCCTTGCTGGTGTAGAATGTTGTCTTTTCTTCGTCCCCTTTGGCCATCTGGATCTGGTGATACCCTTTGTAAGCATCCAAAAAGCATTTCAACTTATACTCCGTTAATGACTCCACCTTCCAATCTATTTCTGGTAATGGGTAGCAATCTTTTGGGCAGGCCTTGTTAATGTTCGTAAAGTCTACACACATTCTCCATCCTCCGTCACTTTTCTTGACCATGACTGGATTCGCTACCCAGATGGGGTACGTCGACTTTCGCACAATCCCGGCTTTGGCGAGCTCCTCTACTTCTTTATTGGCAGCTTCGTCTCTTTCGGCAGCCAGGCTCCGTTTCTTTTGGTGGAAGGGGGTCGTCTTTCCTTTCATTGAGTCTGTGCTCCGTTATGAATTTTTCTCCTTCGATCTCGATTATTCGAGGTATCCCTGTCATATCTGAGTACTCCCAAGCGAACACGTCCAAGTTTCGTTGCAGCAGCTTAAGCAACTTTTTCTTTAGACCTTCGGGAAGTTGTTTTCCTATTGATATAGGTTGGTCTGGGTATCCCGGATTGACGATAACCTTGTCCTGATGATCTGGTACCTTCGTAAGGTCTTCTCGGGCCTTAGTAATCTCTTGGGCTTTCTTAACCTTGTGTACCTTCGCTTGGCCAGACTCTGAGTGGACAGTCCCTACTCCTGCTGGTGTCAGGTGTTTGATCATAGAGTGAATAGTGGAAGCGATCATCTCCAATCGGCGCATTGCCGGTCTTCCTAGCAATATGTTATATGGAGAACTAGATCTGACCACTATGAAATCTAACGTTTCTGTCCTTACGTAGGGTGGTTCACCAATGGTTACATCTAGATCTATTTCTCCTAATGGACTAACCCTTTCTTCGGCGAACCCTATTAACGGGGTTCGTGGGGGACTTAGGCGAGCTCTTATTCCCTTCGGGAGCTGTACAAAGCAGTGTTCATAGATGATGTCACATTCGCTCCCTCCGTCTACGTAAACCCTATAAACTTTCGTGTTAAATATTGATATTTGTATCACGATTGGGTTTTCTGACGGAGGTATCTTTAGCACCGGGAAGTGGAAAGCCAGTGGTGTCCATTGTGCAAGTTCTTTTCTTTTGTTGGGTGTTTCTTCATTCGGACGCCCAGATCTGTGGTGCGATTCGTCCGTCATGGCTGTGCTACATTTCGGAAATCAAGGTCGCGGTGATTTGGTGGGTTGTCTTTTGTTTTATTGTCCCACGGATGGCGCCAAATGATTGTGCACCGAACCGCGTAAGTCTAGAGAATTGGATTGTGAATGGAAAAGATGTTTTATGGAAAAAACCTTAGAAGGTTTTTTAAGGTTTGTTGGCGATTCCCCGAAGGTAGGAGCGGTGCTCCTTTACGCCAACTAGGGTTGTTGATCGATTGTCGAATCGTGTTCAACTTTAGTTAAGGTTTTGTTCGATCGGTGATCGTATGATTTCTCAATGTCGAATGTGGAGGAATCCTCCTCCTTTTATAGGAGGAGATTCCTTGGAGGAGAAGGTTAGGGTTTTCCCTATTCCTTCTTTGAATTAAATTCTACTTACCATGTTTATCCGATTTAGTTTCCTTAGGAGTTTATCCTTTAAGGAGATCGAACTAGGCAAGAGTATATTTATCTTTTGAAAGGATTTGTGTTAATCCTTTTACTTATTCGATTGAGTTGATCGCCTTCGGGGTTCTGTCATTCGTAAATGTGCTTCGTTATGTTTCCTTCGTATAGCAATTCGGAGGGGTACATCGTCATAAATTATTTCGTTTTTTCTTTAGTTAAAAAAAAAATTGTAAATTTCTGCCACTTAAGTACCTTGTAAATTATGTTCCTATGATAATATCTCATTAATACAATTTAGTTCCTATTATGTTGGTCTTAAAACCAGTAATAGACGACCGATAATGAATTTGTCTACTATAATCAAGTATCACAAAAAGTTGAAGGAAACTTTATATGATATGATTATGATCAGAATATAGTAAAAGATTAAAACTATGTAACTTGGGCCGAAATGCATGAAAGTGATATAACCCAACCCTAGTGAAGATAGCCTTAGGGCTTAGGGTAGCTTTAATTGAATTCTCATGGGTTTTAAATACCAAAATAATTTGCAAATATTAATTATGATGTTTAGCTTGTTATAGCCCAAAAAGGATGGTTCACCTTGTAGTTATGTCGTATAATTGATGCTACAAAAATGATGGCTTACCTTTGGAAAATGATATAATTGCAATGTAATGTGATGTGATGTGATGCTAGTTTATATGGTTTTGTAAATCAATTCTCTGTATATCCCTTATGTTTAATACTGAGACCTAGAGGTATATGTATGGATTCTGATATAAGCAACATGTTAATAGATTGGAGTTTGAAGTTTTTTTAAAGTAAGTTTCTCGTGAAATTGAAGCTGGGTATATAAAGAACAATACCGTTATACCTAAATTTACCGTTTAAAAGAAAAATTCACTTAACTTATTTTATTTTGGTTTGTTACTTGATAAGTTATAAATCATTTCAAAATATGATTATCGAATTTTCAAATAACAAACACAAAATCATTATAATTAACTAATTAAATACCTGAAACTGAAGTATGTTTTATTGTTTAATTTTATAAATACTTGTTCAGTTATAATATATTAAACTAACAAACCCAATCGTGGTCACTATACGTTGTGTATTCATATAAGCTATAATTCAAGCTCATGTCTACATATGGATAAATTTAAATAACTATACGAATATATTTTTTTAACGGCCAATTAACACTTTTTTTTTTATAAAAATGTACTTTGAAAAAATAAAAATTTATTGTGTGCCAGATAATTTACTTTTTAATTACACATTTTAATATGATACAACGTTTCTTTTCATTTTTTTTAAGTATATTCCATTACATTATCAGTAAAAAACAATTATATGATACGACGTTTCTACCGGGGTTATATTTACAAGCCAACAAAACTTAACACTTTTCACATATGTATGATTGTCGGAAAGCAGAATCATATAGTTGATTGTGACTATAATCATGATCTCATATACACTGGAGCTGAAATTTGAAGGGGCATGTCTAGTTTATATATCAAAAAACATAATAAATTAATTAGATGTAGATTAACATTTTATAATTTTAAGTTTGGATTTTACTTCAACATACTTATTGATGTTTACTTTGAATCGGTTTTCTATATGATATTTTTACATAATTTTTTTTGCTTTTAGCTTTTAACAAATAAAAATTACATAATACTCAGGCGAATTTTTTATTTTTTAATATCAAGATACAGTAATTTTTAATGTATCCAAATATCATATAATATCAATGTATATGATACATTTACGTTGAACACCTTTAAAACCGACCAAAAACACAACTCAAGTTTATAATGCGACGCATCTGGTAAGGGGTAAGTTGCACTAACTGCAAAAGTAAGCCGCACCCGAAAGAGTGGTGCGTCACACTTGATGCACCTTTCAGCATCAAAATTCAACTTTTACCTTTCTTAGAAACTCAATGCAACAAGTCATATAGCCTCTGGAGTTTGGCTAGAACTGACTTTTTCTTTTTGAATAACGAGTTAATAGTTAGCATTCGAAAAATCACAGTAACATCCAATTGGGCAGTATGCAGAGCTCGAACCATGCATGTCTCAGGCGAAACAGAGACTCTAACCCCCCCCTAATAATTCACCCCTACAAATATAGGTGATGAGATTCAAACCCTAGTGGAATACCCCAATATCTAAGACTTTAACAGTGGGCCATCAATCTTATTGTCACATTTTCTTCAAACTTGTTTATTTTAACATGTTGTATCACCAAAAGATGTGATACAAAACAAGAATCATCAAATTACCAAGGCAACTCACCCATGAGCTATCAATCCTAGTATGTATGCATATAGGGATGTGCACGGGTCAAAACCTGGCCCAACGAGGCCCGAACCGGGTTAACCCGTGACCCGCAAGTGCATGAAAAATGGAACCGTGATTCGGCCCGTGAAGGTTCGAGTGGGTCACGGAAGAGTTACGGGTTTCCTTAACATTTTATCGATTTTTGATATCACCCGACCCGGCCGATCAACCCGTGACCCGGCAATGCAACAAAAACTTGACCTGTGATCCTGCTAGTTAAGGCTTCGGAAGGGTCGGTTCAAGTCGGATTCGGGTTTACGAGTCTTTTGCTCATCCCTATATGTATATAATCATATGACCACCTAAACATATGATATCATATTCCATTTTACCCTAGTATGTATGTATAATATCATCTGACCACATAGACATATGATATCATACTCCATTTTACCTGAGTATCTCATATTCTTTTTTAGCATTCAATCATTGTAACTTATCAATCTCATTCATCTTTAAAGTCAATATCAATTTATAAAATCTAATTATGCATTCTTTCTCTGAACCATTTCTCATGAACAATATCATATTTACCATTACGGATTTTGTCGCTTATCCGACCCATTTTGATAATACTTATATTTTTCTCGTCTTTCAAGCTTTTTAACCGCTATTTTACTCAAAACTAACTCTAACAATAATGTTCATTTTTTTCAGACTAGATCGCCCATAACGCTACTTTTGACCCATTTGGGTCAAAACTACTAATATTCCAATTCATATACTATCTCCATGTTCTAGTAGTTCTAACTAAATCATTTACAACTTATCTGATTGATTTTCGAGTCGAATATCCATTTTATTCCTTTCCATGTTTTTCGGGCATTTACTAACCAAATTCATGTCTTCATACACGCACACACACTTACACACATATACATTTATTTTCGAGTCGAATATCCATTTTATTCATTTCTACGTTTTTCGGGCATTTACTAACCAAATTCATGTCTTCATACACGCACACACACTTACACATATACACACATTTCTCTTCATTTTTTCAGAATGTGGAGTGTGTGTGTGTGTACAGTTTAGATAGGAAAAGTAGAAATAAACCTACATTCCCGATAACCTTTAAAACTTCATTTAACTCTTCAAAAATACCCAAAAGTTCATGCTAATTATTTAAATGCGGATCCTGAATCCGGGTATATTCTAGGCTAATACGAGTAAAATTCAAATACATTCTTACGTCATATATAACATTTAAATTATACTCCCTCCGTCCCATTAGAAGTGTCCTACTTTGAATATTCAAAGTCTTTATATTTAAACTTTGACCTTAAATATTTTTTTTTTGTGTTATATAAAACTTGATAAAAATTATACCATTAAAAAACACGTCTAAAACACAATCAATTCCTATAACTTTCATCAAGTATTATCTAACACAAATAAAATTATTTAAGGTCAAAATTGCAAATGTTAGACTTTGAAAATTAAAAACATAACACTTCTAGTGGGACGGAGGGAGTAATATTTCTTTTAGATAATAGGATAAGATGTTACAACAACCCTAAAAAGAAAAACTTTTCATTCTTTCCTTTTTCAATTTACTTACTCTCTCTATATATATGGATGATGATCATCACCACTCTTCCGATCCGATCGATTCCGCTTGGAATCTTCACACCGATTTCGGTTTCTTCAGTACCGATACAAAAGACAACAACATATTAAATGATTTCGGATGGAACATCCAGCTGCCTCCAGAATCGACCGATTCTGGAGGTAATAATTCTAGCTATCATGTAGCAGAAATGAACAATATTTCTGCTACGGGTCACTTTCAATCCGGATCCGTCGACAACACAGGGGATGTATCGATGACGACGACTAATCCGTTACCGTCATCTAGCTCTTCTGAGGATCGACCTGAAGCTTCTGGTGACGTCGGTCCTAGTGATAAACCCCCGCCGCCACCAGACACAGGGTAAGTTTTTACCTCATATCTCTTTAATCATAGTGTGACAGACTTACATGAATTAATTCTTTCATGTTGGACTTGTCAGTAGAAACTGATATCTCTCTAGTCCAACATGAAAGAATTAATTCATGTAAGTCTGTCACACTATGATTAAAGAGATATGAGGTAAAAACTTTTATCATTGCTCTTATGTTGCATGTCCCTTATCAGTAAGTCCCATGATTCAATATACTTATAACCACAATATATTTACTATAATAATAATAATAAAGTAGTATAGCTGGCCGGGCTCTAATTCTGTAGTTTCCAAAATGAATATTGCATATTTGCATATGTATAAACAACTAAACAAGTGTGTCAGCCGTTAGTTTTTGATATTGGAAGAAAAAAAATAAAATAAAAAATCGTATGTCTTTTTCTCAAGTGTTAATTTACGCGCCTACTTTCCATAAGACTATTTAAAATCGAGACGACGGTGGTTTTTTCTTATCTTTGTTTTTTTTTTTTTTTTTAATAATTATTCTTATCTTTTATTTTTTTCTCCAATTATTTCACTTAACGTTTCACTCAAGCTAGATAACCTTTTTCCTACGCGTTATCTCCCCCCTCTCACTCCTAAAACCCTAAAAAGAAAAACTTTTCATTCTTTCCTTTTTCAATTTACTTACTCTCTCTATATATATGGATGATGATCATCACCACTCTTCCGATCCGATCGATTCCGCTTGGAATCTTCACACCGATTTCGGTTTCTTCAGTACCGATACAAAAGACAACAACATATTAAATGATTTCGGATGGAACATCCAGCTGCCTCCAGAATCGACCGATTCTGGAGGTAATAATTCTAGCTATCATGTAGCAGAAATGAACAATATTTCTGCTACGGGTCACTTTCAATCCGGATCCGTCGACAACACAGGGGATGTATCGATGACGACGACTAATCCGTTACCGTCATCTAGCTCTTCTGAGGATCGACCTGAAGCTTCTGGTGACGTCGGTCCTAGTGATAAACCCCCGCCGCCACCAGACACAGGGTAAGTTTTTACTTCTAGAACTAATTGTTGCATAACAGCTATCGCTTAATTATCCCGTGACATATATATATATATCATATATATATATATACTATACAAAGTAGTCTTTCTATTTGAAAAGTCGTACGTACTATACAAGCAATTATTTTATGTACTACTATTTTTATATCGATCAAAAGATGATCGATCGAAGCGCTGAAATTTTTTTTGAAAAGTATGTATTAATTAATTAATACTTGATTTTTATATTATGATGATGAAATATATATATGGAATGTGAAAGATGTGTCCGTACTTTGGAATGGCACCCACCATGTTGCTTCTGTTAACCAAAAGCAATTAAGCTGTTTGCCTGTTTCACGCAAGTCATGGCATTTTCTGTAAATTTTGACAATTCAAAGGGTCGGTCTCAATTTGTTTTCCACCACTTGTTTATTCGTGAACTCCGCCGTTATTGCGGCGGATTTGGCGTGGGTCTCCCATTGGCGTGCTATATATTGTTTTTCCACTAATAAAATGACGGCTGTAAATAATCAATATATATGCTCCCATGGATCATACAATATACACTTATACACACAACAATATACGAGTATCATATCATATCTTATCATATACTACAGATATGTTTAACTTTTTTTTTTTTATTAAGTCATTTACCATGCACTATATAATTACCACCTAGTAGTCGGATGTAGTACTATTGTTTTTTACATACTTCTCATATTTGAAACCATCTTTATTGGGTACCAGTTAGACCACGTATATCTTAGTTAAAAAACCGATTGATAACAAATCCTTATTCATTTTACATGTCGTATATGAGAACACATTATTGTTTGTATGCGTAAAAAAAAATTTCAGGCCCCCGTCTTCCAAAATGGCCTGGATATATCCGCCACTGTATGTATCGCTTCTTTGGTAGCTAGTTATTCTTTAAAGATTATGTTGTTTAACATTTTTTGGGTTTTTGTAGAATATAGTGCATGTAAATTTGGTGACAAAATTAAGTGTAGTAGTGTTTGTGGACATGTTTTTACGTTAACTTGAAGTTTGGTTTCCTAGCTAGCTAGCTAGCTACTTGGTCATAAATGAGTTTTAACTGATTATTCAAGTAGACGTACAATGCCAATAACTTCAGTTGAAAGGTCTTTAACATTAAATTTTTACCGTTATCTTCATTTAAATTTCAATAAGTTTAATTTATATCGTTTAAATTTTCAGGTGCAAATTATTATGATTTATTCCACTTGCAGTTCACTACTAAAGTATACTAATCCATGCAATGAGATCATATCACATTCTAGTTGGATTAACCATGCATAACCAAAACATTTGTTAATATGTTTAACTAGCTATATTTAAAGTTAAAAGTGATTAAACATATTTAATTACATATCATCAACTTAATTAGTTTGTTGTGTTACTAGCTACTTAATTACTTATGAAATCACATTCCTTCGATCCCTAATCACATACATTGAAAAGAAAAGACTTTACGATCAGATATGTCACGATTATGCTGTAATATATATATATATATATAGGGTAACACTCCGGTAAGAACACTCTTAAAATAAGAACGGTGAGAACACTTAAAAACATCATTTTGATGCATTAAAAGTCCATAAAACTAACATAGTGCATAACTAATTATCATTATTTAAGTGTTTAACAATATATTGATCCGTCAAAATCGAAAAAATCACGTTTTTTGTTGGATGCATCATTTTGATGAATATGCATCCAAGATGGATGCACAAAACAAAAAACATGATTTTTTCGATTTTGACAGACCAATGTGTTGTTAAACACTTAAAAAATGATAATTAGTTATACACTATGTTAGTTTTATGGACTTTTAATGCATCAAAATGTAGTTTTTAAGTGTTCTCACCGTGTTCTTATTTTAAGACTGTTCTTATTTGATTGTCCCCCTATATATATATATATAATATATATATAGCTATATAGAAGCTAGCTAGATAGTTCATTGAACTAAACTGTGAACTATACATATTTGATGCTTGTCTTATGATCAGTAGTGATGATAAAAGTTGCTTGAAATATGATTTCCAGGGGCAAGGTTAAAAAGAATGGTCCAAAAAGAATTCGTCAACAACGGGTTGCATTCATGACAAAGAGCGAAATTGATCATCTCGAAGATGGTTATCGATGGAGAAAATATGGACAGAAAGCTGTTAAAAATAGCCCTTTTCCTAGGTTGTAATTCACCCCGTATCTCTTAAAAGTTGCTAAGTATTATATATATATATATATATAATCTGATGTAAAATGGGTCAGAAATTAATGTTCTCAAATGTTGATACAGACTTAAATTTCCTAACTACAGACAGCTATTTTTGGTATGTCAAGTAACTGGTGACCATTTAGGGAAACTTATTTATGGAAATTAAGAAATTTAATATAATATGTAATAGTTTCTACCATTTAGGGAAGCTTATTTATGAAGATTTAGAAATTTAATATAAACTGATCACACCTGCTATACCAGGCTAACGTTACATTAATTTTATGGGTTCTGCTAAACGCAACCCTTAGGCTGTAGTTAAGGTGCATTAAATAGTTGTATACTTACCATATATAAAATTTAGGGGTAAGCTTTTGATATGTAAGGTACAATTTTTGTATGCATGTTAAGTGCACTATTAGGGCCTGCATTTAGTATTTTTCTAATCTTATTTTCTTCTTTTTTCTAAATGCATATTTGATTACTGTTTTTGAAGGAGCTATTACCGCTGCACGAATAGCAAATGCACGGTGAAGAAAAGAGTAGAGCGTTCATCGACAGATCCTACAACTGTAATTACGACATATGAAGGCCAACATTGTCATCACACTATAGGATTCCCAAGAGGATTAATAAATCAAGAAAGTGCCTATGCACGATACTTGGCCGCGACCCATTCTTCTAACACCACACAGCAACTTATCTATCCAAGAGCCCAATTGCCTCAAATTGGTAATCTTAGTGTCTCTCGATTACACTCACTGCAGCCAGGAGTAGTTGTACCTAGTACTGAAGCTGCTGGAAATCATGGTTCCCATGAACGGCAGCCTGATGATGATGAATCATCCTTTCAATTAGCAAATTCTCGAGTAGATCATCAAGGGTTGCTTGGGGATATCGTGTCTCCAAAAACACGTAACTGATGACAGTTTAAAGGTACGTACGTGGATGCCTGCAACTAAATTACAAACTCTCCTAGCTTTCAACTTAGGCAAATTGCATAATGAAGCAACGTAGCAACCTTGAAACACTTCCATACCGACAAATTAATAAATTAAGCTTAAAATTAAGTCATTATCATGTGTCAGCATCATCATTTTGACTAGATTACAAAAAATCTAGTTTTTTTTTTAAAGGTCTCAGGAGTTTGTTAAGTAGAAAATCGTGTAAGTTGGTTACACGAATACAATATTGTTACTGAAAACAGAAGTCAAATTAAGCAAAGTTGGTGATCGATTTTCCCTAAGTAGCTCAGAGATGGTGGTTGATTTCTATCAATAAATTCCCATGATTAGAGTCGGCTAAAATTTGCTGTCTGATCATAAATTGTTGGGTGGGAATATAATGGCAGGCCTTGTAAATTCAACTTTTATAATAAATTTGTGAATACCAAGTCTTTAATGTTTTTAACTCCTGAAGTGATAGTCAGGGTCCCTCAGTTAACTTGACCTTTGACAAGTCAAGTCTGTTCTCAGTAAGAACATTATAAGACCATAATTAAATTGTGCTGATTTAGATTGTGCTAGCTCTTGTTGCACACTACAGACACATGACCCAGCTGGTTTGATCGCGTGGTCTATAAAGTTTCGTGTGACAAAACTATTATTCGTAATAAATAAATGTGCCTAATTCATGTTGAAAACATGAAAAATTTTACTTTAATTTCTTTTAACAATGAACTAATTAGTTTAATATATAAGACTTGTCGCCGTAGTTGACAATTTTTATTCAGATTTCCACCGGCGGTTGATTTACAATAATATCATGCATCTCCACATGGATCTAGTAAACTTAAAGTTTTCTGCTGGTTGATTAGCAGTACATTACAACCTTTGATAAGTTAATTGATAGCACATTATATTAATTTATGTGCAGTTTAAACATGCATGTGAGACCTGATAAACACCAAAGTCCCAAATCTGAATTATTAGCTTTTTTGTTAGGCCAACTTAATTACTGTACAATTGTACATGATTCTTTTTGGCTAATTATGCAGTATTATTAGTCTGTTTTTTTCAGTAGCCAACTTGATCAGAATAGAACTTTTGCTTATCATTATTAGTCTTGAACTCTAAGCAATCATTAGTGATTACTCGTATATATCAAGACCACATACTTCAAAAGGGATAACTAAGAATTCATGGCAATTGGCACCTTTACTATCACACTGCACCTAAAGAGATATATATTCTCAAGCTTAATTGTACTAGCTTGCTCGCTTCTTGATCTGGTAGTGGCCAAGATACATGCACCTTAACTTGTTAGAATATGAGCATATAATCATACATATAATCACGAGTACGCAACGGAAGAATTGAAACAAATATGCAATCAAATTAATTAACAAAGAAGAGAATTGAAAACGTGTACCTTATGCAAAGCTTCCAATATATTTATTAATAATAAGATTAAACCCCTCTACGATCGCACACTAGACACCCCTATACCGTATGCTAGTACCCGAATCACGATCCAACAAACCCCTTTGTTATTCCCTTAATTCGAAATCCCATGACCCGAAAACCATAAAGATGTCGACTAAAAAACCATAACATAATTAATGTTCACATTAATTATATACATGTGGTACTATGGTGTTTTTCGAACGGCACAAGAAACAAAATCCCTTTTTGGGTTTTGGTTTGGTTCGACCGAAAGAAAAGGGAGAGAGGAAGAGAGTTTTGCTTGTCCGTAATTGTATGTCAAAACCCTTGGAATTAGCCCTCTATTTATAGGCTAATTAGTTAGGGTTTTAGACTTGATGGGCAAACAACTTCAAAGGCTTTCCAAGCCTTAGAAATTTCGGCCCTATCATATTAGGATTAGGAAACTTCCACTAATTCCTAATTACACTAAAACACCTCCTTCTTATTAATTTAAATACTATTAACCCTTTAATATATTTAAATTAATCAATTCGTGATTATATTAATTAATATATTACTTCAATATACTAATTAATAGTATAGAGTTACCGTGTCATTTCGTGTGACCCCGTAGGCTTAAATTATTTCCGGACATACGTTTATATTTAACATGATCACACTCCAACAGCTCCCACTTGAGCATGTTATTTATAAAAGCAATAACATTGGTTAGCGTCTAGCAACACGCCAATGCTCCCAGAAATATTTAAGAATAGTTTCTTAAATTTGCCAATTTGAAATGATTTAGTCTTTAATATCCCTTTGTTCAGATACCCTTGTTAATTATGAATATGGATCAATGTCATTTCATAATTTAACGATTATGTTTCTCATTTCTACAATTAATCAAGATTACCAAATTAGTCAAGACCTCCTCTTGAGTTCATTTGGGTATGGCCATACAAACATCTTTAATTAATTAATGAGGGCGCCAAATGGTATCATACTTCAGTTGCAAATTGAAGAAACAAATCCTGTATTGACTACAAGTGTCTGGCCATGTCGTTTCTTAACATTTCTGAAAATAGCCCTTTATTACTACCTTGTTCAGGATAGTTAGAACTACAATCTAGAAATGCAATCCACACAAGCATAACTCACTTGTATCTCAAGTCTAAGGATAAATAAAGTAACCATTTCACGAATTTCACTTAATGACACTGATCCATAAAATGAAAATTCGTTATGTGGGGTAAGTCCAATATTCATCTTTTGAATATTATGTGAGTTTGGTACGATCCACCATCTTCAAAATATTCGCTTAAATATTTTCACCAATCTCTCACAATTGTCTTACTTTAATCATATTCCCATATAATTAATCGACAATGGACGTTTAGAATATTTTCAAATATTCATGGATCTAAACATGCAAATATAGGACACAATTATTATAAAATGAAACCACTTATACCGCGTATAAAAGTTCATTTATTAAAATAACAATTATTTAACATCCCATTATCCAAATACCAATTACAGATTTACATGATATAACTAGCAATAACCTATGCCCACGGCATACTTATTGAGCTTTCCTTTTGACAATGCCTTTGTAAAAGGATCCGCTAAGTTACAATCTGTGTGAACTTTGAGTACTTTGATTTCACGCGATTCGATTTGCTCACGAACGTAGTGATATCTTCTTTGGTAATGTCTGGCACCTTTTTGAACCCCAGGTTCATTGGCAATGATAATTGCTCCAGTACAAATCCATAGGTGTGTTATTTGAGGATTATCATGTTAAAATCCAAAAATAAACTTTCTAATCCAGACTACCTTCATGTCGTCTTCTCTGAGACGGCAATATACTCAGACTCTGTCACATACATAGCAACTGTGGTTTGCTTCTAGCTCTAGCATTCCACCATATCTCCATTTAAAAATGAAGACATATCCCGACTAAGATTTTGTATCATCTTTATTAGTCTTGAAATCCAACATCACAATATCTATTACCATTGAATTTTGGATCGGGATTTCAACCATACACCAAGAATAATTCTTTAGTAGCTCGCATGTACTTAAGAATATTTTCAAATATTCATGGATCTAAACATGCAAATATAGGACACAATTATTATAAAATGAAACCACTTATACCGCGTATAAAAGTTCATTTATTAAAATAACAATTATTTAACATCCTATTATCCAAATACCAATTACATATTTACATGATATAACTAGCAATAACCTATGCCCACGGCATACTTATTGAGCTTTCCTTTTGACAATGCCTTTGTAAAAGGATCCGCTAAGTTACAATCTGTGTGAACTTTGAGTACTTTGATTTCACGCGATTCGATTTGCTCACGAACGTAGTGATATCTTCTTTGGTAATGTCTGGCACCTTTTTGAACCCCAGGTTCATTGGCAATGATAATTGCTCCAGTATAAATCCATAGGTGTGTTATTTGAGGATTATCATGTTAAAATCCAAAAATAAACTTTCTAATCCAGACTACCTTCATGTCGTCTTCTCTGAGACGGCAATATACTCAGACTCTGTCACATACATAGCAACTGTGGTTTGCTTCTAGCTCTAGCATTCCACCATATCTCCATTTAAAAATGAAGACATATCCCGACTAAGATTTTGTATCATCTTTATTAGTCTTGAAATCCAACATCACAATATCTATTACCATTGAATTTTGGATCGGGATTTCAACCATACACCAAGAATAATTCTTTAGTAGCTCGCATGTACTTAAGAATATTTTCAAATATTCATGGATCTAAACATGCAAATATAGGACACAATTATTATAAAATGAAACCACTTATACCGCGTATAAAAGTTCATTTATTAAAATAACAATTATTTAACATCCCATTATCCAAATACCAATTACAGATTTACATGATATAACTAGCAATAACCTATGCCCACGGCATACTTATTGAGCTTTCCTTTTGACAATGCCTTTGTAAAAGGATCCGCTAAGTTACAATCTGTGTGAACTTTGAGTACTTTGATTTCACGCGATTCGATTTGCTCACGAACGTAGTGATATCTTCTTTGGTAATGTCTGGCACCTTTTTGAACCCCAGGTTCATTGGCAATGATAATTGCTCCAGTACAAATCCATAGGTGTGTTATTTGAGGATTATCATGTTAAAATCCAAAAATAAACTTTCTAATCCAGACTACCTTCATGTCGTCTTCTCTGAGACGGCAATATACTCAGACTCTGTCACATACATAGCAACTGTGGTTTGCTTCTAGCTCTAGCATTCCACCATATCTCCATTTAAAAATGAAGACATATCCCGACTAAGATTTTGTATCATCTTTATTAGTCTTGAAATCCAACATCACAATATCTATTACCATTGAATTTTGGATCGGGATTTCAACCATACACCAAGAATAATTCTTTAGTAGCTCGCATGTACTTAAGAATATTTTCAAATATTCATGGATCTAAACATGCAAATATAGGACACAATTATTATAAAATGAAACCACTTATACCGCGTATAAAAGTTCATTTATTAAAATAAAGGTTCATTTAAATCTCCTACTACGTGTTCTTCAGACTCAATCATAAGATTTAATCTTTCACGAGCACGTATTGTCCTTGAGGACCTACGAATTGGAATCGCTTCATCTTCAACTTGAAGTTCTTCTAGAGATTCATCTCTTTGAACATTCCCCCCCCCCCAAGTTGAAGATTTCTAGTGCTTTCAGAAGTTGACACATCTTCTTGAGTTTCAACAATCCTCCCACTGTCCTCTTGAGATATGAGTTTCCTTTCAAGGAACTCAGCAAATCAAAAATACTTTGACAGTGTTTCCGGTAGGAAAGTAGAAGTAGTAACCCATCATTTCCTTTGGGTATCCTACAACGATGCACTTAACACCATATTCATGCGATGCTTTGTCAACCTTCTTGGTTAGAACCATACTGAGAATGCATGCAGCAATCTCTATAGCATAATCCCAAAATGAAATGGGAGAGTCTTAAGGTTCATCGTTCATCTCACCATGTTCAACAAGGTTCGATTTCTCCTTTCACATATACCCTTATATAGGAGTAAGCTCTTGGATAAATCCACAAGCTTTTAGATGATCCTTAAACTTTTGGCTTAAGTATTTCCCACCTCGATCCGAACTAAGAATCTTGATGGTTTTACCGAGTTGATTTCCTACTTCATTTTTAAACTCCTTGAATATTTCAAAGACTTCATGTTTATGTTTAAGTAAATGAACATAACCATAATGACTGAAATCATTCATAAAAATGATGAAGTAGCTAGCACCTTTTCCTTGACACATGCCTAAATGGGCTACATACACCCGAATGTATTAGTCCAAGTACTTCCTTAGCCCTTTCCGGTTTTATGCGGAAAATGTATTCTTGTCATCTTGCCGAAAACACAAGACATGCATTTGTCAAATGATTCATCATTTGTTTGTAAGACACCGTCCCTTTGAAGTCTTTAAATGCTTTTCTTGCTAACGACAATTCCAAAACCACGCATTTATCAAATGATTCATCATTTGATTGTAAGATCTCTTCTCATTGAAGACTTTAAA
This sequence comes from Erigeron breviscapus, assembly GCA_034093135.1. Lineage (NCBI taxonomy): Eukaryota > Viridiplantae > Streptophyta > Magnoliopsida > Asterales > Asteraceae > Erigeron > Erigeron breviscapus. The sequence goes on from CM067167.1 coordinate 182,659,688, forward strand.
TGCGTTTCTTGCTAATGTCAAATACACGCATTTATCAAATGATTCATCATTTGATTTTAAGATCTCTTCTCATTGAAGACTTTAAATGAGTTTCTTGACAAAATTTAAACAAGATGACAATGTCAAAGATAAGTAGAGTCCAAGTTAAACTTGACTCTTTTGCTATTGAATTATTATTTGTATAACAACACATATAATTCAATTGTGAAGATACTTGAAGCACTTGCCGAACCAGCTTGCTTCTTCTTCACATTCAACTCAGCTAGATACTTTAGCCGTATGCTCCTTTTGCCGAAGGGTCTTTAAAGGTTTTTAGACTAAACCACTTTGTTTTACCAAAGTTCTTGCCCTTAGCTTACGGTTGTTTTGCTTTCTGAACCTTTCTCCCCTTGATCATTAGAACTTGGGAATGTAGCAGATTTCCATGGAAGCTCTTTCTCATACTCAATTAACATGACATGAAGTTTAGCTGTGGTTTTACTCATGCTATGCATATTATAATTGCGCACGAACTCCTAATAAAAAAATCCCCTTTTAGGTTCATGCCAATAGTAATAGGCAGATGATAAGCATAGTTCAACCTTTCCAATTGCTCAAAGTACCTCTTCAACTAGAGTACATGAGGACTAACCGATGTTCCTTGCTCGTATCGCAAGTCATGAAGTTGTCAACTAGGTCGAACAACTCTATCCCGGCTTGCTTATCGTACAAAGACTTGAGCTCGTTAATCATATCACGAGGAAAATAATTTTCAAATTGCTTTTGAAGGTCGGCATTCATGCTTCCCAACATCAAACAAGCAACCTCATTGTATCTATCGTACCGAGCATTGTATGCAACCAACTTTCTAGTTAAAGCATTCGCTCCCGGAACAACGGTGTCTGCTCATCAATGACATCATGTTTCTTTTAAGCTTTTAGAACAACTCTTAGCTGACGAAACCAGTCATTGAAGTTGGTTCAGAAAGTTTTTCCCTTCCTAGCCTCGACCTGAAAGCCGATTGGTGTGTGTTTTGAGAAGGATTTGTTGTTTCCATCTTCAAAACAGACAAAAGTTCAATTATCGGTATTTTCGATAATTTAATCCTTAAGAAATGTAATTACCCTTGTTAAATTCATCTAACAATTACTTTTCACTAAGGCTAGGATCCAACTTGACATACAATCATTTCATCAGTTGATCTGCTAGAAATGACGGTATTCAAAAGGTAATCGAGAATCGATAATTGCATTCATGCAACTCCTAGAGTTATGGGACTTACAACAACACTGTAAAGGGGTATTAAGTGTTTTGTAAACATGTTTTGTCCCATCTTATGCCACGGGTTAAGGTCTCACCTCTTAACTCATTTTAAGTCGCCCAATTAAGAACATGTAGATAGTCCACCGCTGGTCTCACAACGGAGTGGTAATCTACCTTGAAGAGATACAATTCGCCTATGGTCTCACATAGGAGCGATAAGCACTGGCAAGTGTTCTAATCAAAGTGGGTGACAATGACTTAACTTTAAATGGGTAATGCATTTGATGTGAATCAAAAGTTTATGTATGAAGACTCATGCATAATCTTCATAACATAATATTTAATAAAATCATTTTTATAGTCTTAACAACACAAGAGAGCTCGGTAGCTCCATTTGAACACACAAAGAAGCGCAAGGGCAAAGGTTTGCGATGAACGCAATTAAAAACCCGCCCTTTTAGGAGGCTAGCGCACTCCGACTTATACCTCTCTTAGAGTTTGTTCAAATGGGTGAGCCGGTGTATCTCAAGGTTGTAAGACCCCAATTTTATTAATGAAATCTCTATTTCGATAGTTCTTAGTTAAGTTTATATTTTCCAAGAAAACAATTTTTGCATTACCTTTATACATCTTTATAAACAAGCAAAAATTAATAAACTTACTAATTACCGAACTACTTAATCATGTAACAAGTTAAGGTAGGTCACCTAAACATGGTCACTATGGTTCATGCATATGTTTAATTCCCGGCTCCCCCTTCCGAAGAATAGGACCACATACATCAAGTTGCCTTGATTGCGTAAGCCATTAAACAACTTAAATTACCAAGTAATAGCACATAAACACATAAACATGCTGACTGGAAATTTCCAGTAGCTTCACGACCAGTTTAGCCCTATTTGTGATCCGATTCAGATTTCGACCAGAACTACAAAGTTGTAGCCCTATGTGTCGACTACCTACTGTCCAAATATGAACTTCTAACTCATTACAGATTAAAAGATATGAATTTTTTAGTGAACTGTCGCAAATCTGGAAAATCACACGAAAATTCATAGTCACACAATAAACCCTAATTGTTGGACTATCATGCCTTGCAATTTATATCTCTATATAATAGTAATAATCACAAGTAATCTTGCATGAATCACTTGTGATTATACCTTTTATTTAACAACTTTAAATAAAAAGGATACACAACATGCAATTATATCACATAAATCATGTCAATTCATACAATTCAAAACTTGCTCGAGGGTTTCAATCCACCATTGAATTAGGTCAAAAATTAATTAAATAAAACCCTAATTTATTTAATTAAAAATTCGTTTTTAATTTTAAAAAAATAAGAAAAAATATCCTTTAATTATTTAATCATTAATTAAAATAAACCAACCTTTAACCCCCTTCAAGTTTTGATCTTTATAATTAATAGATCACATATGTGGCTCCGATACCACTGTTAGAATATGAGCATATAATCATACATATAATCACGAGTATGCAACGGAAGAATCGAAACAAATATGCAATCAAATTAATTAACAAAGAGAGAATTGAAAACGTGTACCTTATGCAAAGCTTCCAATATATTTATTAATAATAAGATTATTATTGATTTAGGGTTTAAAGTAAAACCCCTCTACGATCGCACACTAGACACCCCTATACCGTATGCTAGTACCCGAATCACGATCCAACAAACCCCTTTGTTATTCCCTTAATTCGAAATCCCATGACCCGAAAACCATAAAGATGTCGACTAAAAAACCATAACATAATTAATGTTCACATTAATTATATACATGTGGTACTATGGTGTTTTTCGAACGGCACAAGAAACAAAATCCCTTTTTGGGTTTTGGTTTGGTTCGACCGAAAGAAAAGGGAGAGAGGAAGAGAGTTTTGCTTGTGTGTAATTGTATGTCAAAACCCTTGGAATTAGCCCTCTATTTATAGGCTAATTAGTTAGGGTTTTAGACTTGATGGACAAGCAACTTCAAAGGCTTTCCAAGCCTTAGAAATTTCGGCCCTATCATATTAGGATTAGGAAACTTCCACTAATTCCTAATTACACTAAAACACCTCCTTCTTATTAATTTAAATACTATTAACCCTTTAATATATTTAAATTAATCAATTCGTGATTATATTAATTAATATATTACTTCAATATACTAATTAATAGTATAGAGTTACCGTGTCATTTCGTGTGACCCCGTAGGCTTAAATTATTTCCGGACATACGTTTATATTTAACATGATCACACTCAAACATAACTTTCAGAAACCCACCAAATGGATGGTCCATAGTACTCTACAGTTGATCATATGGCCAACTACTACTGGTCCAATCGAATTGATTGATAATGATTACCATGCATTTCTTTTTATAGAAAAAGGACAACCAAAAAAGATACATTAATTCAAAACTCATAACATCTTTATTATTTGTAACTACTAAAACCAACTTAAATATTCGTCAAATATAATTAGATATTGTCAGCTTCAATTCATATAGAATAGATACATAGCATTGGTAGATATTTATGAGCAGTAGCGGACGGAGAGAACTACCAGGGTGGTCACCACCCCACCCTCAACTCCAAGTTTTTCTTTGAATATATATAATTTTTTATGTTAAGCCCCAATCCAAAATATTAGTCCCTAACAAGGTTGGACATCAAAACTAGAAGCAAAGCGGTAATCATATCATATTTTGTGTTGTAGATACATAGCTAATAACAGATTTATGTTTAGATTTACAGAAAGTTGGGGAAGAAAGATAAGTGGGGAAGAAGAAAGGAGGTCCACCCATTTTATTTACCAAATATATTTAATACTCCGTATTTAATAGGAATGAAAATCATAAATTTACTTTCTCACCCTCAACTTTACAAAAATGTCAACAATCAATTAACCTGATCTATGGTTTTTGTTTTACTACGTGTTATATATTCAACATTCAAAGTGATTTGTCCATCTTATAACTATTTATATTATAGTAATATTACTACTAATATTAATTATAACTAAATATTTTTGTAACAAAGAGTCTTATTTCCAAATTATAGTTTCAATTTTGAGTACAAAATGGTTAAAACAGACTACAAGCAAATAAAAAGACCCAATTATATACACGTGTAATTTAAAAGCATGGTTATGATAGATTACCGTTATAAAGATAATGTAAGATCAATATTATTATGTTACATATTCTTTCTTTTTTATATTATAATATCATGAGTGTTCGGTTCGAAGACATTTTTAAAACGTCTAGCCTGAGCATCAAAAATCTCAAGGACAACCCCGAGCATGCATGCTAGTACTTGATTTTAAGTAAAAAAAATATTAGGCCCCCGACTAATAAAAATCCTGGATCCGCCACTGTTTATGAGCATATACATATATGGGAAATTCGACCAAAGTAGAACGCGATAACTAAAGCATGGGAATCGATCACTCATTAAATTAGTTTTTTCCCAAATTAAATTGAGTTTGTTCAATGCAAAGTGGAAAAGGCAAGTAGTTTGATCCCCACTTGATCCAAAAAGTTATAAAGCCAAATCACAATCTGCTTTGAGTTGGAACTGCCTGTTTGATTACTAATGTATAACAGAGGTAGACTTTTTGTTAGGTCAATTTTAGGTCATTTGTAACTTTAATATTGAACATGTGATTAAGTTATATTATTAAAAAAATACTTGAACATATAATGTTCTTGCTTTGTTTACACTTTTGTGGCCTCTCTTCTTTATCATGCTTTGCTTTCAAGTAATTTCAATCACTTTACCCCAAAAGGATGTGCCTGTCAGGAACCTGAAATTTTTACTTTTATAATACAAGGATGATATCATTAAATTTTTTAAGATAGAGATAGATGCACATATGTTTTGACAGTCCACTTGTTTTCTTAACTTATGTTAATTAACTAGACAAGAATGTAAATAATAGAAAGTAAAAAACAAGAACAAGAGTAGAATTCAAGAACACAATCTATGTAAGTCTAATCATATGTATCATTGATTAAACAGTGAATACATGATCGATATTACAACTTGGCTTATAAGCATGTAAATGAAAATACAATTGTTAAGTTTAGACTAACTAGAAACTTAAACAATTACAAGAGAAAATATGAAAGACACACTTTCAAAGTGACTAACACTTTTTATGGTGACAAACACAATCACTTGTGTGCGGCTGTGTTGCCTTATATAGGGGAGGAATTAATGCAACACAACCTTGTCTTGATAGTGATGGGATGGTGGTTGTCGAGATGACATTGGCTTGAAGTACTTGCACCAGAAAACTTTGTCTTCTTTACCAAATCGGGTATGAGAGAGAAACCCTTCTCTTGGATCCAACTGCATCTTTGCCATACAAGGTACGTTACAGTTGGAACAACCACCATGTGACTCTTGTCTTCTTCTTGTTTGAATTATTCTCGCCTTGACTTACAATTTGGATAAGAATTCATTGTTGGCAAATGGTCACTGGACTCGCTGATGGCTCGCTAGCGACCAAGTCTGGTCAGCGAATCCTTGACTCAGCAGTTTCCATTTTTTAGAAGAATAATCAATATATATGGTGGAAGAGCACCAATACTAAATTGATGCCCCTTCTTTAACTTTATCTCCCTCAAAACACACATGCTAGCAGTTGATGCTTTCTCAGATAACAGAATTATATATGGATGGTGTTCTGCTAACTAACTTATACATATATATACTTATATATGAGTGTATATATAACAGTCTCTTTTCCCGAATAAGCATCAAATTGATGCATGCATTGTAAAGGGATTAAAGCTATACTTAATACTTAATTATGTCCTTACTTATGGTTAGTATGAGGACAAGATGCATTCCTAATGGCTAGCTATTCGTCTTATAAAATGGTAAAATTTGCAATTTAAATCCCAATGTTCTAGTTCATGTCCTAGAAAGAAATCAATTTAGTACTATGTACTAGCCAGGACTTTGAGGACCATATTTACTACTATGATAATTTCATTTACATTAATTGCTAATTTGAACTCTTGTACACAAATCGTCCCTGTGGTTTGTCATAACTTGCAGCTTTCATCCCTAGCTTTCATTAATTACGGTTTTCGTCCCTGGGTATGGAGACCCGTCAACACTTTTGGTCCACGATGCTAACGTCCGTTAAATGGCCCGGTCACGTGACACGCACACCATGGGCAAAATGGTCTTTCCGCGATAAATTCTAACTACCAACATTTACACCTTTTTTTCAATTTCGGTCCCCATTTTCCAATAACTTCTCTCTCTTGTTTCTCTCACGAAATTTTCTCTTGTCATATACTCAATTACTCATATGGGAGTAGCAGTAAACATCAATTGGAGTAAGTATAACAAGATCATAAAAGTTGGAATAGCAACAGCAAATCATATCTATGACAAACAAATCATAACAATAAACCATTAAATCACATTAACGGTTCTTGGCAAAGAAAGGAAAAGTGGTAGCTACGGTGGTTGGGTCCGGCCACCGGCGTCATGGTGTCCGACGGAGTTCCGGTAGGAAGATCCATTCTTAATCTTTCTTCCTTTTTCTTTAATTTTAGAGTACTGCCACCATTGTCTTGTGGCTGCGGGGTGGAAGGATAGGTTTTCCAGCCACCATTGTTTTCCCGGTGTCATGGTATCCGGCGGGGTAGATCCAACAAGTACGAGATTCAATGTCGGCGGTCCTGGTAGTGGCGAAGGATGTTGTGGCAGTGAGGGATGAGTTTTCCGGCCACCATCGTTTTTCCACACATGATTTTATATGTATCTATATCTTCGAATCATATCATGTAGATGGTAATCTACGATTTATAATACATATAATAGATTAGATATATGAAATGGGTTTCTGAGTAAACGTGGGGAAACCACGTGGGTTTCATAACACCGTATTTAGACTTGAATGAATTTGTTTTGTGTTTATATTTGTATTTTGGAATAAAGTTAGGATTTTGTTTTGTTTTGTGATATGTGTAAATCTTTGATAAATTAATTATGTTGATTATGTTTGTATATATATTGTTTTAGATTATATCTATTGATGAAGATGAAATTTGATTTGTTATTGATGATGATGGTTGTTATCCAGATTTTTGGGTTGTATTTTTTTAAGATCTGTTTGAAGATAAATTTTGATTTGTTGTCGATGATAATAATGGTTGTATAGTATGAAGACCTTGGAAAAATAAAAGATTATATAAAGAAAATAATCTTTTCATTAACAAATCAACAATAATTAAAACTTTTACACTTTTGATCCCTAAAAACCGAACTGGCCATTTTGCCCATGGTGTGCGTGTCACGTGACCAGGCCATTAAACGGACGTTAGCATCGTGGACTAAAAGTGTTGACGGGTCTCCATACCCAGGGACGAAAACCGTAATTAATGAAAGCTAGGAATGAAAGCTGCAAGTTATGACAAAACACAGGGACGATTTGTGTAATTAACTCTTGAATTTATTCTTCTTTGTATGTGTGCTTGTGTACCAGCATGTAGCTACACCTACATTAGGGGCTTGCTAGATGCCTTGTAGGAAAACTAGTTCTTTTCCTTGTGTTTTCATCTTCATATTTTATAGTGGGGTTGCTTGGTGGGGATAACTAGCTAGTATGTGTGGATGCTTTGTCATTAATTAATAATGAAATACTAATATACAATGATCCTTTTACTAATTAACAATTTAATATATCCTAGGTTAATTATCAGAAAGAACTAATTATATGAAACTGAATGAACTATTATTACTTTTGGTGTTTTTCTTTTTGTTACAATATCTTTGTAACTAACACTTATTTCAGTTTGCAGTTTGTTTATTTAGTTGCATATCTAAGCAAGAGAGAACTAGTTTGTGAATTATGTTCTGGAAATGATAGACATAGCCCCGGGAGCTGAGACTATGCTTAACAGATTATTACATGTATAATTAAGTTGCACAATAAATATAACTGCCTCCTATATTCATGGATTGTGATTCAAATTAGTACCGTCTTTGATGCATTTAATAACATCATAAACATTTTCTTGGTAATTAGTTGATTAGGACCAAAACTAATGAGGAGTACTAGAGGAGTCTAGGACCAAATAAACCAATTCCATAATGAATGAGATAATTATTGCATACTCTTTATTCATAGATCTCTAAACATGAAGAACATACGATCGAGTATATATATATCCACTCATATTCATGATCAAAAATGTGAACGCGTACTATATATTTCTTAATAATTATTATTCAGTGGAGCTAATAACTAGCTACTTGTTGCATAGCTAGTTTGATACACGTTATTTTATATTTATTCGATATACATGGTTCAGAAGTTGACACAAAGAACCTTTATTTTTTTTTATAGTTCTGATCAGATGGTAGATTTGGTCGAGATTGCACTCCAAGTATCCACTAATTAAGATCGACTCGTTAAGTTGCCAGGTAAAAACAAGGGCAAACTTTTTAGTGGAGATATCATGCATTGACTTAAAAAGATTTTAATCCACTGATGATGATCGAATTGTTTATTCATTAATCTATTCTTTGAAATTGATGATGAGTGGCTAACCTTCTTTTTCCTATGCCACTTTTAACTTTTAAGATCACTAAAGCTAAAAGATATCATATCCTTCTCTATTGATCATCATGGTCTAAATATAATGTATTTTATTATTATGTAATAATATTAGAGTAATATTGTTAGCAATGCAAAAGTCTTACTGTTTATATATGGTTTTGTTTTGATCTTGATATCTTGCTTAAATTATAGAAATATATATATATGTGGAAATTGATTTTAGAATTTAATACAAAAAGTATACATAATATTATTAACTTGCTACCACACAATATATATAATCTCCTAAAATTTTATAAATTTTTGTAAGTAGATTGAAAGGAAAAAAAAAACAATATAAAAAAACGAAATATTGAAACTGAATCAACAAGACAACAACCATACATTTATTTTGCTATATGACATTGAAATGTAAATGGTTGTTTCAGTTCATTAAACATGATATATTATGACCCACATTGCATACAATAACGAATACAGAAATTTCTTATGATACAAAACTTTGTCACGAGAATCAAGGTTTGGTTTGAAAAATTTTGGTTCAAGTCTAGTAAAGTTACAACGAGTTTTATCTTTTGTCGTGCTTACCAGTGAGTTGGTTTGTAGGTTTTTCCTTAAACGTGGAACGAACAAAAAGTTCCATCCTTTTCGGTTAGCCCACTTAGTACATACCTTAGAATCATTGATGCGCCATAAACAGATGTCTGATGTCGTATTAATCGGCCGTTAAAAAAAAATAATCCGTGAAAGCATGAAAGAAAATGATTGGTAGTTTGATGGGGGGTGTATGAGCCTTCTACCAACTGTCAATATCGGGCGGATTTCTAGGTTGCTTCAAAAATGTGTCAGCCGACAGTCTAAGTTCCTTCCTTTTCTCTTTACTTTTTAACCTTTTAAATCATGCATTTAATTGCCGACAAACCCCCCTTCCTTCTCCCAAATTTTCGCATCTCTATTTTCATTTTTTCCTTTTGCCTCTCGTTTAAAACTATGGGTAGAAAAATGTTTTGTAGAAAAATGTTTTGTAGAAAATGTATTCTGTATTGACCGAAGACACAGGTTTTTCAAGACGAAATTTTCATGAAATGAATATTGGATATATGAAAAATCAATGCCTGTTGAACCCAAGTTAAAAAGATGTACGTAGCTTATAAAATTGTAATCTAATTAATTTAATTTAGCTATTAAATTTGTAACTTATGATTTTATAAACTTTAAATCACTAGAACGGTACACCTGCGCGATCCGGCGGTGGCGTGCGGTGGTGGAGGTAGGGGCGATGTAATGGCGGCGACGGTGACTGGTGGTGGTGGCGTGGGCGGCAACGGTGGTGGCGCGGCGGCGATTGGTGGTGGTGGTGGCGGCAAGTATTATATGTTATTGATGTAATGTGGTTTAGATGTATTGTACATCATGAATATAGAATATGTACATGTTGTATTTCTATGTTGGATTGTAATTTTATGCCCCTAGCGCCTTGCTAGCTGGTATTTTATTAATAATATTTTTCTGCCGTTCAAAAAAAAAAAATCATACATTAACATGTGTACATTGTTGAAATTGAAAATGTTGAAAGTTAAAAACTTTATTTGTTTTATAATATACTATAAAGTATAATAAGTTATATGGAATAATTTTTTGAATAGTAGTTTGAGTTATAAAAAAACTACGTAGGTTTTTTATGTAAAAATGTTTAAAACCAATTTTAAAAAACTTTTTTCACTCCAATGGAAAAAAGCTTTTAAAAGCTTAAAATTGAATAAATATATATTACTTTAATGTAAGGATAGATTGAAAACAAGGGCAATAGGTTGATAAATATCAAGTCTTTCATTTCTCTCTCATCTAAAAATTATATTATATCAAACTTAGAGCTTTTGAAAGCTTTTTACCATTGGAGTATAAAAGTTTTTTTTAAAATATTTTTACACACTCTTACACATTTTTAGACAATAAAGCTTTTAAAAACTTACCATTGTGGATGCTTTAAGTATATCATCAAATGGTCAACAGTCCTTTTAATTAACATTAACAGGTAAAAATATAAAAGCTCACTTAACGTACGAAAAATATCTTGGCGTGATATTTTGGGAGACAACATCAAATAGCATCGATCACTTTTGTTGTCTGGAACATTATGTACTCAAACAAGTCGATCTGTTAATTAGTTTGAGTTGGGACTACGCTTTACATAATATCCCTTTCACACCTTAAATAATCCCTTCTTTAGACTCTAGAGCAACTTGTTGTTAGATCATATCATTTTATTAATCTTTTTTAGAACAATATAAATTAGATTTTGAATATATATCTATAAGACAAATGAGTGAAAATTTCTGAACAATGCAACAAGTATGCAGAGTTTTTTTTTTCCGGGTTAACGATGAATAGATGAATAACTTTTGAGATAAAATATTTTTTAATGAATTAAATGAAAATGAAAAACTTTTAATATCAAGACCATGACTGAATGTCATGAGATTCACAAAACATATGTACCTGATGCACTTTAAAAATAAATAAAAAATTACACTGGGAAAAAATGTCATGTAGTTTATGAAAAGGCCAATTAACTCTTATGTGGATTTTGAAGTTTTTATAAGGACAATAACAGGGTTTCAAGAGTTGGAGTTGATAATAATCATTTGTTTAATTTATGACAAACCTAATGAACCGTTCATTATTTTATAGATATTTTTCAAGGAAATTTTAAATTGAAAGAACGATCCTAACTTTTATACTGTGATGTATTTGTAAAACAATGAAATTCATGATCGATATGTAGATATAAGGATTAATATATGTATATATGTGAACCTTTGTATATATGTGTGTGTTTTAGAGAGAGAATGGATGAAAGGGTGTTTGGTATTAAATGTGACAAAGGTTACAAAATAAGACATGGGAGGGGGTATTTATACTAGTCTAGGAAACATATTACATCTAGACCCCCTCACTTTGTCATATGTACAATTACATCAAAACTAACAAATCAAGCACTAAAATAATTCTAACAATATATCTCTCCCTTAGTGCTGATTTGAGAAATGTGCTGGTTCAGAGTCTTGGCTTCTTCCCTTTCTGTTTATGGATATTTATCTTGTTAGGATACCACAGCCATCCTTCTCCTGGTGGTTTTGAATTTGGTGGAGGTCTTTGGTTGTCAGCATAGTTTGGTGGAGGTGTATTGTGTTGACCAGGCACATTACTTGGTGCATATCTAATCCAGCAGCCTCCTTTCACATACTTAACGTTCTCATTTGGTGTGGCTCTTTTAGCTTCTATGAGCTTTCTAATATCCTCTCTCTTTGTAAGCCTGAGTTGAATTTTCTTGACAGCTCTTACAAGTTTTTGTTTGGTATTTGGATTGCTTTCATCACCAGCAATGCATTCAAGAACTCGTTTACAATACTCGAGTGTCCCATCTGAGTAACTGGATAACTCGGTGAATCTGATGAGTATTTTCTTCCCAAGGCTATTAATGAATACAACACCATTTTCTGGAGACAGAACAAGATGGCCAATGCTTAGTTTCTCAATGTCACCAAAGTACAAGGACTGATCAGGATAGGGCACATTGATCTTTCTCTTTTGGAGCTTTAACCCTATCTGAAAATCATTAAGAGAAGCATATTGGATACAGCTTGATATGAATCTCTTAATAGCGTCAAAGGCTTTCTGATCATCCTCGGTTTTAGTCATTGATCGAAGAAAATGCTTGTAGAGATAGATGAGATAATCTACATGTAGCATGCTGAAATGGTATTCAGTGAAGTGATATTTCTTCAAGTTCGTTCTCTTTACAATGAAGGAAGGTACTTTGATGAAGTTTTTATGTCTCATATGAACTTTGATGATCCTTTTGATTCTGTACTTGTATTGATCTTGATTGATAGGGGAAATAATCTTTTTGCTTCATCAATCAATTCTTTGTACTCTTTAGATTGGATTGGGTCCTTGAATTTATACATGGACATGATTTCTGGTGGTGAGCTACTTGTAACTTTTGTAGGACCATAGAAAATGGGGTAAGCACGTTCTTCAAGAAATCTTGCTTTGTATGCAGCTGCTTTTGATGGCTTGTAATTGATGTCGATCATTCTTGCCTTGTTTTTGAAGAAATACCCCTCATCAATGTATTCCTTTTGTTTTTCTGTGAACGTGTCAACAGGAATGTCGGGAAGAACATCATTTGGTCCAAACAGATCTTTCACTATCTGTATCATTGGTTGACCCCCAAAGTCTTCTTCTTCACCAGACTTAGGATCTTTTCTCAATTCTTTGAATCCTCTAAAATTATCGAAAGAATATTTCTTCTTTGGCCTTGAGGATTCAGCTTCATCCTTTTCAGCACCATCAAAATGAACTGTGCCTTCAGAATCAATTCTCCAGCTTTCATCATCTGGGAACACCACATTTAGAACTTCAGGGAATGAAAATTCTTGCTCTGGCTGTTCAACTTCAGTCGTTTCTTGCTCAACATACGTATCTAAATCCATTTTAACAGTTGTTTCACCCATATTACCGACATCTTGCACTTCTGTATCAACAATAAGCTGTTCAGTCATGTCATTTTCATTTTCTTCATTCTGACCCTCTCCGGTGTTCTCCCCCTCGGGGCGATCCTCAGAATCAGGATCATCACGTCGTTCAGACAACACGGTCGGTCGGCAAGACTGTTGTACTTCTCTTAACCGTTTCTGCAGAGCTTCTTGTTGTTGTTGAGCAGCCACTCTATCTTCTTCTGCCTGCATCTGAAGCTCCCTTAATTCATTTTCTTTTTCAATCAACTAGCTTATTACCCGCGTAAGACGCGAGATTTGTACATTTTTTTGCATTAAAAATTTTTTAATATCTGAAAATTATTAACATCTAAATAAATATTTACAAACTTTTGAACCACAATTATAATACCATATTAATTGTTAAGGAAAAATGTTAATAATGTTATTAAAATGACTTATTTGTATAAAAGTAAAGTATGAGGACTAAAAATGTTATTGACCAATTCTTTGGTCAATGATGATGTCATCAAGAGAATCAAATGGTGGAAAATAAAAGTTAAAACTTAATCAATGACTCATATCTTTTCAATTTTGAATTAAGGGTTTTGTTTTAATATATATTAAAGATTCTTGACGAGCTGCCAACACTGCTTTATCTCGGTTTTTCAAAGACGTTTCTTTAGAGAGAAGTGTGGCAAGCAGAATATCACATTGTTCATCGAGCGAGGGAATATCATCAGAAGTACTTGGTGGTGATTTTGGTGGAGTTGAATGAGAGGCTTTAGGAGAAGTTGGTGGAGTTACTGGAAAAGAAATGATAGGAGTGACGGTTCTCGGTGTTGTTTTGGGAAAAGAAGATGGTGGTCTTGTTGGTAGAGAAATGGTGATTGGTGAATATGTGAGAAGTAATTGTTCGTCGGTTGGTGGTTTTTGTGGAGGTAGGTTGATAATCTTTTCAACGGTTGGTTTAAGTTTCTTCTTTTTATACGATGGGACATCAGGAGTTGGATCAATGGTTTTCCCCTTGGCAGCTCTGATTTGTTCGGGTGATAAGCGGGAGGTATCAAGCAAAACTGGGCCCGATCGAGGAGTCTTTGACACAACAGCCAAATCAAGTGATCCAGCAGTGTGACCAAAAGGAATCACTACTTTCTCTGGTTTTCCCGTCGGTCCTTGAGACTCAGTCTCTCTGACGGTTGATGATGGAGCTTTACAGCTTTCATCTTGCTCCAAGGAAGTGTCCCGAGGGCCACCACCCTGAAGACTTTCAGAGTCACTAGAACTCAAACCGGGTTCTCTTGGATTGCCCGTTGACCCAACAGACGAAGTCTGAGTGGGGCCTGCATTCAAAGCTGTTTCGATGTTGACTCTGGCAGGTCTTCCAAGCAATCTTTGAGACAAGAGTGATCATCTCCATTGATTTAACTTTGTAGCAGGCCTTAGACATCTTACTCTCAACGAATAAGAGGGACAAATTCCATTTCGACTACATACGTCTTTCACAATCACCTTATATCATACCTGAGTTTAGCCTTATGTACTGCCATGTTTCAGAACAGCGAAGAACTAAATCAAAGTATAACATTCAGTGAATTTCAAGACCCAATATGTATCTCAGGTCTGAGGATACAATGATATTCGCCTTTTAACTCAAGATTACTTATGATCAATCATAGAGATTCTATGTAGTAATGCTTGAGAGCAGGTCAGTCCAATATTTGTATCCCACAAATATCTATGAACCTTGGTAGCAACACTTTGCTCTATATTCAAAACCTTTTGAATATCTACCAATCCAAGTTCATAATAGTCTTACATTCATATTTGTTCCCACAAATATGATCGACTACGGATATTTAGAATAATTAACTCATTCATGGATTTAAACATGCAAAAATGGAACATAACACAATTTAAATGCATAATACCAATATTCATATAAAAGTGTTATCAAATACAAGTATTCCGATATCCAAATACATAAAATAGATCAAATCCAATCACTAGAATATCGAAGTCCCATGGCACAAGTATGACTCTCATGCTTAGGCCTTTCAAGGAGCTTCGTGAGTGGGTCCGCAATATTTTGATCGGTGTGAACTTTGCAAATACATATCTTTCCTTTTTCAACTTCATCCCTTATGTAGTTGAATCTCCGCTCAATGTGTCTAGTCTTTTGATGCGCACGAGGTTCTTTGATTTGAGCAATCGCGCCCTCGTTATCACAAAGAATTTCTAGGGGTTCTTGAATGGAAGGAACAACCCCCAGATCGGCAATGAATTTCTTCAACCATGCAGCTTCTTGTGCTGCCAAAGAAGCGGCGATGTATTCCGATTCTGTAGTGGACAATGCAACCACATCTTGCTTTGAGCTTTTCCAAGAAACAGCTCCTCCATTTAGAATGAAGATATACCCCGATTGTGATCGAGAATCATCTCGATCAGTTTGGAAACTCGCATCCGTGTAACCCTTTACTACGAGCTCCTCCTCACCAGATCCATATATTAAAAACATATCTTTAGTGTTTCTAAGATATTTCAATATATATTTGACAGCCATCCAATGACTATCTCCTGGATTTTGCTGGTATCTACTTGTCATGCTTAAAGCGCATGACACGTCCGGTCTCGTGCATATCATAGCATACATGATGGATCCTATAGCAGATGCATATGGGATTCCACTCATTCTCTCTTGCTCAGCTTTTGAGCTAGGAGATTGAGAGGTGCTCAATATAGTTCCTCTCTGAATAGGCACCAAACCTTTCTTGGAGTTTTCCATCTTGAACCTTTTCAAGATTTGTCTATGTATGCACTTTGATTCAAACCTATTAAGCGCCTTGATCTATCCCTATAGATCCTTATTCCCAAAATAAAAGCGGCTTCACCAAGATCCTTAATGGAAAAGCAACTTCCAAGCCAGGCTTTTACACCTTCCAAGGTTGGAATATCATTTCCAAATAGTAGAATGTCATCGACATATAATACTAGAAAAGTAATGATGCTCCCACTAGCCTTCTTGTACACACAGCTTCATCAGCGTTTTTGATGAAGCCAAATTTCTTGACTTCTTCATCAAAACGACGATTCCAACTTCTCGATGCTTGTTTCAATCCATAGATTGATTTCTTTAACTTGCATACTTTATTAGGATGTTTAGGATCAATAAAACCTTCAGGCTGATCCATATAGACATCTTCCTCAAGATATCCATTTAGAAAAGCGGTTTTGACATCCATTTGCCATATCTCATAGTCATAATGTGCGGCTATGGCAAATAATATCCTAATAGACTTTAGCATTGCCACAGGCAAAAAAGTTTCATCATAATCGACCCCTCGAGTTTGAGTGAAACCTTTTGCTACAAGTCTAGCTTTATAAGTACTCAAGTTTCCATGCATATCGTGTTTCAATTTGAACACCCACTTACTTCCAACTACTTTGGAATTAGGTGGTTCAACAACCAATTCCCAAACTTGGTTGTCATACATGGATTGCATCTCAGCGTTCATGGCTTCTAGCCATTTTTCCGAATCTGATTTGGATATTGCATCATGGTAGTTGGTTGGTTCATCAGAAACCACCATATAGCATTCATCCATGAGAAATCCATATCTCTCAGGTGGATAAGTAGCTCTACCAGATCTACGAACGTTTTGTGTGTCTTGATCAACTCTTTGATCATCTTCAACATCCTTTTGTTGAATACTAGTATCAACCAAGCGTGTATCTGTTTGTGGTTCTTGATCTTCTTCAAGTTCCACTGTTCTAGAACTAGCTCCTTCCATAAGGAATTTAGTTTCCAAGAACTCAGCCTTTCGAGCAACAAATACATTTTGCTCATTAGGATTGTAGAAATAATATCCTAAATCATCTTTAGGATATCCTACAAAAATACATTTAGTGGATCGGGGCTCTAATTTGCTTGAGGCATCATGTCTTACATAAGCCTCACAACCCCATACTTTTAAATATGACAAAGATGGAACTCTTCCATGCCATATTTCAAAAGGTGTTTTCTCCACTTTCTTGGTAGGAGCCATATTTAAAATTCGGGCAGCAGAGATTATGGCATAACCCCAAAATGATAGAGGTAGTGAGCTTTTGCTCATCATGGAACGAACCATATCTAATAGGGTTCGATTCCTCCTTTCAGATACACCATTATGTTGTGGTGTTCTAGGTGGAGTTAGTTGTGAGATGATTCCACAACTTCTAAGATGATCTTGAAAAGCATCACTTAGGTATTCACCTCCTCTATCAGAACGAAGAATTTTTATTGACTTGCTGAGTTGGTTTTCTACTTCATTCTTGAAAGTTTTGAACATTTCAAAAGCTTCATACTTGTGTTTTTAACAAGTATACATAACCGTAACGACTATAGTCATCGGTGAATGTAATGAAGTATCTTTCACCATTCCTAGTCATTGGCTTAAAAGGACCACATACATCCGAATGTATGATACCTAATAAATCTTTCGCCCTTTCATTAGTGCCATTGAAAGGTGCTTTAGTCATCTTGCCTTGTAAACAGGATTCACATATATCAAATGAATCATTTGATTTTGTTTTCAAAAGACCATTCTTTTGAAGTGTTAGTATGCGATTCTTATTTATATGGCCAAGACGACAATGCCAAATATAGGTTTCACTTAAATCTAATTTAAGTTTCTTGGTGGTAGCTTGGTATATTGAGTTATCATATGTTGTGTTTTCATGAACCAATTCATAAATACCATTTAAAGGCATGGCTTTAAAATAAAATACATCATTCATAGAAACATGGATATCATTGTTAACAAAATTAAAATCATATCCAACATGTCTTAAACGGGAAACAGAAATAATGCTCCTAGTCAAACTTGGTGCATACAAAACATTGTTTAATACAATTTCCAAACCACTTGGAAGTTTCAAAAGATAGTCTCCTTGAGCTTCAACTTGTACTTTCGCACCATTGCCCATAAAGAGACTAATGTCCCCTTTCTTGATGTGCTTCTTTCTTATGAACCCCTGTAACATATTACAAATATGAGTTCCACATCCGGTATCCAATACCCATATGTAAGAAAAAATATTATTAAGCTCAATATATATCATAAATATTGTACCTGAGGTATGCTCCGCATCCCTCTTAGCTTTCAACTCTTTGAGATAGGTTGGACAATTACGTTTCCAATGTCCTACCTCCCCACACTCAAAGCATGGGTCATTGACAGCAACCTTTTGCTTCTTCGGTTTTTGGGTTTCCATTTTTGCATTTCCCTTTCCTTTGATGTTCCTTTTGAAGTTTCCCTTTCCTTTAGCAACATTTGCCTTTGGTCCGGGGTTGGTCCTTTTCTTTCCGCCTTCATTGATCATGAGAACGGGTTGAACTTTTCTTCCCATGCTAGCCTCGGCCGTTTTGAGCATCCCATGGAGCTCGGAAACGGTCTTGTCCCATCCGTTCATGTTATAATTTAACACAAAAGTTTCAAATCTCTTAGATAAGGAGTTGAGGATCAAATCCGTAGCCAACTCGGTTGAAACGGGACAATTTAGTCTTTCGAGGCGATCAATGTAACTTTTCATTTTAAGAACATAAGTTGAGACGGATTGTGAATCATCCATGCGACATGCATGAAGCGCTCGAACCGTTTCGAAGCGCTCTAC
This sequence comes from Erigeron breviscapus, assembly GCA_034093135.1. Taxonomy (NCBI): domain Eukaryota; kingdom Viridiplantae; phylum Streptophyta; class Magnoliopsida; order Asterales; family Asteraceae; genus Erigeron; species Erigeron breviscapus. Next base: position 182,678,686 of record CM067167.1, read on the forward strand.
CCTTGCCTTTTGTTGGAACATTTCCTTAAGTTGGGTAATCATGTCGTATGCCCCATGGTGTTCGAACTCCTTTTGGAGTTCGGGAGTCATACTCGCTAACATGAGGCAACTAACTAGCACGGAGTCCTCAGTATATTTAACCCAATCATTAAAGGCTTCAACATCCCCTTCTTCGGGCTCATCGGGAATAGGATCGTCTAACACATAGGATTTCTTTTCATGCTTGAGAACAATTCTCAAGTTACGAAACCAATCCACAAAGTTGTTTTGGTTGAGACGATCCCTTTCAAGAATGGATCTTAGTGAAAAATTATGGACGTTTTGGTTGGGGTTAATTGCATTGTTAGCGGCCATCTACAAAATTAACAAAGTCCTTTATTAGTATTTTCGATATCAAATATAAATTTTAATTGTTAATACCCTTTTATGTCTCATGGACAATTAATAATTAAAATCTAGAATCCAATGTTACATTTAAATGATGGTTAGGTGACCTTTATCCCATGATCTAAATTAACAAGGTAGTCAACGTTTGACAATTGCAACACTTTACAATTTCTAGTGGTATGGGACTGATTTAATATCTTATATTAAGTCGCATGTTTAATCCCATCAACGCCTTTGGTTACCATGCTTCGGTGACCCTAATCACATGGCTTCCAAATCAAGTTGTCCTACTTACACACACATGTAAATTTATATATACAAGTGGTTAGGTGACCTTTATCCCATAAGTATATTAAATTTACCTTAACTTATAAGTTCCCTCAAGGTAGTTAGGTGACCTTTATCCTACAAAGAGTTCCCAAATAATTAAGTGTTGTATAAAAGATGGCGTTTTAACTTGTTTTTAAAAGGGTCGTTTGAGTTTTTATATTCTAGTCAAAAACTATGGACCATAATGAATTTTGAAATCCATATTTCAAGGTTCTTTATAAAATCCATTTTTATAATTATAACCATTAACTTTTTAATAAAACTCATTTTAATTTGCCAAGTTAATGTCAATTTTAGAACCAAATTTTTAATTTTTATGTATGTCATTAAGTTGTAAGTTTTGAGCATCCACATGACAAAATAACAAACAACCACACAAACATAATAAGTGCACAACATTAGCCAACTAATTTGACCACACTTGTTAGCCGAAACAAGTGTGTCAAAAGGTCTCAACCTAAGGGACAAAGTGACACAAAATTTGTGTCGGTGAACTCCCACTTGATCTTGCATCCAAATGCTTCAAGTAACCTTTTGTGATGTGTTTTGAACACCTTTCTTCATCCTTTCATTAGGCCTCCAACTTCAGCCCCCAAACCTTTTGATGCTTTCTTGGAGATTACATTTACAAGAAAAAAAATGCAACTAATCTACTTATTACATACCAAATGAAATAAATAAATTACATAACCAAATGAATGAAGAAAATCCTATTTAACTATTACAACCATTTAATAATTAAATAAAATACAAACACATCCACACATCACAAACAATCACAAGGTCTCTTGGCTAAGTTGTGACACTAAAATACACAAGAAAAAAAGAACCCTCTTTTTTGTGTATTAATTTCGGCCATAACAAAAATGGCCAAAACATTGGATTTTGTCCAAACAAAATATTAACTTTTGATGTATGTATCCATATAACCGGCTCTAGATGCCATTGTTGGGATTTGTTGGGTTTTATCAAAGCAATATTATCCTTATAATATTAAAACGCAGCGGAAAAATTTGAACCTTTCAATATGTTGGTATAGTTAAAACCAAAGTTTAACTTATAAAAGAAAACCCAAACAATAAGGATCCATGTATATGAATAACATACATACAAAACAACAACCATAGGGTGTTTTAGGAAACTACCTTCTTCCAAGCTAGTAAGGTAGAAATGAAGAATGTGATGTCTTCAAATGGCAAGTCTTCAATCTAGAAGAACCTCAAGCTTGTATACCCCAAGCTTCCAACAAACACCCCAAATGTGCTAGGATATGAACTTGAAAAACCTTCCCTTTTACCCTCACTTTGGCCGAAAATAGTAAGAGAAAAAGAATAGAAAGCTAGTTGAGAATATGAGAGAATAAGTGCTTACTTTTGCATGAGAAAATTGATACAAACTATGTTATGTGTTGTATGTGTTATTTTAAGTACAAGTGTTCAAGTATATCAAATTTTCTTGCATAACCACATGGGGGGGGGGGCCACATGGGGTTCTCACAAACATTTTGTGTGCAAAATTTTATAAACCATTTACTTGTACACTTTGTATATAAAAATGCAACATAACTTGTTACATATCTTATGTAACATATTACATATTATACACAACACACATAAGTGTTTATTTTGCCAAATAAACATATTCACATTTCTCTCAAAATAAATCATCCATATAATTTATTTACATATCTCAAGTGCAATTATTTAGAAACCCACTTTCTAAATGTTTCAAGTATTGATATTTATTTAAAGATCAAATCATATAAATAAATACCATAAGTGTTTGTCTAGCTTGTTATTGGGTATGACCCGACTTGGATCATCACGTACTAGCCACGTCAATTTAATATGTGTCTTGGGCAGACGAAATTCCAACATTTTTTGCATTAATTTTTTTTTAATATATGAAAATTATTAACATCTAAATAAATATTTACAAACTTTTGAACCACAATTATAATACCATATTAATTGTTAAGGAAAAATGTTAATAATGTTATTAAAATGACTTATTTGTATAAAAGTAAAGTATGAGGACTAAAAATGTTATTGACCAATTCTTTGGTCAATGATGATGTCATCAAGAGAATCAAATGGTGGAAAATAAAAGTTAAAACTTAATCAATGACTCATATCTTTTCAATTTTGAATTAAGGGTTTTGTTTTAATATATATTAAAGATTCTTGACGAGCTGCCAACACTGCTTTATCTCGGTTTTTCAAAGACGTTTCTTTAGAGAGAAGTGTGGCAAGCAGAATATCACATTGTTCATCGAGCGAGGGAATATCATCAGAAGTACTTGGTGGTGATTTTGGTGGAGTTGAATGAGAGGCTTTAGGAGAAGTTGGTGGAGTTACTGGAAAAGAAATGATAGGAGTGACGGTTCTCGGTGTTGTTTTGGGAAAAGAAGATGGTGGTCTTGTTGGTAGAGAAATGGTGATTGGTGAATATGTGAGAAGTAATTGTTCGTCGGTTGGTGGTTTTTGTGGAGGTAAGTTGATTATCTTTTCAATGATTGGTGTTGGAGCACATTAAGTGCACAAATTGTTGTCCGATGCAATAATTCTAAAAGGCTGAGAAATTCGTACATATATGCCTTACGAACTTTAAGTTCGTAAGAACTAATAAATTCGTACATATATGCCTTACGAACTTTAAGTTCGTAAGAACTTATAAGTTCGTAAGGCCAAGCCCATTTTGTACGAATTTGACAGCCCAGCCCATTTTGTACCTATAAATATAGGACTTAGGTTTCAGATTTCAGTGATGATTTAATAGCTATGTAATTCGTCCATGGCCGGCTGAAGGATCGCGCAAACCTTCAGTCGTAAGTCCACCATATTCATTATTGTTAGTCGTCTTGTTGATTGTGATTCGTAGTCTTCAAGATGTAATCATACGAATTCGTTTTGTATTGTAATCATATGACTAATGATAATGTTTATTATTTCTCCCATTGTAATTGTTTTCTTATCTTTGTATTGTACAAGAACCCTAATAACTAATCTAGATGGATTTCACACTTCTAGTTTAGGATAGATCACGATTTACGATCAACACACGTTCCAAACGTGTTTTCACAAGATGTTTGTTGATGCATGTTGATGTGACAACAGCAACTTAGATTTGATTAGTCTTATTTATATATGTGTAATTGATAGATTATGGACTTCATGTTTTGGTAATGATCGATTACATATTTTGGTGTTATATATATGTGTTTATATATGATGTTTGTTATGTATGTTATACAAGTACAAACATAATATATGTTAGGTTTCTTGTACATGAAAGTACTTGGAAAATAACTAAGTATAGATGTTGATGGTATTTAGTACTAACGAAGATAACCTTCGTTAGGAACTAACGAAGATAATCTTCGTTATATGGGCTGGGCTGCTAAGTTCGTAAGAACAAAGCCCAGCAGGCCCAATATCGATCAGAAACATATATAAATGAATGGAAACCCTAAATTGAGGTCTGGTTCATATCTCACACACCAAAGGCGACTAAGTTCGTTTCTAGCTTATAGAAAACGAAGATAGATCACATAAGGCCGATTATATTGATATAATTAGCAATATATACGATAACTAATCAAACTAGTTATCTCGTGAGGATTCCGCACTCACGACATAACAATAGACGATCTCGAGAGCGATCTGTAGCTATCGAGGGACTCACAATTGGTTTAACTTTCTTCTTTTTATACGATGGGACATCAGGAGTTGGATCAATGGTTTTCCCCTTGGCAGCTCTGATTTGTTCGGGTGATAAGCGGGAGGTATCAAGCAAAACTGGGCCCGATCGAGGAGTCTTTGACACAACAGCCAAATCAAGTGATCCAGCAGTGTGACCAAAAGGAATCACTACTTTCTCTGGTTTTCCCGTCGGTCCTTGAGACTCAGTCTCTCTGACGGTTGATGATGGAGCTTTACAGCTTTCATCTTGCTCCAAGGAAGTGTCCCGAGGGCCACCACCCTGAAGACTTTCAGAGTCACTAGAACTCAAACCGGGTTCTCTTGGATTGCCCGTTGACCCAACAGACGAAGTCTGAGTGGGGCCTGCATTCAAAGCTGTTTCGATGTTGACTCTGGCAGGTCTTCCAAGCAATCTTCGAGACAAGAGTAACTCTTGGATCTCTATGCTAGTTCCGGCTGCCTCACTTAAGTGGACAGTTCTGTTCGTGCAAAGAAAGATGGAAGATGGGACAGGAACTTCCTCAAAATTTCTACATTGACTTCCAAAGAAATCAATGAGATAAGACGCGGCATTGTCCCAATGGAAATATCAATTAATTCCTGTTGAGAGGAATCAGCGAGGCGATCGAAGGCTTGTGCAAGCAAGAGTTGGGAGCTCTTGACTTCTAACCTAGAGGTTTGGTCCTGTTGGATAGTTGTGGTTAAATCTGTCGAAGGGCCAACGTTTTCTTTATGCCCTGTTCCTAACCCGGACCTCTCAACCTCTTTGGTATTTTCAACCCCTCCCTCATTCCCTCCTTGTATCTCCAGAGCATCATCTGTAAAGAAGGCTGCAGTTGAGTGTGATTTTGTTTCAGATTCATGTTCTTCATCACTCTTTCTTAGCTTTGATCTGCGAGCCATAGATTTCTTTCTGCCTTTTGATGCAGAAGAAGATTGAGGGACATCTTGTTGTGGATCTGCTGTTGCTTCTTGATCTTTAAATGTTATGAAGTATTTGGATTTCGAAGCTTTCAAACGTATCTTCATTGGTCTAGGGGACCCCTCCTGTTTCCCCCCTTTTTCTTTTATGACTCGGACCCTCACTGGTGGCCCTATGCGTGCCAAGCGGCAGGAACCTGTCGGTTTTCAGGCTCCATAGGCAACCCTAAACTCTCACAGTAGCTTTTGTAATGGGGGTCATCCCTAGACACATAGCTCAATAAAGCATCTGAAAGTGGTGTTGGAGCTATATTGCTTCCAGCAGATCCTTTGATGTATGGCATTGCTTCAATATGTACTGTCATCAAATCTGGCAAGCGAGGAATGTTCTCGTTTGTATCCATGGCATATGAGATTAATCCAGAGAAGAAGCGGAGAAATGGAATGTACTTCATATTCTTCTTCTTTTTGCTCTGTATGGTATGCTTCAGTTGATCCCAAGAGATCTTTGCATAATCAAAATGTTGATCAAATGCAATACCATAGAAATATGTGAGTGCGTATGTGGTCATCCCATCAAGACCAGTGTTGGTGGATGCCAAACATCCCTGTATGATGGAGTATAAAGTGTACCACAGCTTTGCCATATTACTTTTCTTAAAATCTCTGATGTATTGGCAATTTCCTTCATAGCCTAAGGCAGTCACAGCTCTGAGCATTTCGTCGAAGCTGGGTGGTACAACAAACTCAGTCATCCCTTCTCTTGAATCTGCTCCTGGGAAATCCAGAATTATACGGAAGTCATCAAGATCGAATCGGTGGATGAATTTTTGGTTGTTGATGGTGATAGAGTAAATGAAGTGTTCGGGTTGATTGTTTTTGGCAGGGATGAATTTTAGAGTTGCCCAAAGGTGATACACATATTGTTCTGGAATGTTGTAGACATTTGTTAAAACGGGTGTTAAAGGGTGATGTAGGAGAATTTAGGAAATAATCGGATAGGCAGAGGAGAATTGGTCGTATAGTCATTTGTTGTTGGTCATGTTGGTGGTATCACATGTTTTAAAGGGAGATGCCATTGGGAAAATAATGATCTGGAGAAATAATTGAGAATATGAGGTTAATGGTTGCAAGAATTAACAGGCATTAAGGTCACATCAAACAAACTCTTACAAAATTTTTCACAAGAGATGCAAAGGTAGTACATCAAGGCGTTCAATACCTTGCTTCTCAGGGAAAACAAATGCAGGAGAATGAAAGACATGAAAAGTGTTCATTTATAGAAACAATATTAAGATTTCTGATAAACCTTTTCCAAGAGACTACAGAGGTAGTACATCAAGGCGTTCAATACCTTGCATCTCAGAAATTGAATGTCAGAAATCAAAGCAGGTTTATTGCAGAAAGAATTCATGTAAAGAACTCTGACATGCATTTTCCAAAAGACTACGAAGGTAGTACATCAAGGCGTTCGATACCTTGCATCTCAGGGAAACTGGATGTCAGAGGCCAAGACAATTGAACCATGGAATTAATAGACACAAAAGAAAAATGATCTTGGTTTTGGAAAAAGTTTGAAAATTTTCTTAAGTGTAGGATCCAAGAATGTACATTCTCGGATCGATTTAGGAGAAATGCGGATCAGGTACTTAGAAAGAATCTTGGTCACAAAGTATTAGAAGTAAATGAAGACCCGCAAATGACAAATGCGGATCATTGTCTTAGAAAAATTTAATAAACATGCGATCCGCAAATGTGTAAGAAGTGTGGGATCCGAAAATGACAAACGCGGATCCATGCCATGAAAATTTTGTCAAACCAAAGCTTATAGGCAAATAAGTGATCCGCAAATGTAGAGATGCGGATCAAAGACTTTGAAAAAATTGGCACAAGGTCATATGGGTATAAAGCGATCCGCAAACGACAAATGCAGATCGAAGTCTTGGAAACATTTTACACACTACTTGATATGTATAAACAAAGTGATCCGCAAATGACAAATAAGGATCGAAGCCTTGGGAAAATTTTGATAAGAAAGCACATTGGTAAAACAAGATGCGCAAATGTACATTTGCGGATCGAGCATGAACAGTGGACAAGGTGGAGCCATGTTAGATTGACAAAGATGATCCGAGAATGTCGAATCTCGGATCGAACACTTAGTGTCAAGTCATTTTCTGTTTTAATCAATTTGAATGATTTGAAAATGAGATTCTCGGTTCGAGTACTTAGAAAAATATGTAATATTTGGAAATGTGATTTGGGAATGAGACAAACTCGGATCGATGACTTGTAAAAATTTGAAGAAAAATTGATCCGAGAATGTGAAATACGGATTAAAAAGAAAGGATAATCAAATTGATTAATATGTTTATTTATTAATTAATTGTTTATTGGATCCGAGTTTATACAAACTCGGATCAAGGACTTAGAAAATGTTTTGGTGGAAATCTGGGCAAGTATGAAGATCTGGGAAGATTCGCGGATCCTTTGAAAATTTGAAGATTTTCTGGAAAAAAGATGAACAAACGTGGATCCTACCCAGATTCATCAAGTCTTCAAGGGCAAAACTAGGAATATCCAATGTAAACAAGGTCCAATGAGGTGTAGCATCTATGGGTAGCTAAAGTTATCAGCAAGCTATCTACCCATTCCTCGCTCTTCATGCCTCATCTATCCTTCAAGCTAAACCTGAGGGAACCACATTTCAAGAAACAAGTGTTAGCTAACGAATTAGCTAAGTAAGATAACACTAAAGTTATAAAGCTTTGTCCATTTAAAACACTTCTACTTTATTGACAAAATATTAAGGCACAACTCACATTATAAACACACATATAAACTGCATATCAACTTAGGATGAATCACCCTAAATGTGCCTATTCTTCTTTTATTCCACACATAAACACACGTATCTTCGTTAACTGCATATAAGTGTAACATACGTCACACCCGACTAGATGATCAACAAAAAAGGCTACTCATCAAATGTCGTTAGGGAATGGCAAGCCAATCCCGGAGTAATCCGTATATGGAGGCGGGTCAGACCCCTCGTATTACTCAAACTGA
>CM067167.1:182688093-182700772 GCA_034093135.1 Erigeron breviscapus
ATGAATGTTCCAGCTAACAGACCCGAAGGAGATAACTGGTTCTGGCATCCAAACAAGGGTAGACCACATACAAGAGCTTAAAGAAAGACAAGATTGGATATTTTTGACAAATCACTACTAAGGGGGAGATTGTTAGAAATATAATTTGTAGTAGTTGATTTGTATACCTTATTAACTTTGTACTTAGAATATAACATTGTTAATATGGAAGGGGCATAGTGTAAATTGTGCTCTTGTATATAAACCCCCTTCCACATGCATTATGTAACCTTTTGACACTAAATACAATCCAATCTTTCACTGAATCTCTCTCTACTCTCTCTCTACTCTCTCTCTACTCTCTCTCTAGAAACCGCCATTGATAAACTCTAAACACACATAAAAAGCTCGAATTCTATCATTAACAATTGGTTCTACTACACCATTTTGCTGAGGAGTTCGAGCTGCTGAGAATTGATGAGTGATTCCATGAGATTTGCAGAAGGCATCAAACGTTGAGTTTTTGAAATCAGTCCCATTGTCAGAATGAATAATCCGAACGGATTTTTGGAGATTCAATTGAGTTTGTTGGATGAATTCGATAACTGTTTGAGTTGTGTCTTCTTTGGATCGAAGAAAGAAAACCCAGGTGTATCGAGAGTAGTCATCAACAATGACTAGAATGTACTTCTTGCCATTTGTGGTTTGAACTCTCATAGGGCCACATAAGTCCATATGAATAAGATGAAGAGATCTTCAGAGCTAGGTATGGTTTTAGACTTATGAGATGCCCTCTTTAGCTTTCCGACAGCACAAGATGGGCACATATGATCACTCTCATATTTATACGTAGGTAATCCTTCCACGAGGCTTTTGTTAACTACTTCATTGATTGTTGGGAAATTGAGGTGGGGCAAACGACGATGCCATAACCAAGAGTTTTGAGTAGTTGCTTTAGCAAGAAGACAAATGGAGGAAGAAGGAGGTTGAATATCGAATAGATTAATCTGGAATAGGTTGTTATCCCTAGTTCCTGTAAGAACATCCTTACCCTCTTCAGTTTGAACTTGAACAGAATGGCGACGGAAAAGAACTTGAAGGTCATTATCGCAGAATTGGCCAACACTGAATAGATTGTGGCCAAGACCTTCAACATAGTAGACCTTCTTAATGGGAGCTAGTTGATCATTACCAAAGCGAACTGTACCCATGAAGCGTTTTACAAAATTCCTTAGAAGAGACAAATCTCCGGTCATGTGTTTAGAACAACCAGAGTCCATGAACCAAATACAGACCATGACTTCCTACAACATTTCGAATGAAATAGATTTAGGTACCCACTTGAAGATGAGTCCTTGGATGTTAGAGAGCACAATAAAGCATGCACAAATAGTAAATAAAAGGAAACTAAAGCAAGCAACAAAGCACACACAAAGCATAAAATAAAATCACACACAAAAGATAAAATCACACAAACAAAGTACATTAAACTAAAATAGAACAAAGTTTTAAGGTTTACAAACAGAAGATTTGCCCGTAGGCTTACAGACAGGTTTAGTACTAGTTTCAAATCAATACACGTTTTCAAAATCCATTTTTGACTAACAACAGGAAACTTGATATCATTCTTCTTGACATTAGGAGAATTAAAACTTTTTCTTGAACTCCAAAAATTTCCTCTTTTTAAGCGCTTGTCACCTGAAGCAGAAGAACCTTGTTTATTAGTTAAATCAATTTTTAATCTTGGTGTACTTCTAGGTGATGAGTACTTAGTTGATGGCCTAGTGGATTTTGGGAGTATGTTTGTGTGGGAAGAATTTGATGTGGAGGGTTTTGGGGGACTGTAAGCAAACCATCCATATTCGTCTTTGAAACGATAGGCTCCTGTAGTCTGATCTTTGAAAGCTTGGCAAATGTTGTTGTTGAGGGTGTGTGACTTCTTATGTGATGTTTGAAAGCCCAATGGAGTGTGTTGTTTTGGTGTTGGTGCTTTGGACGGAGATGATTTAGGTTGAGGAGTTTTAGGTAAAGGTGATTTAGGTTGAGGTGTTTTAAATAAGGGTGTTGTAGGTGAAGATGTTTTAGTTTGGGGAGTTTTTGTTGAAGTTGTTTTAGGTTGAGGAGTTTTAGGTTGAGGTTTCTTTCGTTGAGGTGTTTTATTGGGTTGTGAAACTGATGGGGTTTTAGGAGAAGAGTATTAATTTAGTATATTTGTTTGATTGTTGAGATTTTGTGTAGAAGGAGTTTGGTGAAAAAGATACTTTGGGTTTTGAAGGTTTAGGTTCAGAGGTGGTGGCCTTATCTTCATCCTCAGAGGGGGGGTCACAGATATCACAATCACAACATTTGTTTTTAGCACATGCCATGGTTTTGAATTTCTTTACCTCTTCTCTCAGATTTTGATTTTCATTATACAAAATTTGAGCAATTTTGAACATTTTCAATTCTTTGCTTTTGAAAATCGTAGTTTTTGTTTGCAATTCATTTCTGACTTTAGACAATTTTTCATATAAAGCAATCGAGTGATCTTTACATTTGTCATGCAAATCCTTCTCAACAGAGGGTAAGTCAGTCTGAGTCGAGGTGTTACAAACCTTTACAGGAGCCGGAGTCCTTGGGACAGTTGTGTAAGTCCCCTGGTACGGATCGTCAATAGCTTGCTCCGGTTATCTTGAGGTGCGGAATCCCTCACAATAACTTGGTGATCAACAAAAAGCCCCTAGATCATCTGCGGCCTCACAGATCTTCTTCGGGCTAGCGAAACAACCTTTGACGACTATAACCTGCAATACCTGCTTGATATTTCGACAAATGTTCAACCCTAAACTCTGTTAGGGTTCGGTTTATATAGGTAACTGTTAGAAATATATATGTAGTAGTTAATTTGTTTATCTTTATGTATATTGTACTAATATTGTAATGTAGTTAATATGGAAGGGGGCATAGTGTAAATTGTTCATATGTATATAAACCCCCTCCATAATGCAAAATGTAACCTTTTTGAACCTTTGAACCCATTAATGCAAACCAACCTTTCCCTGCCATCTCTACTTTCTCTCTCTACTCTCTCTCACTAAAACCTCCATTAACACACACTAAACACACACTAAAGCTCGAATTCTATACTTTACATTTGGTATCAGAGCACAATCAGCATATCTGAACGATCCACAAGCTTAATTGAAGCTTAATTTGTGCTTATTTTCTGGAATTTTGAGTTTTTCTGTATATCTCATTTGCCGAGATTACTGTTCTAGTAATTTCTGCAAAGATAGTGTGTTTTTCTTCAAAATTTGTTCACCGATCACTTTGCTATCAGTAAATCATCCTTCGTTATCAATTTCAGAGCTTAATTTCATCATTTGATTCGATTTTGAATAAGCTCGGCAAATCGCATGTTCGTGTGGGTTTGATTTCTGGTTGAAATTAGCAGTTATTTTGTTTGAGGATTTGTGCGCATTGAGTTTCTGAGCATTTTGATATAAATTTCAAGTTTTAATTCGCAAAAATGAAGGAGAAATCAATGATTTTCAGAAACCTCGGCGTTTGGGTGTTTGGCTGAACGAAGAAGAAGACCTGTAACCGACTATTTTGTCGTTTAGTGGATACTCGTGTTTGCAGAGGTTATTGGCTAGTGTTGATCTTACTTGTTCTATTTGCAGAGATTTTATCTCGGCAATTACGTGATTCAGCACATTTTGGTTAAGTTTGGAGCTACTTGTTCTATTTGCAGAGCTTTTTGCTCGGCAAATAGCTATTTCAAGAAATTTTAGTTAAGTGTTGGAGCTAATTGTTCTATTTGCAGAGATTATTTCTCGACAAATAGTTGTTTCAAGAAAATTTGGTCAAGTGTGGTGCTACTTGTTCTGTTTGCAGAGATATAAGCTCGGCAAACAAGTGTTTTTGGTTGATTCGACTAAGTACAATCTCATTTGTGCTGTTTGTAGAGATTTAAGCTCGGCAAATACTTGTGTTGGCTGAATTTGGTTAAGGGTTGATTCTATTTACACTGTTTGCAGAGATATAATCTCGGCAAATAGTTATTTCAACAAAATTCGACCAAGTGTTTTGTGATCCATTTCTAGTTGTACCATTTGCCGAAGAATTTGCTCGGCAAACAGTTGAAGTTGATTGTTGATCAGTGTGTTCGTGTTGACTTGGCTGATTATACCATTTGCAGAAGAAAAAGCTCGGCACTGAGTTGAATTAGAGTTGTCAAATTTTCAATTTCAATGAAATTGATTCAAAATCATCTTTGAACAATATTCTTCAAGTGGGCAGAAAATAAAAAAAATTTCAAATTTTTTTTTTGGTCCATTTGCCGAGATTTTTGCTCGGCATTCTATACAAGTAGAAAATCAAATTTTTTTTCTAAGTCTTTCATTGTTTAATATTGATGGCTTCAAGGGAAGCTTTGGCTCTTGGTTCTGAAGGGAGACCTCCTGTGTTGTTTAGAGGCTCTTATCCACAATGGAAGAAAAGGTTTTTGAACTGGATAGACAGACAGAAGAATGGGAAACTTCTAAGGAAATCTTACAAGGATGGTCCTGAAATTCCAAAGAATCCAGTGAATGGAGAAGCTTTACCAGAAGAAAGTTGGAATACAGATCAAAGAAATCGTGTTGAAGCTGATCAAATGTCCATTGCTTATCTCTACCAAGCACTTCCAGATGACATCTATTGCAATGTTGACTCATATGAGACAGGAAAAGATATATGGGATGAAGTGGAAAAACAGATGGAAGGGTCTGATGTTTCAAACAACATAAGATTGTCAACTGTTCTGAATATGTATGAAACATTCAAGCAACAGAAGGGTGAACCATTGAATGAAGTTTACATCAGATTTTGCAATGTTATCAATGAGCCGAGAAAGAATGATGTTAAAAGAACCAATATGGAACTGAACATCAAGTTTATCAAAAATCTTGAGGAGGAATGGCAAGTGTATGGCACTCAACTCAATCAGCAATCAGATTTTGGGAAACTCACAATTCATACCTTGTATGAAAAGCTGAAGTTGAATGTTGATGATGTTCTGAGGATCCAAAAGAAGAAAGAAGAAAGTACTCATTCTGATCCACTGGCCTTGGTAGCTGAAAAGAAGTCTTCAAGAGTTTCAAGACAAAACTTTGTTGAATATGAAACTGATTCTGATTCAAGTGAAATGAGTGATTCTGATTTGGATGAAAAGCAAAAAGAGATGTACAAGGAACTTGCTTATTTCACAAAGGCTTTCAAAAAGAAATTTTTCAAGAAGAAACCAACCAACAATCAGCTTAGGACTTCATCAGTTTCGTCTTATGCAAAGAATGCAAATGCTCCTAAGTTTGAATCCAAGAAAGAATATGTTGGTGGTGAGAAGAAGTTTGACAATCAGAAGAAGTTTGAGAAGAAGGTCATGGATAAGAGGAATGAGGACAAGAAATGCTACAATTGTGGTCTTCCAGGACATTTTGCCATTAATTGCACTAAACCTCGTCAGAAGAACTCCGAGTACTACAAGTACAAACTTTTGCTTGCAAGACAAGAGGAAAGTGGAATTGCTCTTCTAGCTGAGGATGACAAATGGCTACATCTTTCTGATGAAGAGACAGATGAACTTGCAGCAAATGTGTGCTTCATGACGAAGATCAAGAAATCAAAGGAGTTAGAGGAGGTTGATGAAGGTACTTCGGAAGATGATCAGGTAATCACTATTCCAAAGAAAGTGCTACAACATTATATGAATATGTGTAATGAAACAATGGAACATGGTAGAGGGTTGAGTAAACAGATTTCAAAATTAACCAAAGATTTGGAAGACAAAGAAAACGAATTTCAAAATTCTAAAAATAAATTTGATTTACTTCAAAAGGATTTTGACAATTTGTAATCTGAAAAAGCTGCAGTCACATTTACTCCAAACTCCAAATTGCATCTTGAAAAACAAGAACTTGAAACCAAAGTTCTTGAATTGAGCAAGACTGTCAGACAATTACAAGTTGAGAAGACCAATGAGATGTTTAGAGCAAATGCTTTGGCTGAGGACATTGAGTCTTTAAATGTGAAACTGAAAGAATCTACCCCTGATTTGAAAGAATTTGAAGATAAAATTTCTGACCTAAAATATGAGTGTTGTATAAAAGATTCTCTTAAACAAAAACTTGATAAAGAAAATGATGAGCTTAAAGCTGAAATCAAGTCTTATCAAGAAAAGTTGTATAAGATTAATCGATCATATCAACAAATCTTTTTGAATAGGCCAAGAAATTCAAAAACTGCATTCAATTCAGGGTTGGGTTATGTCAATCCAGAACATTTGCTCCAAGCACAAGAAGAAATCCCATCATTGTATAAGGAATCTTATTTGAGATGTGGGATGACTGACCAATTTGTTAGACCAAGTCATGGTGATTTTGAGGCTGAGGATTTTCTAAAGAAGGGTGCAGATGTCTATTTTAACTATGAGTTAATGGATGAGACATATGATTTTTTTAGTCACCCTGAGCATAAAAGTAACAAAGATAATCATGAGGTTATCATACCAGAAATTCTTGAGTGTTTTACTGAAAAACCATTGGAACAACTTATTCCAATTCCAAAACCTGCTATTGAAAGACCTTATGTTCCACAAAGTGTTTTGGAAAAGGTAATAGAGGATTTGAAAAATCTCTTGATGAAAAGCAATCTTTAATAGATAATTTGAAGACTCAAAATCACTGTGACCCACCCACTAATCATGACAATGATTGTGATCACCCTAATTGTACAGTTTGTGAAGTAATGGCCACTCCAAATCCACCAAAATATTCTGTGTGTCAAGATGAGAAAACTTCACAAACTGCATGTTCTATTTGTGAAACTATGAATGCATCTGTGCAAACTGAATGTGAAGTGGTGCATGTTTCTGTTCAAACTGAAAGTGATCTAGATGATGTTTTTGATGTCAATGTTGATGATTATTTCTTTCCGACTGCTTCTGAGACTGAGTCCTTTACCAAGTTTTCCGAGGGAACTCAAACTTACTTGAATGAAATTGATGCTTTCAAACAAAAGTTTGAAAAAGAAAAAGAACAAAAGTTGAATGTGCTTAAAGAACTTAATAAACTTAAAATGGAATTTGAATTTCAGAAAATAGCACTTCAATCTTTAACAGAAAACGACAAAGCATTAATTCCACTCAAGGGAAGTCCTTGTCCGTTTAAGATAAGTGAAGCAAGTGTGAAGTTGGAAACTGATGATATGTCAACATTTTTGGAAGGAAATCATGATTTTGCACCTGAATTTGAAAAACATTTTGTTCAAAAAGAGGATAAACATGAATTTTTTCTAAAGAAGATTCCAAAGTCACACTCTTCACAACCTTCCCCATTTGACAAGTTCAAAAGACCAAAGACCACCACACAACCAAAGTCCAATCAATCACCTAAGACATATTCAAGACCAAAACCAAACAAAGGTCCCACAGTTTCTAAGAAATCAAAGACTTCTAGACAACCACAGATGTACAAGGTTAAATCTGAACCTAAGTTCCAAAAAGAAGTCAAAACAAGTAGTGGTCCAAAGACTGTCAAGAGTGAATCTTTCTCATTAGGTAACAAACAACCTCAACAAGTTAGGTATTCTAGTTTTTCTAGGTATTCTCAGACGACTGCTAAGTGCACTTTACAGGGAGTTAGAGATACAATTTCAGAAATAACTAAATACAAAGATCAGTATGGTTGGTTGTCACCTAATAACATCAAGAAAGTAAACAAGACCACAGAAACCATCAAGAAGAAACCTGTCAAGAATAGCAATAACAAATTGTTTGCTAACTCAAAGAATGTTCGTGTTTCAGGTGACTTGTGCTTAACTAGTAGCAGTAAATGGATACCTAAAGATAGATTTTTGCATGCTTCTAGAAAAGTCAAGCTTGATGGAAATACAACAAATGTCAAACAAGTGTGGATTGTCCGTAGATCAAATTCTTTAGATAGTGCTAATACATCTAGGACTAGTCCCGCTTGTCTCAAAACTTGTGTATAATTCGTTACTTTTCATTGTTTGTAATTCGTATTTCTTGTTTGAACTCGTATGTGTGCTTGTTTGTTATTTTGAATAAAAAGTTTGTTTGTGTGTTATTTTGTTTTATGTTAATTTTTTTATGTGTACTTGCATGTTATCCCTCTAACCTGCAAGGACCCAATCTATATGGGTACCTAAACATATTCATTGTCCTTGCAGGAATATCTCATTTGTGTATGGTATGTTGACTCGGGATGTTCTCGTCATATGACTGGAAACAAGTCTATTCTACGAACTTTGTTGAGAAGTTTATGGGAACTGTCAGATTCGGAAATGATCATATTGCTCCTATTCTTGGTTATGGAGACATTGTTAAAAATGGAGTCACTATCAAGAGAGTTTCCTATGTTGAAGGCTTTGGACACAATCTTTTTAGTGTTGGACAATTTTGTGACAATGATCTTCAAGTACTATTCAGGAGATATGAATGCAAAGTGCAGACTGAAGAGGGTGTGGACATTCTTACTGGAACAAGAGACAATAATTTGTTCACAATTGATCTCAACAACATTCCAACTCATTCTTCAGAGATTTTTCTTCTTTCAAAAGCAACTGCACAAAATTCTTGGTTATGGCATCGCCGACTTTCTCATCTTATTTTTCAAACGATTAATGCTCTTGTGGATAAACAACTTGTTGAAGGTCTTCCGGATTACAAGTATGAAAGTGAACATGTTTGTCCAGCTTGTGCAATTGGAAAGATGAAGAAAGCATCACACAAACCAAAGAAGTATCTAAGTACTGAAGGTCCTTTGCACCTTATTCATATGGATTTGTGTGGACCAATGAAAGTTCAAAGTATCCATGGCAAGCGATATATTCTTGTGATTGTCGATGATTATTCTCGTTATACTTGGGTATTCTTTCTTCATGCAAAGAGTGATGCTCCGAATGTGATTATTGATTTCATCAAGAAGACCCAAGTAAATCTTAAATCATCGGTTAGAATTGTTCGCTCAGATAATGGCACTGAATTCAAAAATTCAACAATTGATTCTTTCTTCAAGTCCATGGGTATTACTCATCAATTTTCCGCAGCCAGAACACCTCAACAGAATGGAGTAGTTGAACGTCGTAATCGAACTCTTGTTGAAGCAGCCAGAACAATGCTTGCTTATTCAAAGTTGCCTCCGAATCTATGGGCTGAAGCTGTTGCTACTGCTTGTTTCACTCAAAATAGATCCATCATAAACAAGAGGTTTGATAAAACTCCATATGAGGTGATTAACAAGAGAAAGCCCAATGTGAACTTCTTACACATATTCGGATGTGTTTGTTATGTTCTCAATGATCGAGATAATCTGGGCAAATTTGAACCAAAAGGGTGATGAGGCATATTTCATCGGTTATTCAAGAGAATCAATTGCTTATCGTGTATATAACCGAAGAACCAAGCGAATAGAAGAGAGTATGAATGTTAGATTTGATGAGCTCTCGGGAATGGTTCTTGAACAACACAGTTCAAGACCCGAACTTCAAAGTCCACAAGCTTCCGCAACAAAAACTGATTCAACTGTCAAATCATCATTCTCTACTCCGACTACACAAGATTTGGATATCTTGTTTGAAGAATTTTTCAAAGTTCCGACGAAAGTTCCTGAATCTGAAGTGAATACAAATGAACCATCCAGTTCAAATTCAAATGAGATGGATCCCAATGAGTCTTCACCATCACAAACGTCAGATGTTAATTCTTCATCTGATTCTCCTCCACCTACTGATAATTCTGAGTTGCATACTCAACCTCAACATACTTCTCAAGTGACAAATCCATCAACCAATCCTGAAGATTATGATCCCGATGACTTTGTTGAACCAATTGCTACTTCATTTGAACAATTGTCAGAACAACATACTCCTGATTTTATTGATTCTGAAGAATCTGGTGATCCACTAGATCCAATTCCTCATACAACCAAATGGACTAGAGCTCATCCAATTTCTCAAGTAATTGGTAACCCAACAACTGGAATTCAGACAAGATCCGCATCCGTGAATCAATGTCTGTTTGTGAATTTTCTGAGTATTGTTGAACGTCTTTAGGTGTGGAAATTGGTTCCCAATACTTACAAGAATAAGGAGCCAATTAAAACCAAATGGATCTTCAAGAATAAAAAGGATGAAACTGGAGTTGTTGTACGAAACAAAGCACGATTGGTTGCAAAGGGATATTGTCAACAAGATGGAATTGATTATGATGAGACATTCACACCAGTTGCACGAATTGAGGCCATTCGGATGTTTCTTGCCTATGCTGCCTACAAGAATTTCACAGTCTACCAGATGGATGTCAAAACTGCCTTCTTGAATGGAATTCTCAAAGAAGAGGTGTATGTTGAACAACCTGAGGGATTTGTGAATTCAAAACATCCGGACTATGTTTACAGGTTAGATAAGGCTTGTATGGTCTGAAACAAGCCCCTCGTGCATGGTATGATGCTCTATCTTCTTATCTTGTGAAATATGGTTTTAGCAAAGGTTCGATTGACACTACCTTGTTTATCAAAAGACAAGGGAGTGACATCATTCTAATCCAGATTTATGTTGACGACATAATTTTCGGGTCAACTAACCCTAAATACTGCAAGAATTTTTCTGCTTTAATGATTAGCAAATTTGAAATGAGCATGATGGGTGAATTAAACTTTTTCCTTGGTCTTCAAGTAAAACAGTTGTCAAATGGTACTTTTATTTGTCAAACTAAGTACATTCTTGACATGTTGAAAAAGTTTGATATGATGAATTGTCAACCAATTGGGACACCCATGGAAGCTCGCACAAAGATTAATGCTGATTTAAATGGAAAATCTTTTGATCAAAAGAGATATCGCAGTATGATAGGTTCACTCATGTATTTGACTGCTAGTCGCCCGGATATTATGTTCGCCACATGCATGTGTGCCAGGTATCAGGCCAATCCAAAGGAAAGTCATTTCCAGGCCGTCAAACGGATATTCTGATACCTGAAAGGCACTGTGAACCTTGGTCTCTGGTATCCAAGGGATACCGGGTTTCAGTTAATTGCATATTCGGATGCTGACCATGCAGGTTGTAAGCTTGATCGAAAGAGTACTTCTGGGAGCGTACAGTTTTTAGGGGATAGATTAGTCAGTTGGTCTTCGAAGAAACAAAACTGTGTATCCACATCTACTGCAGAAGCTGAATATGTTGCTGCAGCAAGCTGTTGTTCACAAGTTCTTTGGATGAAGACGCAGTTGACTGATTATGGATTTCAGTTCAACAGAATTCCCATCTACTGTGATTCTAAGAGTGCTATTGCTATTTCTTGCAACCCTGTACAGCACACAAAGACCAAGCATATAGATGTTCGGTACCATTTTCTTAAAGATCATGTCGAGAAAGGTAACATCGAACTCTATTTTGTCCCAACAGACTACCAACTTGCTGACCTTTTCACCAAACCTCTGGATGAACAAAGGTTTAATTTTCTTAAAACCAAGTTGGGAATGCTAGATTTACAAACTTAAATGCTTTCATGCCATGTATTCTATGTTCATTTTCTGTTTCAAACATTGATGTGTCTTACCTGTTATTACATGCAATGTTTGAGGGGGAGAAAAAGGGTAGAATGCATGATTTTAGGGGGAGTTTGTAAATTTACTGTTTTGGTATATGCTTAATTTGAGGGGGAGTGTGCAAATGCATGTGAATATTTGTTTGCTTATATAGTTTGTGTAATTTTTTTTAATTCGTTTGTTTTATGTGTTTAATTTTTTTTATTTTATGTGAGTTTGTTTTAAAATCTGAAAAACCAAATACAAAATTAGAAAATGTTAAAAGATAAAAAGATTTTTTTTTAATTTTTTTCCTCTTTTATCTCTTATTTTTGTTTATATATGTTTTCTTTTTTTTTTTATTTTTTTATTTTATTTTGTTTTAGTCATTTTATTTGAAAAAGCCCAAAACATTATGTTGAGCCCAAAATGTGATTTAAGCCCAAAACAATTTTGGAATCCGGGTTGACACGCGGGTCTGACCCTGACCCGCGACCCGGATTTGAGATATAAATAAAAATGGGCGGTGTTATGGGTGAAATTTCAGGTGTCAATATCCTGAAGGTCCAAGATCTTGACGTCCCAGGATCTTGACATAGTAGAATATTCTGATTACTTATTACTAATTTGCTAACGATATACTTCAAGTATTGTTGTTGTTTCCACGTGAGATAAGCATACAGGTACTGGAATATTCAATACAGGGCTAATCAAAATACCTACGGATCAAATACTTGCCGAGGCACAATGTTACTTATTACCGTCGAGTTTCAATTCATGAGCTTAGTACAATATATACATTATATTTTTCATAGCATTGTTTTTGAACAATGGCTACACTACATTGCGGGTTAGCAATGGTCACACTTAAATCTTGTGGTTTCATGCAAATTACTTATTTTCTCCTATGAATTCACCAACATTATTGTTGACCCATTTTAGCATGTATCTCAGGTCCGTAAGATGCACGGTAGGATTCACATAAGGCTTTTCCGCCACTTGGAGTTGATGTTTCGTTTTTATCATGGAAAAGACTTTACTTTTGTTCAAGTTATCATTGTTGTCGAAACCAATGATAGCACCACCTATCGAGGATTTAGAATTCCTAAAAATACTCTTTAAATTATTGTAGTTTT
>CM067167.1:182701772-182730238 GCA_034093135.1 Erigeron breviscapus
CCAATCAAACGAAGGAGGCTGATCGATTTAGGCATTCAATCTCATTTTATTTTTCTGCTCATTACTCACTTGTATACACACACACAGCTTTCATTTACTTTACACTTAGAAACATTGATCAACGGAATTCCACCATTTGTAAACATTTAACAAACATTAATAAGAGAACAAAGGCAGGGACGATTGCTTCCTCCCGGGGTTTTTATGCCGGCAATCCATAAAGGATTAAGGGTTTTTCCTCGATAACAAATCTCGGTGTTCTTGTTCTCTACTCTTTACTTTAATTGCATTACTTATAAGTTCTTTACTTTGATTCACATTATTTATCATTATTGCTTTCATTTCGATACTTATCATTCTGATCTTTATTATTTGACATCTTTATTCTTAGTTTAGTCGACATAATCGTTCTTCAAATCTTTTTAAACGCGTCTTTGAATCTCAAACCTATTTTACAAACCCTTAACCTCACGAACGAAAGTTTGGTTACATTATTAATCTAAGTCTTTATCGTAAGTTATCTTAGGTAATTTTTGACCAAAACAATTTGGCGCCCACCGTGGGGCAAAAGGTGCTTTCGATCGATTAAAAACTCTTTTGATTTTTATAAGAACTGATTTTCCGAAATTAATTCCGATAATGTCGACTCAACCAACTAATTCTTCACAAAACACTCCTGCTATTTCTTCTTCTATGATGCCTCCTCCTCCAGGAAATAATTCGTATCGAAGGAACAAGAATAATGCTGCTCGAATTCCAAATCAAAGCAAAGACAAGGGACCAGCTGATCAAAGTGACGAATTCAATATCACTGGCGATACACCAGCAAGAAATCCGTCTCAAACTTATGATGGATCTGGATTAGCGAGAGGATCGGACTTTTTCAACAATCAAGGCTATGATCCATATAATATTGGATCCAAGGAAGCTGCTCAAAACATCAACGATGAAGAAGTCCCTAATCTACTTTCTATTTTGCAGAAATTAACTGACACTGTTGCAGCGAATCAAGAACTCAATCAGGCTCAATTCAGAATTTTGGAATCCAGAATTGCAGAAAATAGACCTCCAATCACACCAAGGAATTTGTTTTCCACTCCAGGAGCATCTGTAGCCCCTGGATCTGTGCCGTTTAACACGTCATTCCCGACTGCAACTCAGAATTTTGGGAACAATATTCCACAAAATACTCATGCTGCTGGAACGTCTGCCACTATGGGTGCAGGTTTGCATAATTCTAATAATTATAATGGATCATTTGCTTTTACTAACTCATCACAGGGACAAGGATCAAACGAATATATTGCAAGAGAGTTCCAGAGGCTCAAAGACATGATCTCTAGCGTTCCTGGATTTTGTAATCCAATTCCAAAGGTCAACCCTGCATCCTACCTTATTAATAGATATGGTGACAGGATCGCAAATGTAGAGATCCCAAAGAAGTTCCAGGTTCCAAATATGAAGCCATATGATGGAACTACTGACCCTCAAGAGCATATCGCGCTATATTTGGAAAAGATGGAGACTGTGCCTATTCCATCCAATCTGAAAGAAGCTTGCCTATGTAGAAGCTTTGGATCTACACTTTCAGGATCAGCCTTAAAATGGCTGCAGAGTTTGCCTCCTTTATCTATTAACTCCTTTGCTGATTTAACTAATTTATTTTATAGTCAATTCTCATGCAGTAGAACCTTCGAAAAATTGACTGATGATCTTTATAAAATTATACAAAAACCACACGAATCACTTAGGGACTTTATGACTAGATTTACGAAAGAATCTCTTAATATTCCTAAATTAGATATGTTAACTGCCATACAAGGGCTCCATAAAGGGTCCAAATTCCAGGAAGATCTTATAATGACGCCATGCAGAAATCTGGATGAAGCTAAAGCGAGGGCTGCAAGATTTATAAGACTTGAAGAAAATGAGTTGACGTCTTCAAAACTGGAGGCTTTGTCATATGATCGTCCAAATAGGAAAGCAAAAACTCCAGTATTTAAGCCAAGAAATAAACCCTACACAAGACATGTTGATAATCAAGTGAATGCAGTTGAAGAAGATGATGGGATTGAATATCCTGCCCTTTCAACATACTGCTTTTCAGTAGGGACACCTAGTATTATAATGGCACTTAGAGATCTTGGAGACAAAGTAAGATGGCCACAAAAGAAAAATGATTCTTATTTCAAAAAGAAGGATCCTAGCCAATGGTGCGCATACCATGAAGACTTTGGCCATCTTACCGAAGATTGCAAGATGTTGAGAAGGGAGATTTCTACTCTTCTGGCCAAAGGATATCTTAAAGAACTCCTTGGAAGGAAGAAGGCCAAGGATGTTGAGGGTATAAAATTTGCAGGGCCTGACTCAACTCAAAAAGTGGATTCTCCACCTCCAGATGCAAGAGTAATTAATACTATTTCTGGCGGATCAGAAGTATGTGGAACAACATACTCAGCAGCCAAAAGATTTGCAAAACGAAGCAAAGGAGATAAAGGAGAAAAAGGCGTGAAGAAAGCTTCAATTTCCGATTCAGATGTTGTCTCTTTTGAAGACGATGACTTCGATGACATAATGGAACCTCACCATGATGGTTTGGTTGTTACCCTTTTTATTGCTAACCATTATGTGCGCAGGATTTTAATAGATAATGGAAGCTCAGTAAATATAATCAAGCTGGAGACCCTAAGAAGAATGGACATTTCTGAAGATAATATTATTGGCAAGGCGTCTCCATTAATTGGATTCAGTGGCGAAACTAAATATACTGTTGGAGAAATTAAGCTTCCAGTATATGTTGGAGGGGTTAATTCCATGCAAAAATTTTGTGTGGTCGATACTCTTCCAGGCTGCAATATAATATTAGGAAGGCCCTGGATTCATGAAATGAAGGCAGTACCATCGACGTATCACCAATGTGTTAAATTACCAACACCTTGGGGAGTGGTCACTATTAAAGGAGATCAACAAGAAGCTAGAGAATGCTATACATCAACCATGAAGTCAGCAGCAAGGCCAACTTCGCAATAGCAATTACAGGAGAGGATCTTCGATGTCAACGAACCAGAAGAGCAAGATGTTAAAGAAGTTATTCTGGTCCCTGAAGATCCTAACATCAAAGTATTACTAGGCGCAAAGATCTCTAAAGATTTGGAGGTTCAGCTCACTAATTTCCTAAGAGCCAGAATGAAAACTTTTGTGTGGTCGATACTCTTCCAGGCTGCAATATAATATTAGGAAGGCCCTGGATTCATGAAATGAAGGCAGTACCATCGACGTATCACCAATGTGTTAAATTACCAACACCTTGGGGAGTGGTCACTATTAAAGGAGATCAACAAGAAGCTAGAGAATGCTATACATCAACCATGAAGTCAGCAGCAAGGCCAACTTCGCAATAGCAATTACAGGAGAGGATCTTCGATGTCAACGAACCAGAAGAGCAAGATGTTAAAGAAGTTATTCTGGTCCCTGAAGATCCTAACATCAAAGTATTACTAGGCGCAAAGATCTCTAAAGATTTGGAGGTTCAGCTCACTAATTTCCTAAGAGCCAGAATGAAAACTTTCGCTTGGAAACAAGAAGATATGACTGGAATATCTAAAGAGGTGATTACACATAAGCTTGGAATTGACAAAAGTTTCAAGCCAATTCAACAAAAAAGAAGAAAATTTGCTCCAGAAAGAAATGCTATTATCCAAGAAGATGTGGAAAGATTATTAAAAGCAAAAATGATCAGGGAAGTAAAATTTCCTGAATGGTTGGCAAACGTAGTAGTGGTACAAAAGAAGAATGGGAAATGGAGAGTTTGCGTAGACTTCACTGATTTGAATAAAGCATGTCCAAAAGATCCATTTCCACTGCCACATATTGATGCAATGGTCGATGCAACTTCTGGACATGAGATGCTCACATTTATGGATGCTTCTTCTGGATTTCAGCAAATTCAGATGGAGCCTGAAGATCAAGAAGCCACCGCCTTCATGACCCCAACAGGTATTTATTGTTATATTGCTATGCCTTTTGGTCTTAAAAATGCAGGTGCAACCTATCAAAGGTTGGTGAATATGATGTTCAAAGACCAACTGGGGGATACAATGGAAGTCTATATAGACGACATGGTGGTGAAGTCGAAGAAAGCTGAAGATCATCTGAAAGATCTTGAAGTAGCCTTCAATATCCTGGATAAATACAACATGAAGCTGAACCCTGCGAAATGTAATTTTGGAGTAGGCGCTGGAAAATTCCTGGGGTATATGGTTACAAAAAGAGGAATAGAAGCAAGTCCAGAGCAAATCAAGGCTATCTTGAACTTAAAATCTCCATCAAATACCAAAGACGTTCAAAGATTAACTGGAAGACTGGCCGCTTTGAATAGATTTATATCAAGATCTTCTGACAGGTGCAAAGAGTTTTATGATATCTTGAAAAAGAACAAAAAATTCGAATGGGGAGAAAAACAAGAAGAAGCTTTCCAAGAATTGAAGAAGTATTTATCTACTCCACCGCTGCTGATGAAGCCTAAAGATGGTGAGCCTCTATATCTTTACATGGCAGTATCGTCAAATGCAGTGAGCGCTGTCTTAGTAAAGGAAGTGTGTTATTAATAGAAGTCGAGCTTTTGTGTGTGTAAGTGTGTGTTAATGGAGGTTTCTAGTGAGAGAAAGTAGAGAGAGAGTAGAGAGAAGTCAGGGAAAGATTAGATTGTATTATAGGGTGAAAGGTTACAATTAACATAATGGAGGGGGTTTATATACATATGAGCTATTTACACTATGCCCCTTCCATTGTAACAAGATTACAATATAAGTACAAATTAACATAAGGTACACAAATCAACTACTATATTTATATTTCTAACAATCTCCCCCTTAGTAGTGATTTGTGAAAAATATCCAGTCTTTGTCTTTCTTTAAGCTCTTGTATTCGGTCTATCTTTGTTTGGATGCCAGAACCAATTTTCTTCTTCGGGTCTATCATCAGGAACAACCATGTTGTCTCTGTACTCGAGTCTTTGATTAATCTTGGAGATTGCTTTATCAAACACTACCTTTTTCTTTTCATCTTGCTCATCTTCTTGCAGGCACAACAACACATTCTTACAAAACTCCAAAGTTCCATCAGAATAAGAAGCAAGTTCATCCACGCGAATGAAAATCTTCTTCTTTCTGCTATTCAAAAAGACAACACCGAAGGATGGTTCTTCTATGATATGACCAATACTTAGCTGTTCAATATTTGCAGTGTATAGACTTTGATCTGGATACGGCACATTAATCTTCCTCTTCACAACTTCAAATCCTATTTGAAAATCTTCCAATGAAGCGTACTGAATGCAGCTTGACATATATCTTTTAACAGCTTCAAAGGCAATAACATCTTCACGGTATCGCTGCATTGCATTCAAGAAATGATTGTAGAGGAAGATAATGTCATCAACTGGCAGCAGCTTGAATTGTGTTTCAGTAAATCTGTAGCTCTTGCCATTATCTCTTTTGACATGGAAACTTGGGATTGAGATAGTATTCCTTTTAACCAAAATAACTCTGACCAGCACCAAGATCTTGTGATTTCTTTGTTCTTCAGTTAATTCTGTTGGAAAATAATCAGGGAGAACCTCCTCGGATACGATTGCTTCTTTCAACACTTGTTTATATGTTGATTTCTTGAAGTTCTGAGATGCAGCCTCAGGAGTCTTTCTCAATTCATCAAAGCTATTGAAGTCTTCAAATACAGGTTCCTCAACAGCTTCTACGTTTATTGGAGTTCCAACTATTTCTGGCTCATCCAAGGTTACATTGTCTTTTGCAGCCTCAATGTCTGCTTCTCCCTCAGTATATTCCAACACTTCATTTTCAATCACAAACCCTTCTTCTTCATTAACCTCAACATTTTCAAAATCTTTTCATCTTGCTCATCTTCTTGCAGGCACAACAACACATTCTTACAAAACTCCAAAGTTCCATCAGAATAAGAAGCAAGTTCATCCACGCGAATGAAAATCTTCTTCTTTCTGCTATTCAAAAAGACAACACCGAAGGATGGTTCTTCTATGATATGACCAATACTTAGCTGTTCAATATTTGCAGTGTATAGACTTTGATCTGGATACGGCACATTAATCTTCCTCTTCACAACTTCAAATCCTATTTGAAAATCTTCCAATGAAGCGTACTGAATGCAGCTTGACATATATCTTTTAACAGCTTCAAAGGCAATAACATCTTCACGGTATCGCTGCATTGCATTCAAGAAATGATTGTAGAGGAAGATAATGTCATCAACTGGCAGCAGCTTGAATTGTGTTTCAGTAAATCTGTAGCTCTTGCCATTATCTCTTTTAACATGGAAACTTGGGATTGAGATAGTATTCCTTTTAACCAAAATAACTCTGACCAGCACCAAGATCTTGTGATTTCTTTGTTCTTCAAGGAGCTTGGGATTATATTGCTTGGTGAGTTTAAGAAGCTCTTTGTATTCTTCAACTTGTCTAGCTTCCTTAAACTTATACATTGAATCCAACTCTGGTCTTTTGGTCTTGGTAACTTTGGTAGCTCCACAAAATATTGGAAAAGCTCTTTCTTCCAAAAATCTAGACTTCTTGGCTGCCTCCTTTGGCTTAACACCCAGCGCAACCATTCTTTCTTTATCCCTCAAGAAGTATCCCCAATTAATGAATCTCCTTTGTTCTTCAGTTAATTCTGTTGGAAAATAATCAGGGAGAACCTCCTCGGATACGATTGCTTCTTTCAACACTTGTTTATATGTTGATTTCTTGAAGTTCTGAGATGCAGCCTCAGGAGTCTTTCTCAATTCATCAAAGCTATTGAAGTCTTCAAAGTTATAGTGTTGAGGAGTAGTGAAACCCTGAGTAGAAGATTCTCCAACTTCTTTTCTGCTCGACGAACCTGTTTCAAAATAATCAAGATCTAGGAAGTCTTCAAATACAGGTTCCTCAACAGCTTCTACGTTTATTGGAGTTCCAACTATTTCTGGCTCATCCAAGGTTACATTGTCTTTTGCAGCCTCAATGTCTGCTTCTCCCTCAGTATATTCCAACACTTCATTTTCAATCACAAACCCTTCTTCTTCATTAACCTCAACATTTTCAAAATCTTCTTCACTTTCTACATCAGAATCATCACCAAAAACTTCAACTAATCTTCTTCTAATCTCATCATCTAAAGAATCGTTCTCAACATTCACACCCTCTGCTCTTTCTTCCATCACCACATCTCCAACATTTCCTTCAACTCTTGCCGAAGTATTATCAAAGTTCATTTGACCTTCTCCTTGGTTCTCCCCCTCGGGGTGATCATCAGAATCAGGATCATCCCGACGAGAAGCAACCGAGGCCGGTCGGCAAGATTCTAGTGCCAACAATCTTAATTCAAACTCAGCTAGTTTAGCATCATACTCAGCCTTTTGTCTTTGAACTTGTTCTTGTAAAGCTTTGACTCTTCTTTCAGTTGCAAGTTCCCTTTCTCTAACTTCCAAGGCATTCAACACTCCTCTTTCAGTAACAGTCAACAAATCACCCTCCAATCTTAAGATATTTAACAAAACTTCACATGCCGAATCTTTGGTTGGTAGATTTGTTGATGTTGATGGAATTTGAGTTGGTGTTCTTTGTGTTGGTGTTTGATGTGGAGGATCCAACCCGGAGGTTGTTGGCACACTTGTGGTGTGACCTAAATTCAGCGAAGCTGATTCAGGATTTCCTGCGGATCCTCGGGTTATACCCTCACCAGCAGTTACAGATTCATGGGCTTTGCAACCCGAATCAATTGGTGTCCTAGACTGTGATAAATCACTGTCCTGGACTTGTTGTTGGGCAACACCACTAACAACACCGGGGTCACTGAGAATGCCCGTTAATACAGTCTCAGGTTGATCCTGAGGAACAGCAGTGTCACTACGGCGTTCATACTGTCCCCCAGTCTCGGTCTGAGGACTGTTACCTACGGCTAAAGCTGGCGTGATGTTAGCTAAGGTAGGATTTCCAAGCTGTCCTTGAGGGTCACACAAAGTGGGTCCCTCTCCGCTTGTTCCGGCACCAGTACTCAACTGGGCTTGTGAATCAGTGTCCTTAGGAGATCTAGACTCTTGTGCATGAACTGAAGGCGAGAGGTGGGGCTGGTCCTCTCTAATTTCAACACTCTCATCCTCCAAATGAGGAGAGTGTGGTGAGCGTGGCTGATCCCCGTGCATTTGTGAGACTAACTCCTGTTGTGAGGAGTCAGAATGGCTGGGAGAGTTTGGTGCATACGAGAATGGGCAGTTCCCGATTTCTACCCTAGGGTAAACAACCCGGCTAGACACATTGGTTTGAACTAATGGAGGGCCAACGTTTTCTTTATGCCCTTGTCCTAACCCGGACCGCACATCCTCTCTGGTATTTTCAACTCCTCCCTCAAATCCGCCTTGTTCCTCCAGCACATCATCATCTCCAGTGCTAACATTCTCAGTTTCTAACTCAGATACAACTTTATCCACAATTCTTGTTGCTTGTTCAACATCAAACTCCGCTGAGGCACCAGGTTGTTCATTCACATCTGCTGAAGTAGATTCAAGTCTTTGTCTTGCAGATTTAGACGACTTATGTTTTCTTTTTGATTTCTTCTTCTTTGAAGTCTGCTTTAGAACACTTCTAGCAGACATTTTAAGTCGTCTACCTGGTGGTGGAGTTGGTTCATCAGGTAGAGCAGATGCAAGTGGTGTTGGATTAAGAATCGGTGATGAACGAGGTGGTGTAAAAATTGGTGGATTCGGTGAAACAACGGATGGTATAGGTGTAGATTGCGAAGGTGAAGATTGCGAAAAATGAACGGTTGGTGTAGATTGTGAAGGTGATGTTTGTGAGGTAATGTTTGGTGTAGATTGTGAAACAGGTGATGAAATAGGTTCAGGTGAAGCAACATCTTGCTCAAACATAACTCTCTTTGACTTTCTTTTCCTCTGCTCAGAGGCCCCTTCATCACTAACCCCTCTTTTTCTTTTTGACGAACTAGGACCCTCACTTGGCGACCTATGCTCAGCTTGGGAAGGAGTCTGTCGGCTTTCAGACCCCATTGCTGAGACTAACCACTCGAGATAAGCCCTAAGGTGAGGACTCTGAGCAGGAACCAGATTTATCAGGAATGGTGGAATCGGAAAAGGTCTTACAGTTTCACAACTTGTGCCTCTCAAGTTGGATTTATACATCGCAATCACACACTTGAAGCTGTTCTCCAATTTTGGAATTTCCTCTGCATTATCAAGAACATCTTCGATAATTAGTGTGAAGAATCTGATAAAGGGAATATATTTTCTGTCTTGTTTATCCTTTCCCTTGACAACTTGAATCATCTTTTTCCATATAATCGCCGCAAAATCACACTGCACATTGTGAGTGACTGCATAATAAATTGATAAGGAATCCTTTGTCATGAGATCAATTCCTTTCTGTGATGGCATCAAACAGGTGGTTAAAACATTGTACATCGTATGCCAGAGAGTTGCTACATTACTCCTTCGAAAATCTCTCATCGTTGCCAACTCTCCGTCATAACCCAACGAATGAACTCCAGCCAACATTTCTTCAACTGATGGGAGTTCTTCGTATTCTTCAAGTACAGGAAATCCAATTGTTGTTCTAAACTCATCCAAAGTGAATCGACAATTAAACAGTTCATTTTCTGACTCTAGAGAAAATCTGAAGTAGTCTGCTGTGTTATGTCTTTTACTTCCTCGTACATATTCAATTGATTGCCACAGCTCAAAGACATACTTCTCAGGTACAATTGCACCTCCAGTCAGAGCATTATTCAGTGGATGATAGCTAAGAATCTCTGGAATGATCGGAAATTTGCAAGCAAATGGGATATGTAGTGCTTGATTGGCTTGCATTTTCATTGAATCTCCTTCTCTGAACATTGCCATCTTGGTACTTTATTATTTTTCTGTTTAAGACAAACTGACCAAAGGTATTGACCAGAAAATACATTTCAAACACAGAAAAATAACAAA
Organism: Erigeron breviscapus; assembly: GCA_034093135.1. NCBI lineage: Eukaryota > Viridiplantae > Streptophyta > Magnoliopsida > Asterales > Asteraceae > Erigeron > Erigeron breviscapus. The sequence goes on from CM067167.1 coordinate 182,711,781, forward strand.
ATATACCAACTTTTAAGAAACACATTTATTACACAGACAATGTTTTGCATATATATTAAAAATGAGAGAACAAAGTAGTACACAAAGGCGTTCGATACCTTGCATCTCACTCAAATATATATACAAAACATGACAATATATAGGATCACATAAGTATTAAAAGATAAGAAAACAAGGTAGTACACAAAGGCGTTCGATACCTTGCATCTCACTCAAATATATATACAAAACATGACAATATATAGGATCACATAAGTATTAAAAGATAAGAAAACAAGGTAGTACACAAAGGCGTTCGATACCTTGCATCTCACTCAAATATATATACAAAACATGACAATATATAGGATCACATAAGTATTAAAAGATAAGAAAACAAGGTAGTACACAAAGGCGTTCGATACCTTGCATCTCACTCAAATATATATACAAAACATGACAATATATAGGATCACATAAGTATTAAAAGATAAGAAAACAAGGTAGTACACAAAGGCGTTCGATACCTTGCATCTCACTCAAATATATATACAAAACATGACAATATATAGGATCACATAAGTATTAAAAGATAAGAAAACAAGGTAGTACACAAAGGCGTTCGATACCTTGCATCTCACTCAAATATATATACAAAACATGACAATATATAGGATCACATAAGTATTAAAAGATAAGAAAACAAGGTAGTACACAAAGGCGTTCGATACCTTGCATCTCACTCAAATATATATACAAAACATGACAATATATAGGATCACATAAGTATTAAAAGATAAGAAAACAAGGTAGTACACAAAGGCGTTCGATACCTTGCATCTCACTCAAATATATATACAAAACATGACAATATATAGGATCACATAAGTATTAAAAGATAAGAAAACAAGGTAGTACACAAAGGCGTTCGATACCTTGCATCTCACTCAAATATATATACAAAACATGACAATATATAGGATCACATAAGTATTAAAAGATAAGAAAACAAGGTAGTACACAAAGGCGTTCGATACCTTGCATCTCACTCAAATATATATACAAAACATGACAATATATAGGATCACATAAGTATTAAAAGATAAGAAAACAAGGTAGTACACAAAGGCGTTCGATACCTTGCATCTCACTCAAATATATATACAAAACATGACAATATATAGGATCACATAAGTATTAAAAGATAAGAAAACAAGGTAGTACACAAAGGCGTTCGATACCTTGCATCTCACTCAAATATATATACAAAACATGACAATATATAGGATCACATAAGTATTAAAAGATAAGAAAACAAGGTAGTACACAAAGGCGTTCGATACCTTGCATCTCACTCAAATATATATACAAAACATGACAATATATAGGATCACATAAGTATTAAAAGATAAGAAAACAAGGTAGTACACAAAGGCGTTCGATACCTTGCATCTCACTCAAATATATATACAAAACATGACAATATATAGGATCACATAAGTATTAAAAGATAAGAAAACAAGGTAGTACACAAAGGCGTTCGATACCTTGCATCTCACTCAAATATATATACAAAACATGACAATATATAGGATCACATAAGTATTAAAAGATAAGAAAACAAGGTAGTACACAAAGGCGTTCGATACCTTGCATCTCACTCAAATATATATACAAAACATGACAATATATAGGATCACATAAGTATTAAAAGATAAGAAAACAAGGTAGTACACAAAGGCGTTCGATACCTTGCATCTCACTCAAATATATATACAAAACATGACAATATATAGGATCACATAAGTATTAAAAGATAAGAAAACAAGGTAGTACACAAAGGCGTTCGATACCTTGCATCTCACTCAAATATATATACAAAACATGACAATATATAGGATCACATAAGTATTAAAAGATAAGAAAACAAGGTAGTACACAAAGGCGTTCGATACCTTGCATCTCACTCAAATATATATACAAAACATGACAATATATAGGATCACATAAGTATTAAAAGATAAGAAAACAAGGTAGTACACAAAGGCGTTCGATACCTTGCATCTCACTCAAATATATATACAAAACATGACAATATATAGGATCACATAAGTATTAAAAGATAAGAAAACAAGGTAGTACACAAAGGCGTTCGATACCTTGCATCTCACTCAAATATATATACAAAACATGACAATATATAGGATCACATAAGTATTAAAAGATAAGAAAACAAGGTAGTACACAAAGGCGTTCGATACCTTGCATCTCACTCAAATATATATACAAAACATGACAATATATAGGATCACATAAGTATTAAAAGATAAGAAAACAAGGTAGTACACAAAGGCGTTCGATACCTTGCATCTCACTCAAATATATATACAAAACATGACAATATATAGGATCACATAAGTATTAAAAGATAAGAAAACAAGGTAGTACACAAAGGCGTTCACCAGATTAACCCCACTTAGATTATTATGAAATGGATGAAAATGATTGATTGATAGATGACAGGTTTGAGCGGTTCCTTTGAGAGTAAAATATCAAGAAAGAAATGATTTGAAATTGAAATGAATGGTTCGGCCCGCCCATTTTCTTTTATATCACAAATTCGGGTCGCGGGTATGGGTGTGACCCGCGTGTCAACCCGAATCCAAACAAGTTTGGGCTTAAACCTCATTTTGGGCTTATAACACAATTTGGGCTGGTCTAGTTGGGTTTTCACTTAAAACAAACAGAATAATTAAAAAAAATTAAAATAACAATAATAAAAACAGAAAAAATAAACCAAACTAAAATAAAAAATCTTTTTATCATTTTAGAATTTTCTACTTTTATATTTGATTTTTCAGTTTTAAAAACAAACACACATATAAAAAATAAAACAAAAAAAAAAAAAAAAAAAAAAAAAAAAATTCATATGCATTTGCACACTCCCCCTCAAGTTAAGCATATATCAAAATGGTAAATTTACAAACTCCCCCTTAAATCATGCATTCTACCCTTTTTCTCCCCCTCAAACATTGCATGTAATCACAAGTAAAACACATCAATGTTTGAAACAGACAATGAACATAGAATACATGGCTTGAAATCAATTAAGTTTGTAAATCTAGCATTCCCAACTTGGTTTTAAGAAAATTGAACCTGTTTTCATCCAAAGGTTTGGTGAAAAGATCAGCAAGTTGGTAGTCTGTTGGGACAAAATAGAGTTCGATGTTACCTTTTTCGACATGATCTTTAAGAAAATGGTACCGAACATCTATGTGCTTGGTCTTTGTGTGCTGTATAGGATTGCAAGAAATAGCAATAGCACTCTTTGAGTCACAGTAAATGGGAATTCTGTTGAATTGAAATCCATAATCAGTCAACTGTGTCTTCATCCAAAGAACTTGTGAACAACAGCTTGCTGCAGCTACGTATTCAGCTTCTGCAGTAGATGTGGATACACAATTCTGTTTCTTGAAGACCAACTGACCAATCTGTCCCCTAGAAACTGTACACTCCCAGAAGTACTCTTTCGATCAAGCTTACAACCTGCATGGTCAGCATCCGAATATGCAATTAACTGAAACCCGGTATCCCTTGGATACCAGAGACCAAGGTTCACAGTGCCTTTCAGGTATCGGAATATCCGTTTGACGGCCTGGAAATGACTTTCCTTAGGATTGGCCTGGTACCTGGCACACATGCATGTGGCGAACATAATATCCGGGCGACTAGCAGTCAAATACATGAGTGACCCTATCATACTGCGATATTTCTTTTGATCAAAAGATTTTCCATTTAAGTCAGCATTAATCTTTGTCCGAGCTTCCATGGGTGTTCCAATTGTTTGACAATTCATCATATCAAACTTTTTCAACATGTCAAGAATGTACTTAGATTGACAAATAAAAGTACCATTTGACAACTGTTTTACTTGTAGACCAAGGAAAAAGTTTAATTCACCCATCATGCTCATCTCAAATTTCTTGATCATTAAAGCAGAGAAATTCTTGCAGTATTTAGGATTAGTTGACCCGAAAATTATGTCGTCAACATAAATCTGGATTAGAATGATATCACTCCCTTGTCGTTTGATAAACAAGGTAGTGTCAATCGAACCTTTGCTAAAGCCAGATTTCACAAGATAAGAAGATAGAGCATCATACCATGCACGAGGCGCTTGTTTCAGACCATATAATGCCTTGTTTAACCTGTAAACGTAGTCTGGATGTTTGGAACTCACAAAACCCTCTGGTTGTTCAACGTACACTTCTTCTTTGAGAATTCCATTTAAGAAGGCAGTTTTAACATCCATCTGGTAGACTGTGAAGTTCTTGTAGGCAGCATAGGCAAGAAACATCCGAATAGCCTCAATTTGTGCAACTGGTGCGAATGTCTCATCGTAGTCAATTCCATCTTGTTGGCAATATCCCTTTGCAACCAATCGTGCTTTGTTGCGTACAACAACTCCAGTTTCATCCTTTTTATTCTTGAAGATCCACTTGGTTTTAATTGGCTCCTTGTTCTTGTAAGGATTGGGAACCAATTTCCACACCTCAAGTCGTTCAAATTGATTCAGTTCCTCCTGCATAGCTTTCACCCAATCTGGACAACTTAGAGCTTCATTAACTGTCTTTGGTTCAACAATGCTCAGAAAATTCACAAACAGACATTCATTCGCGGAAGTGGATCTTGTCTGAACTCTAGTTGTTGGATTACCAATGACTTGAGAAATCGGATGAGCTCTAGTCCATTTGGTTGTGTGAGGAATTGGGTCAATTGGATCACCAGATTCTTCAGAATCAATAAAATCAGGAGTATGTTGTTCTGTCAATTGTTCAAATGAAGTAGCAATTGGTTCAACAAAGTCATCGTGATCATAATCTTCTGGATTGGTTGTAGGATTTGTCACTTGTGAGATATTGTGAGGTTGAGTATGCAACTCTGAAATATCAGTAAGTGGAGGAAAATCAGATGATGAATTACCATCTGATGATTGTGATGGTGAAGACTCATTGAGATCCATATCTTCTGAATTTGAACTGGATGGATCATTGGCATTTCCATCAGATTCAGGAACTTTCTTCGAAACTTGAAAAAATTCTTCAAACAAGATATCCAAATCTTGTGAAGTTGGAGTTGAGAATGATTTGACATTTGATGCAGTCTTAGTTGCGGAAGCTTGTGGACTTTGAAGTTCGGGTCTTGAACTGTGTTGTTCAAGAACCATACCCGAGAGTTCATCAAATCTAACGTTCATACTCTCTTCAATTCTCTTGGTTCTTTGGTTATATACACGATATGCTATCGATTCTCTCGAATAACCGATAAAATATGCCTCATCGCCTTTTGGTTCAAACTTTCCTAGATTATCTCGATCATTGAGAACATAACATACACATCCAAAAATGTGCAAGAAGTTCACATTGGGCTTTCTATTGTTTATCACCTCATATGGAGTTTTATCAAACCTCTTGTTTATGATTGATCTATTTTGAGTGAAGCAGGCAGTAGCAACAATTTCAGCCCATAGATTCGGAGGCAACTTAGAATAAGCAAGCATTGTTCTAGCTGCTTCAACAAGAGTTCGATTTCGACGTTCAACTACTCCATTCTGTTGAGGTGTCCTGACAGCGGAAAATTGATGAGTAATACCCATGGACTTGAAGAAAGAATCAATCGTTGAATTCTTGAATTCAGTTCCATTGTCTGAGCGAACAATTCTAACTGACGATTTAAGATTTACTTGGGTCTTCTTTATGAAATCAATAATTGCATTCGGAGTGTCACTCTTTGCATGAAGAAAGAATACCCAAGTGTAACGAGAATAATCATCGACAATCACAAGAATATATCGCTTGCCATGGATACTTTGAACTTTCATTGGGCCACACAAATCCATATGAATAAGGTGCAAAGGACCTTCTGTACTTAGAAACTTCTTCGGTTTGTGTGATGATTTCTTCATCTTTCCAATTTCACAAGCTGGACAAACATGTTCACTTTCATACTTGTAATCCGGAAGTCCTTCAACAAGTTGTTTATCCACGAGAGCATTAATTGTTTGAAAATTAAGATGAGAAAGACGACGATGCCATAACCAAGAGTTTTGTGCAGTTGCTTTTGAAAGTAGACAAATCTCTGAAGAATTAGATGGAATGTTGTTGAGATCAATAGTGAACAAGTTATTGTCTCTTGTTCCAGTAAGAATATCCACACCATCTTCAGTCTGCACTTTGCATTCATATCTCCTGAATAATACTTGAAGATCATTGTCACAAAATTATCCAACACTGAAAAGATTGTGTCCTAATCCTTCAACATAGGAAACTCTCTTTATAGTGACACCATTTTTAACAATGTCTCCGTAACCGAGAATAGGAGCAATATGATCATTTCCAAATCTGACGGTTCCCATAAACTTTTCAACAAAGTTCGAAAGAATGGACTTGTTTCCAGTCATATGACGTGAACATCCCGAGTCAACATACCATACACAAATGAGAAATTCCTGCAAAGACAAGGTATATGATTTAGGTACCCATGTAGATTGGGTCCTTGCAGGTTAGAGGGATAACATGCAAGTACACATTAAAATAAACATCAAGCAAAATGACACACAAGCAAACTTTTTATTCAAACAATAAACAAACACACATAATTGTTCAAAACACAAAATACGAATTACAGACAAAGAAATGTAATGGTTTATACACAAGTTTTGATACAAGCAGGACTAGTCCTAGATGTAGTAGCATTATCTAATGTATTTGATCTACGGACAATCCACACTTGTTTGACATGGGTAGTGTTTCCATCAAGTTTAACTTTTCTAGTAGCATGCAAGAATCTATCTTTTGGAATCCATTTACTGCTACTTTTCATGCACAAGTCACCTGAAACACGAACATTTTTAGAGTTAGAAACTAATTTAGTTTTTATGTTCTGAACAGGTTGCTTCTTGATGTGTTATGTGATCTTATTCGCTTTCTTTATGTCTACATTCACATTTTGAACATGAATTGGATGATTCTATTCAAACACATTGGTTTTCTTTTTCATGGATAAAATCTTCTCATTGATTTTTTCAAATGATTCAGAAAACTTTCGGTCAAAATCAATTTTGCACATATCAAAGATCTGAGATTCTTTTTCTTTTTCTTTATGAAATTGAAGTGCTATTTTCTAAAATTGGAATTCAACTTTTAAATCATTAAGTTCCTTTAGCACATTTAATCTCTGTTCTCTTTCTTTTTCAAACTTTTATTTGAAAGCATCAATTTCATTCAAGTATGATTGAGTTCCCTCAGAAAACTTGGTAAAAGTCTGAGTTTCAGAAGTAATCGGGAAGAAATAATCATCAACATCATGAACATCATCTAAATCACCATCAGTTTGCACAGACACATGAACAACTTTCTTTATGTCTACATTCACATTTTGAACATGAATTGGATGATTCTATTCAAACACATTGGTTTTCTTTTTCATGGATAAAATCTTCTCATTGATTTTTTCAAATGATTCAGAAAACTTTCGGTCAAAATCAATTTTGCACATATCAAAGATCTGAGATTCTTTTTCAGTTTGGACAGAAGCATTTACACTTTCATATATAGAACTCACAGAACATCCAGATGGATCACAAACTTTGGAGTCTATCTTGGGTTGGTCAATGACATAATGATTTTGAGCCTTCAACTTTTCTATCCAAGATTGCTTTTTCTGTTTCTTTATGAAATTGAAGTGCTATTTTCTAAAATTGGAATTCAACTTTTAAATCATTAAGTTCCTTTAGCACATTTAATCTCTGTTCTCTTTCTTTTTCAAACTTTTATTTGAAAGCATCAATTTCATTCAAGTATGATTGAGTTCCCTCAGAAAACTTGGTAAAAGTCTGAGTTTCAGAAGTAATCGGGAAGAAATAATCATCAACATCATGAACATCATCTAAATCACCATCAGTTTGCACAGACACATGAACAACTTTCTTTATGTCTACATTCACATTTTGAACATGAATTGGATGATTCTATTCAAACACATTGGTTTTCTTTTTCATGGATAAAATCTTCTCATTGATTTTTTCAAATGATTCAGAAAACTTTCGGTCAAAATCAATTTTGCACATATCAAAGATCTGAGATTCTTTCATCTTGACATTCAAAGACTCAATGTCTTCAGCCAAAGCATTTGCTCGAAACATCTCATTGGTCTTTTCAACTTGAAGTTGTCTGACAGTCTTGCTTAGTTCAAGAACTTTGGTCTCAAGTTCTTGTTTCTCAAGATGCAGTTTGGAGTTTGGAGTAAAAGAGACTGCTGCTTTTTCTGATTTCAAATTCTCAAATTCTTTTTGATATGAATCAATTTTAATTTGAAAATCTTTTTCTTTGTCCTCCAAATCTTTCTTTAATTTTAAATTCTTTTTACTCAACTCCCTGCAATCTTTTCTTGTCGTTTCACTCATGTCCATGTAGTGTTTTAACACTGATTTGGGAAAAGAGATTACCTCATCCTCGACTTCAGAAGAACTTTCATCATTTTCTTTATCAAGTTTTTGTTTAAGAGAATCTTTTATACAACATTCATATTTTAGGTCAGAAATTTTGTTTTCAAATTCCGTCACATCAGGGATAGATTCTTTCATCTTGACATTCAAAGACTCAATGTCTTCAGCCAAAGCATTTGCTCGAAACATCTCATTGGTCTTTTCAACTTGAAGTTGTCTGACAGTCTTGCTTAGTTCAAGAACTTTGGTCTCAAGTTCTTGTTTCTCAAGATGCAGTTTGGAGTTTGGAGTAAAAGAGACTGCTGCTTTTTCTGATTTCAAATTCTCAAATTCTTTTTGATATGAATCAATTTTAATTTGAAAATCTTTTTCTTTGTCCTCCAAATCTTTCTTTAATTTTAAATTCTTTTTACTCAACTCCCTGCAATCTTTTCTTGTCGTTTCACTCATGTCCATGTAGTGTTTTAACACTGATTTGGGAAAAGAGATTACCTCATCCTCGACTTCAGAAGAACTTTCATCATTTTCTTTATCAAGTTTTTGTTTAAGAGAATCTTTTATACAACATTCATATTTTAGGTCAGAAATTTTGTTTTCAAATTCCGTCACATCAGGGATAGATTCTTTCATCTTGACATTCAAAGACTCAATGTCTTCAGCCAAAGCATTTGCTCGAAACATCTCATTGGTCTTTTCAACTTGAAGTTGTCTGACAGTCTTGCTTAGTTCAAGAACTTTGGTCTCAAGTTCTTGTTTCTCAAGATGCAGTTTGGAGTTTGGAGTAAAAGAGACTGCTGCTTTTTCTGATTTCAAATTCTCAAATTCTTTTTGATATGAATCAATTTTAATTTGAAAATCTTTTTCTTTGTCCTCCAAATCTTTCTTTAATTTTAAATTCTTTTTACTCAACTCCCTGCAATCTTTTCTTGTCGTTTCACTCATGTCCATGTAGTGTTTTAACACTGATTTGGGAAAAGAGATTACCTCATCCTCGACTTCAGAAGAACTTTCATCATTTTCCTCCAACTCCTTTGACTTCTTGATCTTTGTCATGAAGCATACATTTGCTGCAAGTTCATCTGTCTCCTCATCAGAAAGATGTAACCACTTGTCATCCTCAGCGAGAAGGGCAATTCCGCTTTCCTCTTGTCTTGCCAGCAAAAGTTTGTACTTATAGTACTCGGAGTTCTTTTGTCGAGGTTTAGTACAATTTATGGCAAAATGTCCAGTGATACCACAGTTGTAGCATTTCCTGTCTTCAGTTCTCTTATCCATGACCTTCTTCTCAAACTTTTTCTGATTTCAATACTCAAATTCTTTTTGATATGAATCAATTTTAAGAAAATCTTTCTTCTGATCATACTTAGGAGCATTCGCATTTTTAGCATACGAAGAGACTGATGAAGTCCTAAGCTGATTGTTTGTTGGTTTCTTCTTGAAGAATTCTTGAAGAATTTCTTCTTGAAAGCCTTAGTGAAATAAGCGAGTTCTTTGTACATCTCTTTTTGTTTCTCATCCAGATCAGAATCACTCATCTCACTCGAATCAAAATCAGTTTGAACTTCAACAAAACTGTGTCTTGACAATCTTGAAGTCTTCTTTTCAGCAACCAAGGCCAATGGATCTGAATGTACACTCTCTTCTTTCTTCTTCTGAATTCTCTGAACATCCTCAACATTAAGTTGTAGTTTTTCAAACAGAGTGTGAATGGTGAGTTTTCCGAAGTCTGATTGTTGGTTGAGTTGAGTTCCATACACTTGCCATTCCTCTTCCAGATTTTTGATGAATTTGATGTTCAGTTCCATATTGGTTCTCTTCACATCATTCTTTCTCAGCTCATTGATGACATTGCAGAATCTGATGTATACCTCATTCAATGGTTCACCTTTTTGTTGTTTGAATGTTTCATACATGTTCAGAACAGTCGACAACCTTATGGTGTTTGACACATCCGATCCTTCCATCTGCTTCTCCACTTCATCCCAAATGTCTTTTCCTGTTTCATAGGAATCCACATTGCAGTAGATGTCATCAGGAAGTGCTTGGTAAAGAAAGGCAATTGCACTTTGGTCAGCCTCAACTCTGTTTCTCTGATCTGTATTCCAACTCTCTTCAGGTAAAACTTCTCCATTAACTGGGTTCTTTGGAATTTCAGGACCATCTTTGTAAGATTTTCTCAGCAGTTTTCCATTCTTCTGCCTGTCTATCTAGTTCAGAAACCTTTTCTTCCATTGAGGATAAGATCCTCTAAACAAGACAGGTGGTCTTCCTTCAGAACCAAGTGCTAAAGCTTCCCTTGAAGCCATTTCAAGCAATTAACAGACTTAGAAAAATTTGAGAATTTTCAATTTCAACTAAATGCAGAGCTTAATCCTCTGCAAATAGAACAAGTAAGAAATTTCAAAATTTCAAAAATTTTGATTTTTCAACCCACTCGAAGAATATTGATGAAAAATGGTTTTGAGAAATTTTCTTGAAAAATTTTGATTTGAGAATCTTAAAAACAACTAAGTGCCGAGCTTAATTCTCTGCAAATGGTGTAAGTGACCAAGTCGCAACCCAAGAACTTAGATCAACACACAAAAACAACTGAATGCCGAGCTTAAATCTCTGCAAACAGTACAACTTATAAAGTCACTTGGTCGAAGAATCAATTTCAACTATTTGCCGAGCAAATAACTCTGCAAACAGCACAAATAGAACTTGTACTTAGTCACACCAACCAAAAACACTTGTTTACCGAGCTTAAACCTCTGCAAACAATGCAAGTAGCACCAATCACAAATCAAGAATTCTCAAAAACAACTATTTGCCGAGCAAAAAGCTCTGCAAATAGCACAAGTAATCTCAACACTACCACAAATCCTTGAACCACTTATTTGCCGAGCAATGAACTCTGCAAATAGAACAAGTGAACTTCACACTTAACCAACTTTCTTGAAATAACTATTTGCCGAGCAAAAAGCTCTGCAAATAGAACAAGTAAGAACACCACTTAGCCAACGACCTCTGCAAATACGAGTAACCACAACACGACAAAATAGTCGGTTAGGTTATCTTCTTCGTTTAGCCAAACCCTTATTTGCAGAGAAGACTGAAAATCTTCGATATCTTCTTCATTTTTGCGAATTAGAACTCGAATTTTATATCAAAATGTTCAGAAAATTAATGCGCACAAATCCTCAAACAAATTAGATGCTAATTTCAACTGGAAATCAAACCCTCACGAACATGCGATTTGTAGAGCTCGATCAAAAACAACTCAAATGATGAAATTAGCTTCTGAAAATGATTGCGAAGGAAGATATACTGATATTAAATCGATCGGTGAACAAAATTAGAACAGAAACACACTTAATTTGCAGGAATCACTGAAACAGTGAGCTCTGCAAATGAACCTTTCAGAAAAACAACTCAAATTCTGAAATTAAGCACAAATTAAGCTTGTGGATCGTTCAGCAACTCTGATTGTTCTCTGATACCAATTGTTATTAATAGAATTCGAGCTTTTGTGTGTGTAAGTGTGTGTTAATGGAGGTTTCTAGTGAGAGAAAGTAGAGAGAGAGTAGAGAGAAGTCAGGGAAAGATTAGATTGTATTATAGGGTGAAAGGTTACAATTAACATAATGGAGGGGGTTTATATACATATGAGCTATTTACACTATGCCCCTTCCATTGTAACAAGATTACAATATAAGTACAAATTAACATAAGGTACACAAATCAACTACTACATTTATATTTCTAACAAAGTGGAAGGTCAACAGCATCCAGTCTATTATGTAAGTAAAAGTTTAATTGATGCTGAAACCAGGTACTCTCATCTCGAAAAACTTATACTTGCATTAGTTATGGCATCTACTAAGCTTAGGCATTATTTTGAAACACATGCTATACACATTAAAACTAATTATCCTATAAAATGTGTGCTTAGAAAACCTGAAGTATCTGGTAGAATGGCTAAATGGTCTATAAAATTAAGTGCTTTTAATTTAATTTATGAACCTAGGACTGCTATAAAATCTCAAGCTTTAGCCGACTTTGTGGCTGATTTTAGTACTGATTTGCAACCTGAAGTAGATCTAGAAGTAAAAATGTTAGAAGAAGCTACTGAAAAATGGATTTTATACACTGATGGTGCAGCTAATGTTAAAGGAATAGGTCTAGGTATAGTACTAAAATCGCCACAGGGGGATATTATACCCCAAGCAGTGAACTGTCATTTTATAGCTACTAATAACGAAGCAGAATATGAAGCTTTAATTTCTGGTATACAACTAGCTAAAGATATGAACATTAGAAACCTTAAGGTGTATGTAGATTCATTACTTTTAGCTAATCATTTTAATGGGACATACGCTGCAAAAAGTGAAAAATTGATGCAATACTTAGAAATTGTGAAAAAATTAGCTGAGAATTTTGATTTATTTGATATAGAACAAGTGCCTAGAGAAGAAAATACTGAGGCTGATGCTTTAGCAAATCTAGGATCAACACTTAAGATGTCACCTGAAACTAGGATTCCTATAATTCATGTGTTACATCCTGCTATAGAATCGACTAATATATTGGCTGTTCAAGATACAGAAACAGAAAATTCTTGGATTACACCGATAATGGAATATTTAAACAATGGGACAATCCCTAAAAATGAAAACCCAAGGAACTTTCGCATGAAAACGGCACATTATTCTATGATAAATGGTATTTTGTATAGAAAATCTCTTGCAGGACCATATCTTAGGTGCTTAGAATTTCCTGAGACCAATGAGGTTCTTAAGGATATACATGAAGGAGAGTGTGGGAATCACACAGCTGGAAGATCTTTATATTCAAAGATCTTGAGGACAGGTTATTATTGGCCAACTATGAAACAAGATGCTGAGGAATATGCGAAGAAGTGTGATGCATGTCAACGACACAACAACATTTATCATCAACCAACAGAACCCATGTACCCAGTTCTATCACCATGGCCATTTATGAAATGGGGAATGGATATTGTTGGGCCAATGACAGAATCTTCAGCTGGAAAGAAATATTTCCTGGCTATGACAGATTATTTTTCAAAATGGATTGAAGCTGAAGCATATGCCAAAATTCAGGAATCACATGTCATATCTTTCATCAAGAGAAATATATTGACAAGGTTTGGAGTTCCAGCGGAAATAATTTGTGATAATGGGTCACAATTTATAGGAAAAAAGACTACAAACTTTTGTGAAAGATGGGGTATTAAGATGATTACTTCTACTCCAGTTCACCCACAAGCTAATGGACAGGCAGAATCGAGCAACAAGATTATTATGAATAACCTAAAAAAGAGATTGGGACAAGCCAAAGGAAAATGGGCTGAAGAATTGCCATTTGTCTTATGGGCTGATCGAACAACTTCGAAGAGTGCTACTGGACAAACTCCATTTTCACTTGTATTTGGAGCTGAGGCAGTTCTACCCACTGAGATGGATCTACCTACTGCTAGAATTAGTTTTTTAACTTATGAGAAAAATAAAGAGCTGTTGCTAGAAGATTTGGAAGCTGTAACTGAGTTACGAGAAAGGACTAAGAATAACAGCTTATCAACAACGAATCGCCAAGTCTTATAACAAAAATTTGAGATTGAGGCGGTTTCAAGTTGGTGATTTGGTTCTTAAGAAGGCTTTAATCAAACCAGATGGTAAGCTAAATCCAAAATGGGAAGGTCCTTATTTAATCGAAGCAGAGGCTGGAAAAGGATCTTATTGGCTTCAAGATTTACAAGGTAACTTGGTTCCAAGAGCTTGGAATGCCGTTCATCTCAAGATTTATCATGTGTAATTTACTTTGTCTTTCGAAAAAATCAGGTATAGTTTTTTACCCTTGAATTTATATTTACATTTTACTTACTATTGTTCTTTCCAAAATGATGATACTGACTTGGGCGTCGGAGTGGCGTTAGCCAAATGGCTAACGTCAGTTTCTAAGATTTTTGCTTTGTAGATCTCCAAGGAGGATCAACATCATCAAACATATGCATTACAACCTGGAACAAGGTCTTCACCTTTTGGCTTTCACGCCAACTTTTGGTTGAAGGTTTTCACCTTCTCATAAATTCGCCCGTGTCGCACGCTAATTAATTTCACGGCTGAAGGGTTAAATTCCAAGGTCGTTGAAATTAATTCTGTTGGTTGTCGATGTTACCATCGATCTCCCGAAATTGGCTAACCACGCCTCCCAAACAAGTTCAAGATATTGAGACTCCCTCTATATCTTGAACACCCATGTCCCTACGAGAATCTTAAAATTAAGAATCCCCTTCTTAATTTTAATCCCCTCCAAAAAATCAATCCACTCCCACACATATTATTTTATTGCAGGAATAAATGTTGGAGACTGACAACAATTAAAGATACTGCACACCAAAGATCATAGCCAACAAGTGGAATCTTAATTACCTATAAAAGGTGCATGTATCTTACTCTTTAATTACTACTTTGATTTAATTACTTACTGTTGATGTAGTCGAATAAGTCAAGTATAATTATTAACTGACATGTGACGTCATTAAATTGATTAGTCATTTTCCGTTTTTACCCTCAATAACACTTTTGATTATTGAATTTGAAATAAAATAGATCAAAAGACGGTTTTCATTCATTTAAAAGTTATTTACAAAAAACTACTCGAAAGCAGTTTTACAACCATAATTGATCATTCCAGATCAATATCTCCCCTCCTAAATACATTGTTATTCTACGTTTCACATCCCCTATCGGTTCATCTTTTCTAACCAACAAAAGAGTTTAAAATGGGCTCTGGCCTTTGCATTATATCCTTCATCGCCCACAAAAAACTTCTTATTCAGAGATACTAGGCTTTAGCTTTTTGGCGACCCTTAGGTAGATCAAATCCACCTTCGCCATTTGAAGTTCTTCTTTGGTTTTAGCCAACTCTGTTTCTAACTCCTTTATCCTTGACGCCTGAGCTTTTCTTGACTCTAAGAGCCATTGAATATACTGATTCTGGCTTTTCAGTTCCTCATCCTTGATCTTTGCAACTTCCATATGTGCGTATCGCATCTGGGAAAAACACTGTAGAAAAAGATAAATTTAGTTTTCGAAAAATACGAATAAAACCAAAATGATTTATCTTACGTGAAGAAGTCTTTTCTCTGATTTATTAACACCCTAATCGACTCTTGGAGGATCTTGGATTTGAAGATGAGATTGGCCACTTGTAACTTCGGACATTGTGGTATTGTGAGAGTTTATGGAAACTGAAAGTATAATGAGTACCTTTTTGAGCATGAAAATTATTTGTGATTTTCGAAATGAGAAAACTTTTGGCTTATATAGAAGGGTGAAAAGATGGAAATAAACCGTCGAGTAGTTACCTATCAAATCAAGACTCTTGGTTATCCAACTTACACGCGTCTTATCTTAAAGGCAGTTTCAAAATTTACTAATTGACTCCGGTCAAAGCTTTTTCTAGAAGATTCAAAGTTATTTTAACAAAATAGATTTTATTTAAATAACTTTGGGGACAATTGTTATGGGTGAAATTTCAGGTGTCAATATCCTGAAGGTCCAAGATCTTGACGTCCCAGGATCTTGACATAGTAGAATATTCTAATTACTTATTACTAATTTGCTAACGATATACTTCAAGTATTGTTGTTGTTTCCACGTGAGATAAGCATACAGGTACTGGAATATTCAATACAGGGCTAATCAAAATACCTCTAACGGTATAAAAAGGATTTCGCACATGGTATAACTTATCAACACGCAAAGAAGACTTAGTCTGCCAAGATAATCGGACTTCGAGTTGATTTCAACATGAGGAGAAAAGCTTCAACGGTCACTTGACTGAGCAAGATCCTCCACAACGTTCGATTACTGAAGACCAGGAAGATTCCTACAATATCGCATAATCAGTTAGATCCTAGGTCTATATAAACGAAGGAGGCTGATCGATTTAGGCATTCAATCTCATTTTATTTTTCTGCTCATTACTCACTTGTATACACACACAACTTTCATTTACTTTACACTTAGAAACATCGATCAACCGAATTCCACCATTTGTAAACATTTAACAAACATTAATAAGAGAACAAAGGCAGGGACGATTGCTTCCTCCCGGGGTTTTTATGCCGGCAATCCATAAAGGATTAAGGGCTTTTCCTCGATAACAAATCTCGGTGTTCTTGTTCTCTACTCTTTACTTTAATTGCATTACTTATAAGTTCTTTACTTTGATTCGCATTATTTATCGTTATTACTTTTATTTCGATACTAACAATTCTTTACTTTGATTCGCATTATTTATCATTATTGCTTTCATTTCGATACTTATCATTCTGATCTTTATTATTTGACATCTTTATTCTTAGTTTAGTCGACATAATCGTTCTTCAAATCTTTTTAAACGCGTCTTTGAATCTCAAACCTATTTTACAAACCCTTAACCTCACGAACGAAAGTTTGGTTACATTATTAATCTAAGTCTTTATCGTAAATTATCTTAGGTAATTTTTGACCAAAACAGGAGGGCCATTTCAATTCATTTCAAATTCAAATCCAAATATCTTTTTGTTTTCTCTCATAAACCGATTATACTTGTCATCAATCAATCAAATTTTTCATCTTATTCATAATAATCAAAGTGAGTCTGGGATTATAGTCATATTTGGGTTGCTAATCATCTCTGTTCATCGATCATATCATTCTACTTTGAGGTAAGATTTTTAACTTTAATTTTGTTTACCAAGTGTTTGATGAAATGTTTGTATGAGATGATCATGTCTTCTATGCTTAACATGATGGTTTGATGTGTGTTTTGATGACTTTAGATGCATGATTAGGGATTATCTTTGTTGTTTATCTGTTTTTAATTGACCTAATCTGCATAGTTTTGATTTTTCTGGGTTTGAACCTTGAAGTGCTGGGTATAAACTTGTGCTTTTAAAAGATTTGTGCCATTTGCCGAGGTATTTGCTCGGCAAATGCTATGTTTGTTCTTAATCATCTTCAAATCTTTATAAGTCTGGAAAACATGTTTATATTTTGACTTAACAAAATTTCAGATCAAAAAGGCCATTTGCCGAGGTTTTTGCTCGGCAAATGCATATTTTTCTCCAATCCTTCAAAATTTTGTTTGTCAAACAAAACTCAAGTCAAAATTTTCAAAGTATTAAATTGGCCATTTGCAGAGCTTTTTGCTCGGCAAATCAACATTTTTGTTGAAAATTTTTTAAGTCTTGAATTAGCCATTTGCAGAGAAATTTGCTCGGCAAATCAACATTTTGTTGAAATTTTTTAAAAGTCTTGATTTAGCCATTTGCAGAGAAATTTGCTCGGCAAATCAATCTTTTTGAAGAAATTTTTCTTAAGTCTTGAAATCTCAATGTATCATTTGCAGAGATTTTATCTCGGCAAATGCTTAAAATTTTTCAAAAAGACTTGATCACATTTTTCTTGATAAATTTCTAATATGCCATTTGCAGAGATTTTATCTCGGCAAATGCACATATTGTTATTGAAATATTCCTTTAACATTTGTCAACATTCTTGTTGATCAAATCAAAGGAGTTTTCATATATTCAATGAAGTCCAGTCTGAAATGCTTATTTGCCGAGGTTTTTGCTCGGCGTTTACGAGACTTCACTTCGATACTCGATGACTTGAATCATTGGTCCCTGATCTGCTTTATTCTCGTGTTTGCCGAGGTTTTTGCTCGGCAAATCATGAAAATTTTCAAACTTTTTGCCAAAACCAATTTTTGGTCCTTATAAATTTCTGGGCAAAATTTTGAGAATTTTTTTTTTTTGAAAACCCCATTTGCCGAGGTTTTTGCTCGGCAAACAGTTAAAATTGCTTTTCTTTATTTTTTTTCTAAGTTTTTTTTAATTATTTTTTTTTTTTTTTTTTTTTTTTTTTTTTTTTTTTTTTTTTTTTTTTTTTTTTTTTTTTTTTTTTTTTTTTTTTTTTTT
>CM067167.1:182731238-182752969 GCA_034093135.1 Erigeron breviscapus
ATGCAGAAACTTCAAGGATGGTCCTGAAATTCCAAAGAATCCAGTGAATGGAGAAGCTTTACCAGAAGAAAGTTGGAATACTGATCAGAGGAATCGTGTTGAGGTCGATCAAATGTCAATTGCTTATCTCTATCAAGCACTTCCAGATGACATCTATTGCAATGTTGACTCATATGAGACTGGAAAAGATATATGGGATGAAGTGGAAAAGCAAATGGAAGGATCTGATGTTTCAAACACCATAAGATTGTCAACTGTTCTGAACATGTATGAAACATTCAAGCAACAGAAGGGTGAACCATTGAATGAAGTTTACATCAGATTCTGCAATGTTATCAATGAACTGAGAAAGAATGATGTGAAAAGAACTAATATGGAGCTGAACATCAAATTCATCAAAAATCTTGAGGAGGAATGGCAAGTTTATGGCACTCAACTCAATCAGCAATCAGACTTTGGGAAACTCACAATTCATACCTTGTATGAAAAGCTGAAGTTGAATGTTGATGATGTTCTGAGGATCCAAAAGAAGAAAGAAGAAAGTACTCATTCAGATCCATTGGCCTTGGTAGTTGAAAAGAAATCTTCAAGAGTTTCAAGACAGAGCTTTGTTGAATATGAAACTGATTCTGATTCAAGTGAAATGAGTGATTCTGATTTGGATGAAAAGCAAAAAGAGATGTACAAGGAACTTGCTTATTTCACAAAGGCTTTCAAGAAGAAATTCTTCAAGAAGAAACCAACAAACAATCAGCTTAGGACTTCATCAGTTTCTTCTTATGCAAAGAATGCAAATGCTCCTAAGTTTGAAACCAAGAAGGAATATGTTGGTGGTGAGAAGAAATTTGATAATCAGAAGAAGTTTGAGAAGAAGGTCATGGATAAGAGGAATGAGGACAAGAAATGTTACAATTGTGGTCTTCCAGGACACTTTGCCATTAATTGCACTAAACCTCGTCAGAAGAACTCCGAGTACTATAAGTACAAACTTTTGCTTGCAAGACAAGAGGAAAGTGGAATTGCTCTTCTAGCTGAGGATGACAAATGGCTACATCTTTCTGATGAAGAGACAGATGAACTTGCAGCAAATGTGTGCTTCATGACAAAGATCAAGAAGTCAAAGGAGTTAGAGGAGGTTGATGAAGGTTCTTCAGAAGATGATCAGGTAATCACTATTCCAAAGAAAGTGCTACAACATTATATGAATCTGAGTGATGATGCAATGGAACATGGGAGAGGGTTGAGTAAACAGATTTCAAAATTAACCAAAGATTTGGAAGACAAAGAAAATGAATTTCAAAATTCTAAAGATAAATTTGATTTACTTCAAAAGGATTTTGAAAATTTGAAATCTGAAAAAGCTGCAGTCACTTTTACTCCAAACTCCAAATTGCATCTTGAAAAACAAAAACTTGAAACCAAAGTTCTTGATTGAGCAAGACCGTCAGACAACTTCAAGTTGAAAAGACCAATGAGATGTTACGAGCAAATGCTTTGGCTGAGAACATTGAGTCTTTAAATGTGAAACTGAAAGAATCTATCCCCTGATTTGAAGGAATTTGAAGATAAAATTTCTGACCTAAAATATGAGTGTTGTATAAAAGATTCTCTTAAACAAAAACTTGATAAAGAAAATGATGATCTTAAAGCTGAAATCAAGTCTTATCAAGAAAAGTTGTATAAGATTAATCGATCATATCAACAAATCTTTTTGAATAGGCCAAGAAATTCGAAAACTGATTCACTTCAGGGTTGGGTTATTGTCAATCCAGAACATTTGCTCCAAGCACAAGAAGAAATCCCATCATTTATAAGGAATCTTATTTGAGATGTGGGATGACTGACCAATTTGTTAGACCAAGTCATGGTGATTTTGAGGCTGAGGATTTTCTAAAGAAGGGTGCAGATGTCTATTTTAACTATGAGTTAATGGATGAGACATATGATTTTTTCAGTCACCCTGGGCATAAAAGTAACAAAGATAATCATGAGGTTTATAATACCTGAAATTCTTGAGTGTTTTACTGAAAAACCATTGGAACAACCTATTCCAATTCCAAAACCTGCTGTTGAAAGACCTTATGTTCCACAAAGTGTTTTGGAAAGGGTAATAGAGGATTTGAAAAAATCTCTTGATGAAAAGCAATCTTTAATAGATAATTTGAAGACTCAAAATCACTGTGACCCACCCACTAATCATGACAATGATTGTGATCACCCAAATTGTCCTGTTTGTGAAGTAATGGCCACTCCAACTCCACCAAACCATTCTGTGTGTCAAAATGAGAAAACTTCACAAACTGCATGCTCTATTTGTGAAATTGTGAATGCATCTGTGCAATGATGTTGATGATTATTTCTTTCCGACTGCTTGTGAGACTGAGTCTTTTACCAAGTTTTCTGAGGGAACTCAAACTTACTTGAATGAAATTGATGCTTTCAAACAAAAGTTTGAAAAAGAAAAAGAACAAAAGTTGAATGTGCTTAAAGAACTTAATAAACTTAAAATGGAATTTGAATTTCAGAAAATTGCACTTCAATCTTTAACAGAAAAAGACAAAGCATCAAATTCACTCAAGGGAAGTCCTTGTCCGTTTAAGATAAGTGAAGCAAGTGTGAAGTTGGAAACTGATGATATGTCAACATTTTTGGAAGGAACTTATGATTTTGCTCCTGAATTTGAAAAACATTTTGATAAAAAGGAGGATAAACATGATTTTTACCAAAAGAAGATTCCAAAGTCACACTCTTCACAACCTTCCCCAATTGATAAGTCTAAAAGACCAAAGACCACCACACAACCAAAGTCCAATCAATCATCTAAGACGGATTCAAGACCGAAACCAAACAAAGGTCCCACAGTCTCTAAGAAATCAAAGACTTCTAGACAACCACAGATGAATAAGGTTAAATCTGAACCTAAGTCCCAAAAAGAAGTCAAAACAAGTAGTGGTCCAAAGACTGTCAAGAGTGAATCTTTCTCATTAGGTAACAAACAACCTCAACATGTTAGGTATTCTAGTTTTCCTAGGTATTCTCAGACGACCTCTAAGTGCACTTTACAGGAGTTAGAGATACAGTTTCAGGAATAACTAAATACAAAGATCAGTATGGTTGGTTGTCACCTAATAACATCAAGAAAGTAAACAAGACCACATAAACCATCAAGAAGAAACCTGTTAAGAACGGAAATAACAAATTGTTTTAACTCAAAGAATGTTCGTGTTTCAGGTGACTTGTGCTTAACTAGTAGCAGTAAATGGATTCCTAAAGATAGATTTTTGCATGCTTCTAGAAAAGTCAAGCTTGATGGAAACACTACCCATGTCAAACAAGTGTGGATTGTCCGTAGATCAAATTCTTTAGATAGGGCTAATACATCTAGGACTAGTCCTGCTTGTCTCAAAACTTGTGTATAATCCTTTACTTTTCATTGTTTGTAATTCGTATTTGTTGTTTGAACAATTATGTGTGCTTGTTTGTTACTTTCAATAAAATGTTTGTTTGTGTGCTATTGTTATTTTATATGTTAGATATTATATGTGTACTTGCATGTTAACCCTCTAACCTGCAAGGACCCAGTCTATGTGGGTACCTAAATCATATTCATTGTCCTTGCAGGAATATCTCATTTGTGTATGGTATGTGCCGGAACAAGCGGAGGGGGATCCACTTTGTGTGACCCTCAAGGACAGCTTGGAAATCCTGCCTTAGCTAACATTATGCCAGCTTTAGCCGCAGGTAACAGTTCTCAAACCGAGACTGGGGGACAGTATGAATGCCAAGGTGACACTGTTGTTCCTCAGGATCAACCTGAAACTGTATTAACGGGCATTCTCAGTGACCCCGGTGTTGTTAGAGGTGTTACCAACAACAAGTCCCGGACAGTGATTTATCACAGTCTAGGACACAACCTGATTCTGGTTGTAAAGCCACTGAATCTGAAACTGCTGGTGAGGGTTTAACCCGAGGATCTGCAGGAAATCCTGAATCAGCTTCGCTGAATTTAGGTCACACCACAAGTGTGCAAACAACCCCCGGGTTGGTTACTCCATCTCCTACACAAACACAAAGAACACCAACACCAAATCAAATTCCATCAACAACAACAAATCAACAAACCAAAGATTCTGCATGTGAATTATTACTTGGAATTCTAAGGTCTGAGGGTGATTTGTTGACAATGACTGAAAGGGGGGTGTTGAATGCTTTGGAGGTAAGAGAAAGGGAGCTTGCACATGAAAAACAAGTCAAGAATCTTCAAGATCAAGTTCAAAAACAGAAAGCAGAGTATGATGCTAAGCTTGCTGCTTTTGAATTACGTTTGTTGGCTTTAGAATCTTGCCGACCGGCCTCGGTTGCTTCTAGACGGGATGATCCTGATTCCGATGATCACCCCGAGGGGGAGAACCAAGGAGAGGGTCAAACAAATGTTGACAATACATCGGCAAGAGTTGACGTAAATGTTGAGGATGTGGTGATGAGAGAAAGAACTGAAGGTGGAAATCAAGATGTTATTGAAGAAGATCAAGCTGAGATTGATAGATTAGCTGCTATTAGAGCTAGATCTGATAGAATGTGGAAAGAGCTTGCTGATAGAGCTCAAGGTGAAACTCAAGAAGAAGTTGATAAAATGGTTAGAGATTTTACTGAAAGATTTAACGAAAGAAATAATGATGATGACCCTGAGGAGATTGAAAGAATTGCAGAAATTAAAAGAAAATTTAATGAAGTTTTTGGAGTTGATAGTGGTGATGAAGAAGAAGAAGAAAATGAGAATGTTGAAGTAAATGAAGAAGAAGGATTTGTGATTGAAAATGAAATAGTTGAATATGCTGAAGGCGAAGCAGATATTGAAGCTGTAAAAGACAATGTAATCTTGGATGAGCCGGAGATAGTTGAGACTTCAGTAAACGTAGAAGCTGTTGAGGAACCAATGTTTGAAGTGTTTCAAGATCTTGATTATTGTTATAACACGATTTCTATCACTGAATTCAATTCATCAATGGCGGTTTGGATAGTGTGTGTTCTTGGTGTTTGTGTATGTTTTGAGAGAGAATCGAAGGTAACTGTGTGTGAATTAACAAGTATAAAAATTATGTGTAATGTTCTGTGTAATTGTTGTTATGATCTCTAAGGTATGAGAGGGCTATTTATAGTCTAATTCTACAATTATGCTAATTGTCACAATTAGCCCCTCAACCTTAGTAATCATTTATCTATGAATTAACAACAAGAAATTCCTCTAATCTAGATTACAATTTATCACTATTTTTGGATTTCTAACATTCTCCCCCTTAGTGATACATTGTAATGAAGTACGTGTTATATTGTCTTGTAGGAATGAATTTGATGAGCCCGGTGGTGAAGACAATTGGTGTGTTGAAACAAGTCTTCAAAGCATTCTCTTTTGTCTTTGGAGAACTTGATTCAGTCTTGATCTTGGTCTTGAACTTCTTGAAGTTAAATCATGTGAGGATTCTCAATGTTCTTTTAGAACAGAGAATAATGAATGCGTGTGAGTCTTGAATAAAGAGAATAATGAAGTCGAACAAATGTGTGTGACTTGAATCTTCGAGAATTGTTGAATCATGAATCAGAGTTGTCTTTTGAAATGCGGAAGGTATAAATCTTGGTTTCGAATGTTTCAATCTTTGATTCTTGAGTGAAATTCAACTTTTCAATTCTTCAGTTTTAATTCTTGAATGAATTTCATCTTCTTGGAATGAAGTATCATGAATATGAACTCTCCCTCTTGATGTATGCATTGGAGTTTCTTGAACAAAATGTTGTTGTATGACTTGAAGATCTTTGAATGAAGTGTGTTTGATGAAGACTCTGTTAAAGTTTTTACTTCTTTGACTTGAATCTTCTAACCAATCTTTGATCCTTTTTGAAGCTTTGATCTTTGTCATATCAATTCGAACACTTTGGAGAGTAAGCAATTGAATGAGGTTTGGATGAAATTCTTACGAAGTAATCATGCTCCCCCTCAATCCATGATTATAAACATTTTGGAGCATCTTTGAACTTTTGAAGCATCTTGAGTGAAAATCTTTTCATCTTCGGTTTCATTCTTATCTTTGATGTCAATTCAGATTCCCCCTTTTTAAAATCAAAATTTCAATCACCTAAAGTCTAGTGAAAATCTGAAACTATTGTCACATCATGAATAATTTTCTCCCCTATACACAAACTTTGATAAGCCTAGAACTTTGATAAGCCTAAACCCAATTAAAACAACCAAACACAAACTTTTCTCCTTGTTTCCTTATCAATTAGTGAATCAATCATAATATTTTCTCCCCCTCGTAATGACATCATTGGGAACCAATGTCATTATGTACACATTTGATTGATTAAATATCAAAAGAAACCATAAAGAAATTGCAACCATCAAAACATCAACCCAAACCATTAGCCCAACCCAAGAAATCCTAGGGGTGACTAAAATGTAAGATCGAAGTTGTTGGTACAAACGTTATATCATGGTGTTGGTGTTTTCTGTGTTTGTGTGATGAGAAATGAAACCGGATAAGAATGATTCGTTAGCATGTTCAAAAATCGAAAGGATTAATGAAATGACCGATTGAAATGTATAACATTTTTCGGATTTCCTATGTATCATTGAGATATGCACAAAACAATTCTCTAACATAGTTCAGTCTGCGGCTTTGCAACCACGAGATTGCTTCAAAGAATATAAATCATGGTTAACACTACCGAAGTATTTGATAACCACAATTTTATCCTTAAAGACTTTTTAGGGAAAACCGAGGTCACTTAGACTTCTTGTTAACTCAATAATCACATAAATGTAATAATGAGACCTACGTTCAACGTTGGAAAAGATGTTAGCATTGGTAGGATTTCCATTCGATCATCGTGGAATATCAATGAGATATCACTACGAATGTTCCGGCTATATCACAAAGATAAGCAATTATATCACAAAGATATGACTCGAATGTGTTCTAATACAAATGAATGATGATCAAATTAATGACCAAACAAGATAGCTCTAGACACATCGTGATCAAAATGAAGTCGGGGACTGGAGCAGAATGTCGCCCTTTTTCAATATCAACATCTTCCAAATGAAGAGTCAATAGAAATGGAAATCTCCGTGAGAAATGAAACAAGTATTTGTTAAGAAACACTTGAGTGGTTAGGTAAAGATGTGCATTGCTTCACTAGGTCCATGAAGACTGTTTCAATATCGAGAAATCAACAAATGAAATCCGATAGGGACGTGTTTACCCGGCTTTTTGAGATTTTAGGGAGGGCTTTTGTTTCTTTTAGCCCTTTCTCACATCATATCACCTTACCCTCTCACTTTTCAACTTTACTCCCTCCATCCTATTTGCACGAAAACAACATCACTTAAAATACCCTCACTATCTAATGAAAGAAGTGAATACTCCGGGGTTAGAATTCATCGGCGATGATGAAATTCATGGAGTAAATTTTGAGAAATACTTATCACTCATGTGCAAACTAATCACCGAACTCCATTTGATTAAAAATCATTGGAAAAACATCAAATGTGTGTAAAAAAAATTTGGCACACATTTGAAGTTTTGAAAGTGTTTGAAATCACAAACTCCTCCTTAATCTATGCAAGAATAGATCAAAAAAGTTTTCCATAGAAAGGTGGAGCAAAAAAATGGTTTTTGTGAGATCAAAAAGTAGTAAAATCTTTGTTGTGATATTTTCGGAAAAATGTTTGAGAGTCTAAAGTCAACAACAATGTTGAGAGTAAGACAGCTAGGGAGTACACAAAGGCGTTCAATCCTTCGCATCTTACAACAACAAGTTGGAGGCAATTAAAACATTTAAGCAAATGAAAATCCAATCAATTGTACAAGATAAGACAACAAGGGAGTACACAAAGGCGTTCGATCCTTTGCGTCTCATATCAACAATTGAGAGTTTTGAAAACTTTATTTGAACAACTTGATTGCTATCACACATACATACTCATATAAGACCACTTGGAAGTACACAAAGGCGTTCGATTCCATGTTATCTTATATCAATTTATATGTATAATAACAAAAGCTTAGAATGTAAAAACACTCTACCAATAAATATATCATTTAAGAACGGGTTGCATACATAGTATATGCAAGCCACTGAAAATAAAAATCTTTTTGTTTATTTTTGAAAATATGCAATTTTGTATTTTGGTTTTCTGGAATGTGTCAAGAATTCCTTCAAAAGAGTTAAGGTTTAAGATTTAACATACCTAGCTTGGAGATAAGAAAGTTAAACCTCTTTTCATCCAGTGGTTTTGTGAAAATCTGCAAGTTGAATGTCAGTACCCACAAAGTAGAGCTCGATGTCACCTTTCTCAATATGATCTTTGAGAAAATGATATCTAACATCAATATGCTTTGAGCGAGAGTGGTTTACTGAGTTGACTGCAATGGCAATGGCACTCTGAGAATCACAATAGATAGGGATATGATCATATTTCAGACCATAATCAGTTAGTTGTGTCTTCATCCATAAAACTTGAGCACAACAACTAGCCGCAACCACATATTCTGCTTCAGCCGTTGATAGAGACACACAATTCTGTTTCTTGGAAGACCAACTCACAATTTTATCGCCTAAAAATTGTAGAGTACCGGAAGTGCTCTTGCGATCAAGTTTACAACCAGCATGATCTGCATCTGAATATGAAGTTAGATTGAATCCAGTATCCCTTGGATACCAGAGACCTAAATCGGGTGTCCCCTTCAGATAACGAAAGATTCGTTTCACAGCTTGATAATGTAAATCAGTTGGAGCAGCTTGAAATCTAGCACACATACATGTTGCAAACATTATATCTGGTCGAGATGCTGTTAGGTACAACAACGAACCAATCATACTTCGATATCTCTTTTGGTCAAATGGTTTCCCATTTGTATCAACATTTATGTTTGTTCGAGCAGCCATTGGGGTAGAAATTGAAGAACATGAAGTCATATCAAACTTTTTCAACATGTCATTTATGTATTTACATTGTGATATAAAAATACCAGTTGGTAACTGTTTGATTTGAAGACCCAAAAAGTAATTCATTTCCCCAATCATACTCATTTCAAAATGATTAACCATAAGAGATGAAAAGTTTCGGCAAAATGTTTGACTGGTCGACCTAAAGATAATGTCATCAACATATATTTGAACAAGTAGAACGTGCTTACCTTGTTTGCGAATGAACAAGGTAGGGTCAATTGTGCCTTTGGTAAAGCCACCTCTTAGTAAGAAAGTAGTTAAAGAATCATACCATGCTCGGGGTGCTTGCTTAAGACCGTAGAGAGCCTTGTCTAACTTGTAGACATGGTTTGGCCTTTGAGGATCAACAAAACCTTCCGGTTGATCAACGTAAACTTCTTCTTTGAGGTCACCATTCAAGAAAGCAGTCTTCACATCCATTTGAAACACAGTAAAGTTTCTGAATGCGGCATAAACTAAGAATATCCGAATGGCCTCCATTCTTGCTACTGGAGCAAAAGTTTCGTCGAAGTCAACACCTGGTTGTTGGCAATAACCCTTTGCAACAAGTCGAGCTTTATTCCTTACTACCACTCCATTCTCATCCTTTTTGTTTTTGAATATCCACTTTGTTCCTATTGGATCATCTTTTCTAGGATTTGGAACTAATCTCCATACCTTCAGTCTTTCAAATTGCGCGAGTTCATCTTGCATTGCCTTAACCCACTCTGGATCACGAAGAGCTTCAGATACGGTTTTGGGTTCGATGTTGCTAAGAGAAAGTGCAACAAGATACTCATTTACTGAGGTACGAGTAGTTACTCCTGCTTGTGGATCTCCAATTATTTGATCAGTAGGATGGTCTTTCTGCATACGTGTCCACTTGTGAGCATGAGGAAGAGGATCTTGTTGCTGAAGATCAACTTCACCATCATTAAAACTTGAGTTTTGTTGAGAGATGGAGTCATAACTTGGTATAACTCTTTCCTCATAAGCTGGATGATCAAAATCAAGTGGTACATACACATTTGGAGTGTTTAATGGATTTGTTGTCTGAGTTAATCGAGAAGGTTGTTCTTGAACATTCACTTGAGAAGCATTATCAGGAGAGGATGGTGGAGAAGTATCAGTAAAAGAAAATTCTTGCTCTGAAGAACTTGATGAAGATTCATGAATATTGTCAGGAACTGGATCGTTGTTATGAAGAGGTTCATTGTTTTGAATTGGTTCAACAATGACCTGAGGTTCTTGATCATGAATCGGTTTTGAATTATAGAATTCTTCAAAAAGAATATCTAATTCATCACTTGTTGGAGTTGGAAACTTCTTGAATTTTGAAGCTAAGGTAGAATTCCTTGTAGAAGTACTTGAAGTTCTTGGATCATTACTTGTTGGTAGCAAACCTTCTTGCTCAAAAATCATGCCTGACATCTCATCAAACCAAACATTCATTGTTTCTTGAATTGTGTTGGTTCGACGGTTATAGATTCGATAGGCAATTGATGTTTTGGAATAACCAACAAAATATCCTTCATCACCTTTCTCTCGAACTTTCCAAGATTCTCCCGATCATTCAAAGTATAACAAACACACCCAAATATATGAAAGTAGTTGATGTTGGGTTTGCGTTTGTTAATAACCTCATAAGGAGTCTTTTCGAAACGCTGATTGATAATGGACTGATTCTGAGTGTGACATGCAGTGTCAACAGCTTCAGCCCACATATTGGATGGCAATTTGGAATAAGCAAGCATTGTCCTTGCTGCTTCCACCAGCGATCGATTTCTCCTTTCAACAACACCGTTTTGTTGTGGGGTGCGAAATGCTGAGAATTGATGAGTAATACCTTTGGATTTGCAGAATTCATCAAAAACAGCATTCTTGAACTCAGTTCCGTTATCCAAACGGATGTAACGAACTGGAAGTTGAAGATTTACTTGAGTATTAGTGATGAAATCTATCAACATCTAAGTTGTTTCATCTTTGGATGCAAGGAACTTGACCCAAGTATATCTTGAATAATCATCAACAATAACCAAGATGTATTTCTTCCCATTTTGGCTTTGTACTTTCATCGGCCCACAAAGATCCATGTGAAGCAAATGAAGAGGTGCTAAAGAATTTGGAGATTTCTTCGGTTTATGAGAAGCTCTCTTAATCTTCCCAACAGCGCAAGAAGGACAAACATGCTCACTTTCATACTTATAGTCAGGTAAGCCTTTAACAAGATGCTTGTTGACTAAAGTATTGATGGTTTGAAAATTCAGATGAGAAAGCCTTCTATGCCATAACCAAGAATTCTTTGAAGTAGCCTTTGAAATGAGACAAATATTATCGGTTGGTTGATTATCATCAAGATTGACGGTAAAAAGATTATCATCACGGTCACACAAAGAATATCAACTCCATCTAGAGTTTGGACTTTGCAAAGAGATTTTCGAAACAGAACTTGAAGATTGTTATCACAGAATTGTCCAACACTGAACAAGTTGTGACTTAATCCTTCAACATAGTGAACTTTCTTGATGATAATTCCATTTCTTTCAATGTCTCCATAACCTAAGATAGGAGCGAAATTGTTGTTTCCAAAGCGAACTGTTCACATGAATCTTTCAACAAAATTCTTGAGCAAAGATTTATTTCCAGTCATGTGCTTCGAACACCCGGAATCGAGTATCCAAACACAGATGGTTATTTCCTGCAATCAAAGAGATTTAACCGTTTTTAGGTACCCACTTGAAGACGGGTCCTTTATGGTTAGTTAAAACAGGCAGGGTATATAACTTAGGAATCGCATTCAAACATGCTTTTGAATCAACATAAGCATTGACAAGCACATTATCAACAAACACATTTGAATAAAAAGTACGAACATTCACATGAGAATTAAAAGTAACATGTCTACAAGCATCAACTTCAGTCACACAAGTACGGGAATTAAGATTGTTTACAAGCTCACAAGGCCTTGCCTTGGCATTTTCAACATTATTTAACAAAGAAAAATTGTTTTTACTAACATGAACACCCTTCCTCCTATTAACATGCTTTCTCCTTTTTGTTTTCTTCTTTTTCTCAACATCCTTTTGATTACTAGTGATCTTAGGTACTAATGTCTTAGCAACCCATCTAGCACCACTAGTTATGCTCTTTCCACCTGTTGAATTGAATTTAAGAAGATTAGAACTAGAAGTTTTAAACACTTTCATCTTTTTGGAATCTTTTGGAGGTGAGGAAACTTCTTGCTTCTTTGGTTTATCATGAGAAAACCATCCATATCTATCCCTATATCTAGTTGTACCATTTGATGCATCCTTAGTTAGCAAAATTGTGCTAGACTTAGACACCTTAGGAATAGAACTAGATTGAGAGCTAGATTGAGAAGCATTAGGGTAGTCTTTCGGAAGTTTCACTTTGGTGTACTTTGTCCTGTGTGGGGTCTCAGCTTGTTCCTTTTTGACATGTTTCACAGGGGTAGCAATAAAGGTTTCTAATTTAATGGTCTTTGGTTCAGTCTCGACGAGTTTGGTCTTAACTCGTTTCTTTGAGTAATATGAAGTTGGAGCTTTGGACAATGGTTTTTGTGATTCCACTTTTGTTTTCACTTTGATTTTGGTAGATTCAATCTTTTTCTCAGTTTCTGAATCAAAAGCATATTCTCCCTCCATGAATTTATCAAAATCATCTTTCGTGAAATCTTTTGAAAAAGAAAATTTCAATGGAGATTGATTAATTCAGATTTAGTTGAAAATTTTGAAAAATCAGGAATCTTGGTGTCCAACTTCACATCATGGTTAGTCTCGGAAATTAGGTCAACTTGAACTGACACATCTTTGGTTTCACAAAAAAATTGAGTAGAGGTATCAACACCTATACTAGCACTAGGCTTAGGGTGAATAACTAATCATTTTGCATGTTTTTTTTTTTTCCTTGTTTTTTTGGACAGGTTTGTTTGATTTTGGTTTTTGATTTGTGTTTTTGTTTTTGTTTTTTTTTGTTTTTTTTGTTTTTTTTTTTTTTTTTTTTTTTTTTTTTTAGGGTGAACAACTAACTCATCAACATTGTTGCATGTGAAAAACCTATAGAAGTACCATATCAAAACTAAACTATATGCAAGTTCTTCATTAGAAAAATCAGATTGCACATAATCCTCAGCTATAAATGTAGCAGTATTTTGACAAGTACATCCAAGAGAATCAGTCAAGGTCTGAGTAGAGGTATTGGTAGATGAATCACAAGTAGTTTGTGTAGAATTGTCTACTAAAGCACTTTGGTCAGTTTGAGTAGAAGCAATCTTACAAACTTTCTTAGTATCAACAACAATACATTTATCCTCTGAATTCGGACTTTGAGACTTGAGATGATCAATAACTTTTTGTTGAGATTCTACCTTTTATTGTAAACCTTCTATTTGTTTTTCCAAAAATGTGGTTGGAAAATACATTTTAGTTGGTTTAGGTGGAGTACAGACAGATTCTTGGTTTTGAAAATTTGATTCAATTTCTTCCAATTTGAAAATTGAAGATTCTTTTGTTTTGTATGAATCATTTATTGCATCATAATTAACCAAAAATTCTTGTTTTGGTATTCTCTCAACTTCATCAGTCTCAAATTCGTCATTCAATGGACGAATAAATTGTTGTATCATACCAAGTCGTAGGAATTTTTCATCATACAAGGGTTCAATTCCCTCTTTGGCTTTTTGCAATGGTGTGATATTCTTAAATCCCAACCCTAGAAGAAGTTATGTTTTGTCAATTTTTGACTTGTTGAAATAGGCAGTGAAATTCAAGAGAGGATTTTGTTCAACTTTATATAACTTTTCTTGATAGAAAAGTATATTCTTTTTAAATTCCTCAACTTGTTTTTCAAGATTCTCAATCTCAATGCCTTTTAGAAAACAATTATGATTTAAATCAGAAATCTTCCTTTCGAATTCAACATTGTTTGGTTTAGCTTCTTGGAGATTTTTATTAAGAATATCAACATCCATTTGTCTTGCATTTGCCCGAAGCCATTCATTGACATTTTTGTAATAACTTAGAATCAGGAGAGACATTCAACTCACATTCTTTGACCAACATCTCATCTTTGTATGCTTGGAAATCTTGTTTAATAGCATCATGTTCAAAAAGTAATTTGGAATGTTCTTCCAGAAGTTTTGAAAATTCACTTTTAGAAAATGAAATACTATTTTTCAACTTTTTGTTTTTGTTGGCTAAAGAATTGATATGAGTTGTTAAATCTGATAGGGCTAATCTACATGACTCTTTGTCCTTAATCAAAGAAAAAGTAGAGTCGAGATTTACCTCATCATCTGGGTATTCATCATCAGTGCTTTCTTCTTTAAAGACTTTGTTCTTGGCCAACCTTGCCATATAGCAAACATTAGCAGAGAGATCTTGATCTTCATCATCTGTGAGTAACAGCCATTTGTCATCTTCAGCTAGCAATGCATGTCCTGCTTCGACTTGTTTGGCTAACAGCATCTTCTGCTTGTAATACTCATAGTACCGCTTTCGAGGTTGTTTGCAATCAACAGCAAAATGTCCAGGAATACCACAATTGTAGCACTTTTTGTCTGATGCCTTACCCTTCTCAACAACTTGTTTCTCATAAATTTCCTTCTTTTCACCATACCTTGATCCATTAGCTTCACCTTGCTCATTACTCTTGGATGATAGTGTTCCTTCTTGGGAAATGCACTTGTAGAAGAAGTGCGGAGATTGTTGTTTGTTGGCCTCACTTTGTAAAATTTCCTCTTGAAATGCTTTGTTACCGCGGCAAGAGCTTGATATAGTTCATCTGAAACACCATCTCTTGTTGCCATCAGATCATCTCCCTCCTCATCAGACGAAGAAACAACTACCATTTGCCTGTTAAGAGCTTCAGAAATCTTCTTCTCAACTATCAATGCCAAAGGATCAGAAGATACAACTTCTGGCATTTTGTTTGATGAAGCTTTGTTTAGGACTTGGTTTTCATTGAGTTTGAAAGATTCATAAAGAGTATGAATGGGGAACTTGGTCAGATTTTGATGTTGCTTGATCTGTGTTCCAAAATCTTCCCATTCTGGACCAAGAGCTTTGATGAATTTGATGTTTAGCTCAATCTCTGTTTTCTTGACATTGTTCTTCCTCAGCTCATTTATGACATTGCAGAATCTGTAGTAGACAGCTTCAAGAGTTTCATTAGGCAATTTCGCGAAGTTGTCAAAATATTGGTCAATCTTATCGTCGAAGTCACGTCAGCTCCTTCCATCTGTCTAGCCACCTCATCCCATATCTCCTTGGCCGTATCATAAGAATCAACAGAGCCATAGATTTCATCTGGTAGAGCTTTGTATAAGCATGACCTAGCTCTGTTATCTGCAGCTGTTCGATCTTTTTGTTCAGCATTCAAAAGATCAGGAGTTAGAATTATTGCATCAGTAGTGGGATGGCGATGAACGGCAAGTCCATTAATGATGGAATCTTTCATCATATGACCATTTGTTTGACTTTCCACATAGTCCATAAATCTTTTCTTCCATAGTCCATAGGAACCACGGTAGAGAACTGGAGGTCTTGTATCTGAACCCAATGCCAATGCTTCACGAGAAGCCCATTTGAGATTGATTTGATTTGAAAGATTGGATTGAATTAAGAACAGAAAATGAAACGATCTTGAGAATAACAGAAAATGAAACGATCTTGAGAAGAACAGAAAATGAAACGATCTTGAGAAGATCGTCCTTGGTAAGATCGTCTTGGGTGAGATCGTCTTGAGTGAGATCGTCTTGAGTGAGATCGTCTTAGGATTCTGATGAAATTTGGTTAAGTCTTGAAATTGAAACGATCTTGAAGTGAAACGGTCTTGAAAATGAAACGGTCTTGAAATGAAAATGTTCTTGAAATGAAGTGATCTTGAAATGAAACGGTCTTGAATTAAAGTGATTTTGGATTGAAATGATTCAAGGAACTGGGACGATCTTGGTTGAAGATCGTCTTAAGTTTCAAAGAAATGAAATGATCTTGGTGAAGATCGTCTTAGGTTTCTAGGAAATGAGACGATCTTGGTTGAAGATCGTCTTGTTTTCTTTCTCAAAACTTATAAGTATTTGAATTGACCAAACCAATCCTTTCGGATTAATTAGCCAGAAACAAACACTTCACCACACACACTTGTCTAGAACGATCTTGTGAAGATCGTCTAACAAGCCACAATGCACAAGAATGAAAAATGAGCTTTGAACGACTAAGACGATCTTAGGAAGATCGTCCTAGTGAAGATCGTTTTGGAGTCATCTTCTTCATTTTATCAGTTTTCCAGAAAAACTCCATTAACAACAAAAAAAACTTCAATATCTTTTGAATTACTGGGAGTTAGATCACAAAATCACTTGCAAACTGATTGAATTCATGTCCGCAACAAGTTTATGAACAAAATTCAACACAAAACACAACAGATTCAAATCCCTCAAAATTCGCGCCAAAAACTCAAAATTCAATCTCGAGATTTAGATTGAATGGAACTTGAAACTTGACAGGATTATGTTATCAATAACCACGAATCTATTGGTGAACAAATAATTGTGATTTTATGTGATTTGAAGTGTGAATTTTGATGAACCAGTAGGTAAAAAATACGAACAGAATTGTAAATAATTTTGATTTTGTTGAATTTGTGATTGAATTCAGTTATGGATCGTCATCAGATTGATGTTTTTCTCTGATACCACTTGTTATAACACGATTTCTATCACTGAATTCAATTCATCAATGGCGGTTTGGATAGTGTGTGTTCTTGGTGTTTGTGTGTGTTTTGAGAGAGAATCGAAGGTAACTGTGTGTGAATTAACAGTATAAAAATTATGTGTAATGTTCTGTGTAATTGTTGTTATGATCTCTAAGGTATGAGAGGGCTATTTATAGTCTAATTCTACAATTATGCTAATTGTCACAATTAGCCCCTCAACCTTAGTAATCATTTATCTATGAATTAACAACAAGAAATTCCTCTAATCTAGATTACAATTTATCACTATTTTTGGATTTCTAACATTGAAACAGGTTCTTCAAGCAGAATTGAAGTTGGAGAATCATCTATTCCTGCTAACACAACTCCACAGCATTACACTTTTGAAGACTTTAACAGTTTCGATGACTTGAGAAAGACTCCTGAAGCTGCATCTCAGAATTTCAAGAAGTCTACTTATAAACAAGTGTTAAAAGAGGCAATCATATCCGAAGAAGTCCTTCCTGATTACTTTCCATCTGAATTGACTGAAGAACAAAGAAGGTTTATTGATCGAGGATACTTCTTGAGGGATAAAGAAAGAATGG
Source organism: Erigeron breviscapus (assembly GCA_034093135.1). Taxonomy (NCBI): domain Eukaryota; kingdom Viridiplantae; phylum Streptophyta; class Magnoliopsida; order Asterales; family Asteraceae; genus Erigeron; species Erigeron breviscapus. The sequence goes on from CM067167.1 coordinate 182,748,548, forward strand.
TTGCTCTCGGTGTTAAGCCAAAGGAAGCAGCCAAGAAGTCAAGATATCTGGAAGAAAGAGCATATCCTATATTCTGTGGAGCTACCAAAATTGCCAAAACTGAGAGACCAGAGTAACATCCCAAAACTTAAACGTATATGTTGACTAACGTTGTTAGGTCAAATTCTAAGTCCGTGATATGTTTATGTGGAAATATGTGTTTATGTGCCCTATATGTGAGATTTAATTATCTTTAATGAGTGACAATAAAGTAGACTTAATGATGTGTAAAAGGTCTATGTAGTGTGCGAAAGTGCTTCCGTGTGTTATGTATATCCCCATTAGGTGTTTAAAGGTGTAATAAAGCTAATATGAAGTCCAGGGACTAAATTTGACAAAAGTGAAAGTTGAAAAACGGGATTAGGGCTAGGATTAACCTAATCTAGAGTGATTTGGCAGCAATTAATTTAATTGAACACATACAAAGTATCTTAAATTTCCTAATTGATTTCTTAAGCAAATCTCCAAGTTTTGGTCAAGCAATCGTGAGTTTTTGGTATTGAATCAGATCTGTCCTTGTTGTTCAGGTAATCATTGATTTACTAATTATATTTTCAGATCTAAGGTTGGATTATATGGAAACAAATCTGATTTTAAAAGAGATTTTGAAGAATTAGGGTTCATGTTGTGTCTTTGGCTAATTAATGATCTAAACGGTGTCAAACAAGTTTGTAATCGATATGAATGATCAAAATATGTTTAACAATGTCAAAATCATGTTTTGGGTGAAGCCCAAGTCGTTTGTTTTGGAAAAATCGAAGAACTTGGCCATATTTGAAATCTGGACGAAATTACTTTAAATTCGTTAGCTGAGTCTGATTTTGTACTAGCGAAGATAATCTTCGTTCTGGTTATCTTCGTTCTGGCTAACTTCGTTTGAAATGTTCTAAGTTCGTTTGGGCATTTCTAAGTTCGTTCAGTATGTCCTAAATTCGTTTGAAGGCAACTAAGTTCGTTCAGTGAGTCTAAGTTCGTAAGAACAAACCTAAGTTCGTTTTAAAGTTCGTTTGGGTCCCAAATGACTTATATTTTGTATATTAATGTATCTTAGGTGTCGGGGATTATTGTTAAGCACTTTAGCCTTTCATTACGCGCGCACACTCCCAACAGGTAAGATACACTACTTTTGTCACGCTGAGGGTGCAACAAAAATGGTTCGTAAACTATAACCTCCATAACAGTAATGTATAACTCATAGGTGGTTGGGTTGATATGGGAGGTACTCGGGGATTAATGATGACGATGTTATGCCTAAAATGTTTCCCCGTACTTGTGGTTACGATATGAATGTTATGATGAACGGTGGTTAATGATATGTTTACGATATGATATGTTATGATGAACGGTGGTTATTGATATGTTGTAATGTTGTTATGTGCATGTATATGTGGCTTGTTCATCTAGAACACTAGACCTTTTTAGGTTGCCATGACACGTGCACGTTTTAAGGGTCCTAACGTGAAAAGATGATAGTATGGATTAGTTTAGGTTAAAGGTGGAAATCTAAACTAAATGTGATAAATGCTCGAGCTAATTAGATGTTAAGTGTTATGCATAACCTGTGCCTTACGGTGGTAATAGGTACATCGTGCCTTACGGTGGTAATAGGTACATCGTGCCTTACGGTGGTAATAGGTACGTATAAATGGTGCCTGACGGTGGTAATAGGTACGTCATGCCTGACGGTGGTTATAGGTATGTTAAAATGGTTGCTCGGGTGGTTCCTTGCAACAAGTCATATGTGGCGAGTAGTTTCGGGTGGCCTGATGACCCACCTAATGTCATGAACATAGCGTGCTACTCATGGATCGACATTGTCTTTCCTTAAAAACGGTAACTTCAGTTACAACTTAATGAGGTGAATCAAAGTGATCAAATTGATTAGGCACGCTTAGGGTCATGAACTCTATGCTTATATGTGATGTGGATATGAGATGTGGATATGTTATACGGTGGTATGAATGCCTAATTAAAATGACGTAATGCTTTAAAGTGACGATTTAAATGGATGAAATGTTTTGCTTAAACCTGGTGTTATCTTACTTAGCTTTATAGCTAACACTTGTTTCTTTTAATGTGTTGACACCCCTCAGGTTAGGCAGTGAGATGACGTGTGAAGCTTTGGCGAGAGATGGGTAGATGATCAAGCTGGCTTTAGTTTACCCAATAGCTTCGCATAGACCTTATGTTATTGATTTCCTTTATGGAACTTATGTAATGACTATGTTATGATTGTTTTATGTTGGGCAATCTTATGGATTTCTTTTATTACAGATTTGATGCTATTAGTAACACCACCAATGTTTTCTCAACTGTTTTCCTTAGTTGAGTATTTTTCCTAAATCGTTTCCGCATGATTTAACGCCGTTAGGCGAAAATTTTTGGAAATCCATATTTTTACGAAACGGGTGTTACAAGTTGGTATCAGAGAAGTAGTTTAAGTGGAACCAAGACCTAGATATTCTGTGGAGCTACCAAAATTGCCAAAACTGAGAGACCAGAGATTACTTCTATGTACAAGTTTAAGGAAGCAAGGAAAGTTGAGGAGTACAAAGAGCTTCTTAAACTCACAAAGCAGTACAATCCCAAGTTACTCGAAGAACAAAGGAATCACAAAATTTTGGTGCTGGTCAGAGTGATTCTAATCAAAAGTTTCTATCTCTGTTCCATGTTTTCATGTGAAAAGAGATAATGACAAGATTTACAGATTCACTGAAGCTCAGTTCAAGCTTTTGCCTGTTGATGATATAATCTTTCTTTACAACCATTTTCTGAATGCTATGCAAAGATACCATGAAGATGTTGTTGCTTTTGATGCTGTGAAAAGATACATGTCAAGCTGCATCAATATGCTTCATTGGAAGATTTTCAAATAGGGTTTGAAGTTGTGAAGAGGAAGATAAACGTTCCATATCCAGATCAGAGTCTTTACACTGAAGACATTGAAAAGCTCAGTATTGGTCATGTCATTGAAGAACCATCCTTTGGAGTTGTCTTTCTAAATAGCCGAAAGAAGAAGATTTTCATTCGCATGGATGAACTTGCTTCTTATTCTGATGGAACGTTAGAGTTTTGCAAGAATGTTTTGATATGCTTGAAAGAAGATGATCAAGATGCAAAGAAAAAGGAAGTATATGATAAAGCAATCTCTAAAATCAATCAAAGACTTGAATACAGAGATAGCATCAGAATGATGAGAGAGGCTAAGAATGTTAAGAAGTCAAAGTATGTTGTACGTCGAAGAGGAGGTTGCTGGATCAAGTACGAGCCTAGTCATCTTCCAGGACCACAAAATATTCCACCAAAGAATTTTGAAGCAAACATGATTGTTCAGATGATAGACCTGAAGGAGACAATTGGTTCTGGCATCCAAACAAAGACAGACCGAATACAAGAGTTTGAAGATTGACAAAGACTGGATATTTTTCACAAATCACTACTAAGGGGGAGATTGTTAGAAATATAATTGTAGTAGTTGATTTGTTTATCTTTATGTAAATTGTACTTATTGTAATAGTTAAGTATGGAAGGGGGCATATGTAATTATTTATATATATAAATGTAATATAGAATTCGAGCTTTAGTGTGTGTTTTAGTGTGTGTTAATGGAGGTTTCTAGTGAGAGAAAGTAGAGAGAGAGTAGAGAGATGTCAGGGAAAGATTAGCTTGTATTATGTGATCAAAGGTTACATATCACATTATGGAGGGGGTTTATATACTTCTATACATTTTACACTATGCCCCCTTCCATACTTACAACTTTACATTCTAAGTACAAAGTAACATAAATAATACAAATCACCTACTACATTTACATATCTTCAAAGTTTATTGGAGGAACGTTATGTGGTCCTGGAAGATGACTAGGTTCGTACTTGATCCAACAACCTCCTCGTTGACGTACGACGTACTTAGACTTCTTAGCATTCTTTGCTTCTCTCATCATTCTAATGCTGTCTCTGTACTCGAGTCTTTGGTTAATCTTGGAGATTGCTTTATCAAACACTTCCCTTTTCTTTTCATCTACCTCATCTTCTTGGAGGCACAACAATACATTTTTACAAAACTCCAACGTTCCATCAGAATAGGAAGCAAGTTCATCCATGCGAATGAAAATCTTCTTCTTTCTGCTATTCAAAACACAACTCCGAAGGATGGTTCTTCAATGATATGACCAATACTTAGCTTTTCAATATCTGCAGTGTATAGACTTTGATCTGGATAGGGCACATTAATCTTTCTTTTCACAACTTCAAATCCTATCTGAAAATCTTCCAATGAAGCATATTGAATGCAACTTGACATGTATCTTTTTACAGCATCAAAAGCAATAACATCTTCTTGGTATCTTTGCATGGCATTCAGGAAATGTTGTAAAAAAGA
>CM067167.1:182763317-182815725 GCA_034093135.1 Erigeron breviscapus
GGCAAGGGCAGTACACGCGAGGCGACAAGGGACATCCAACAATCATGCTTGAAGCAGTTGCTTCATATGATTTGTGGATCTGGCATGCTTACTTTGGCCCTGCTGGTTCGAACAACGACATCAACGTCCTCAACGAATCAGATTTGTTTGACGATTTGCTTCAAGACAAGGCTCCTAAAGTAGAGTTTTCGGTTAATGGCAGCAGTTTCAAAAGGGATATTACCTAGCAGATGGTATTTATCCAGAATGGGCTACTCTTGTGAAGTCTTTCAAGTGCCCGATGGACCCGAAAACCTCCAAGTTCAAAAGATACCAAGAAGCTGCAAGAAAGGATGTCGAGCGAGCATTCGGGGTTCTTCAAGGTCGTTGGCAGATTATTGAACAATATGCGCGGCCATACAGTGTGAACAAGATAAAACGTATCATGTTATGTTGTGTGATTCTGCACAACATGATCGTTGAAGATAACGGGCGCGCAATTACAGAGTTTGAAGAAGAGTTGATAGCTAATACTGTCCTCCCAACCCGTACGTGGACTGAAAGGTGTTCAACGCAGCTTCGTATGTACGGGGAGTTGCGCGATAGAAGGGCTCACCATCAACTCCGCAATGCTCTGATTGAACATGTTTGGAACCTCCCGGAACACGGCCGTCAACGTTGATGTCTAGTTTTTTATTTCCTAATAATGTCATTTTTCATAATTTATTTACTTTATGTTTTTTAGTGTAATGTTTAATTTTATAATAAATGTAATGTGTTTGTTTAATAATAAAATGTGTTTGTTTAATTTTGTGAAAAAGAAAAATGAAATAATAAAATAATGGATGAATAGTGAGGAAGAAGTGGGTAGTATAAGGAGGGGGGGTGTTCTTGGGGTGTTCTAGGAGAGAGAAAGCTGATAAATAGTGGAAGAAGTGGGAAGAAGTAGTATGTATAAGGAGAGGCCTTAAAAAAGTTCATCTTTAGCTTGAATTTGAATCGCATTGTTCGCAGGCAGGTGTGTTTATCATAGTATGAAAATAAATTACTTTCGTTTTAACAAAAGTGTTTGCTTAAGCTTTGGCTTTAAGATATACTATCAAGCTTGCTAATTTAGTTATGATTTTTCTCTAACGATCATTTTCGGGTATGTGGCAGTATACATACAGTAACCAACTAGGTAATTCATGGATAAAACCCAACGGACTTGTCATCATTTCAAAGAGTAAAACCCAACACTTAGAGCATCAAGTATGGATCCAGAACACAGGATCATCCAGAATGTCACCTCAACACCACGTCAGCTTTCACCATTTCATCAATTATAGGCAGTTATGGATGCAGAACCATCCAGAACGCAGAACACCATTTTTTTCATTTTCTATTTAATACATCACATATATTATTTGATATTAAAAAGTAGAACACAATACAACTAAACTAAAAGTACATTAACAATCGTTATTGTCGTCTAAAATTACATTAATGATAAAGCTAGATAAATACTAAAATACTACTTAAAACTACTCCTCGTTATTGTCGTCTTCTTCTCCGGTCACATATTTCATGCTACGCTTCATCGCTCGCTTTTGGAGTGCTTGCATGATCTTGAGTTGTTATCCCGAATAGCATTCTAGTTGCTTCCCTAAAATCTTGAAGTCGTTTTGTTCTTGACGAAGACTAGCAATACGGTTCATTGTCTCGTTCAACATGTCGATTTTTGCTTCTTTGTTTGAATGACTTGATGATGATGAAGCAAGGCGTCTTACTGCCGCCAACTTGCCAGCTTTCTTTTTTCCATGATCGGGCCTGCGTGGTTCTTGGAAGTCTGACATATCATCATTATCGAGTTCGACGAGCTGAGGTGTGTCTGAGGAGGTAGTCTCGGATGTCTTTGCATGTTTAGGAGCAGAAGGTGAAAACGGCGGAACACTCGACCATTTTGGATGACATCTAGCAATGTCAACCGTACCAAATGTGTAAGCTTGAAACTTTGTCTGTCACTACACAATTCATATATATATATATATATATATATATATTATATATATATATATATATATAATATTTCATTATAATATAGAAACTAGCAATCCAGCATCCTATCCTTTATCCTTGTGATATTATATAAAAACCCCACCATCCATTAAATAATACATATTGACCAAGATTCACTAAACTCCAACAAATGAATGGAACGCCGAGCAACGGCAAAAAGATGAAGAATGTGGATCAAGAATTCCGCGCCGACTCAGCCGTTATGGTAAATTGAATAACAATGAGTGCCATGTCATATCACGGGGTCGGCATAATGTAACCATACCCTATGCTCTTATGGACTAAAATCAAGGAAGTCTCGTCACAATCTTCATACATTTGTCACTTGATCTAAACATTCCAAATTAAAAAACTTTTCATATGATATATATTGATTTATCTCTATATATATATAAAGAGCTATCAGAAAGTGCTCGGTTGGTGCTCTCCTAGCCTGCCATGTCAGCAATTTCTGATGTGGCGTCACCAGAACGATCTGAGTGACAAGTCAGCAGCCACGTAAGCAACTTATATGCTGATGTGGAGTGTCCACTTAAGCATATATAAGACACCAAATTATCTTTTAATAAAAAATATTCCAAAGGTGGGTTCGATCCCACGACCTCTGAATTCTCAAGTAAACACGCTTGACCAGTTGAACTACCATTGATTTTGTTTATTGATTGGAAAGCTACAGTTGATAAATTGATTCTCCCCATAACTCCAGACATCTATATGCATATACGCATGACGCATCTCCATACGATTTAGATTTCAACTGATAATTTATTTCAATTTATAGAGGATACAAATATACCCCCAAATTATTTCCCATCAATTCCATTGGAGATTTTAACCTCAAATCCCTAAACTCTAAGAATTTAGGGTTTTAAATAAAATGGATCTAATCAATATATATCGATCATCGGCATTTAAAGCTCTTATATTTCAATTGTCAATCGCATACTTTCGATCCTTTATCCCAGGTATGTTTTATCGACCTCATGTTTCTTTGTTTAAATGATTTTGTATATTAGTTGAATCTTTAATTGTATGTTTTTATCTATATTTGATTCATATCGTTGTGGGTTTTGGAAATATAAATCATGAATATTGTTATATGTATAGAGTACACATATGAAGAGAATCATGTTGTTACGTATGAAGATAGTCATGTTCTTATGGGTTTGTAAAATTAATATTTTGTGTGAAAAAACAGTTTTTGCATATGAGTATGCACATGTACTGTTGCTCCTGCAAGTCTGTAATTTGAAATAATTTTTTTTTATAGTTTCGATTCTAGATGCACACTCATGATATGCTATAAGATAATTGTTTGTATTGAACTTCCATTATCAAGGCATGCAATTTATTAGGAATTCTGCTGCGCTCATTCATTGGTGAGATTGTTGACTGGATATTGAATGTTGGGTGTGTACATAGGATTCGAAAGTGTATTATTGTATTGTAAATTTGTAATCACTTCTAGATACGACACCAATAAAAACAGATTGTTTAGTTTATAATTTATTAACCACCTATTTAAGAACGACAGTGCATATGGTCTATAATCTAATTTCTATATGTTGAATGTTCTATGTGCATTCTTTTTGGTGTTTTAAGTGCAATAACTTTTAAAGAGGAGGATTCTTACAACAGGAAAAAGTCTTCCGTATATGTCAGAATCAATTAGAAATATCATTTTACATAACTGTTGGTGTTTAATTGTTTATCTTCTTATTTTCTAATGTGCAAATTTTCCTATACTGCTTGCATGTTCGGCGTTTGCTTTGTTATATATCTTTTCTAATTTTTCACAGCATGAGATGCTAAAAAAAGGCTATTAGGATTTTCAAGGGTGATTGGACACAAAAATCGTGTCGTTGGGTACTTCTTTAAATGAACGATGTAGCGGTCCTCACCGGTAGGCTGCCTTTATTCCTAACTTATACTTTTGACAATAGGTTAGTTTTGGTTGCTTTTCACAATACTTTTTTAGTGTTAATTTAATGTTTGTTAGTAGCTTTTGGTGACTAGAAGTCGGGGATTTCGTTGTTACTTTTTGTCTCTGTGTCTGATGCATTTCGTCTAATCTGGTCATATATATACAAGTTTTTTCATGTCAAATAGTGTTGGCCATCTTGGTGTCTGATGCATTTCCTTCTAATTTCAGGTTTCATGGACTATAATGGTTAGATATAGTCATTAGATATCGCAGTTTGCATATGGTTGTTATTGAGTTGTTTTTTGTTGTGTTTATCTAAAATGGGTCAAATAGGTATTGTTAAAATATTTATCCAAAAGGGGAACAAATTGAGTGGTTTGAAAATATCAAAAAGTTATTATTAATGCATACAGATTTATATAATTTTTCTTTAAAAATTTATCGTCATACTAATAGTTTTCTTTTTATCATGATTAACAGAGTAACTCTATTTAAGTATCTAGAAATGGACCAACCCAACCCATTCAATTTTATATTAAAGATTGACCGGTTTCTTCCCAAATCCATGTTGACCCATTACCCAACCCACCCGGCATGCTTGTCTTATTCAATAAAATGCTATGTCCAAGTGCGAAAGTTGCAATCTTCTAGGCTTTACAAGTACGATTTTATCTTACATGGCAGATTTGTGTTTGTTTTCCTTATGGTTTTTGACATTTCATGCCCATGGTTGATTTTGCTAATTTTTGTCATGATAAGAATCAAAGAGATCGGGTTTTGGTTATTTTTGGTTAATCATTTTAGGGCTTATTATGAAATGTGTTTTGTCGTCTTCATACGGATGAGTAGTCAATTGCCTTTAAGATTCTAAGTTCTAACATATATAGTTTTCTTAGTCTAATTGAATTCATTAGTTATATAAAAGCATTCACATGATTGGATGAGTAAGTGTTAAATCCAACCCATGTTCATGTTTAAAAATCTAGCAGTTTTGACCTGTAACCCGTACCGCCCCTTTTGTCACATTATTCATTTCAAATCAAATTACCGTTTTCAATGAAGCATGAATGCTTATCAAATGACTTTGCGGAATTGAAATATATAGACCATCGATTTCTGAATTTTCGAGTTATGTACCTAATTGATTTATAGATATTTTGTAATGTTGATTAACCTGCTCTGTTGAATCGTACTGTTTAAATTTAAACATGCAATAGTATAGTCTATAACTTTTATTTCGTGTTTCAACTTGGGAAGAAACGAATAGAACATTGTATGACATAAATGAACAGTATCGAGGATCTTACACCAAAATACTATATGTCTCTGTTATGATTACTAAGGTGCCATTTTTGAGTAATATAATCTCAAGACAAAGCATGTCTGTAATATGGATTTTGGTTTTTCTGCAATTTGGCTTTTGTATTGTGTTTGCTTCTCCTTAAATATGTGTTTAAGCAATTCGTGGCATATTGTATATGGATGGCTTGGCTCCTAATGTATGGGTAATCTTAATATAAATTATTTTTTAAAGGTAGTGGTAGGTCCCAAATTTTCTTGTCAGAGAGACATATAGCTTTGACAGTTATCATATATTTCTTTGTACTTTCCTTATCTTCAATTCAATTTGGGTTATTAACTTGTGGATCACTAAATATGATGGTTGAATCCAACTTTAATTGTTGTATAGATGTATGCATGACTTTATGATTGTCTTGGTTTTATTATTTTGGTAGGTTAAGACGTGTGATGCCAACACTTCCAAGTATCGAAAGTTTGCAGTTTGATCGATTAGCATAACTCTTGGTTCCATAAGTGGTGACTATGTAGGAATTATTGCACCGTCTCTTCAACGATTTTTCCGTTCATTTGATACCGGTGGTGATTGCTGAAATTTCATGACATGTATTGATGTATATATTTGAATTATCAACCATTTGTCTATGATAGATCAGTTAAATACTTGATGGGCACATAATGTTGTACCTGACGTAGAGGTGTGAGACTCCATCTTCATGCCCCTTAGACATCATTTCTTTCTCTAAACAATATTTTGATGAAGTAGTTTTTTATTATTGAAAAATAATCATAGTTATTGATTTTATGTACTAACAATTAAGTACATTATATCTTAACAATCAGATTTACATTCAATTTCTTAATTACATTACAAAAAAGTAATAAGAATAATATTTATGGGTAATTTTATGTATTGACGGGTACGTGCAATTGACGGATATAACATTTTTTTATCGCATGTTATTTACGATGAATTACGCAGAGAAAAAAACAGACCGGTGCAACGCACGGATTTCACCTAGTAGTTAAACATAGAAGCCTCCCTACAGTCCTCAGACATTTACAAATAATGATTAATGGCTTTTTAAATTCAAAAACTTCGGTTAACTTGTAAATGATTTTGCTTACCATATTTTTTTTAAGTATAGACAAGAACGTGCTGTGCGTATACAATGACTAGATAATTATGTTTAGAGAACATTATATATGATGTTTTATCACATGTTTGCATAGATCCCAAGTTTGATCCAAAGAGTTTGCGGTTTCTATATCTATCCTCAATAAGTCAAATATACTCGGGACTTCACTAGTAATGGGTCCTATTTGTAGCTTTACAACATAAAAAGTCAAATATGATCACTATATAATTCAACTTTTGACTAAGCTAGTAGTATAGGTCGTTTTCATTAATACGACATAATTAGAAAATTTGAAGAAGAAAAAGTATTACATAACCAGTGGCGTGATGTTTATAATTTTTGATGCTTACAATTTCTTACAATTTAGGCTATCTCCAATGCTAAGGATGCCCTTAGGCGTCCTTGAGTTGCCACATCATATCCTTACAAATTCTTAAAATCCTTATACATCCTTATAAATCCTTAAAATCCTATAATTTTATCTCTAACCATACAAACATCCTTACATATCCTTCTATATCCTTTAACTCCAACTAAAAACAAAAGTATATTAGGTAAGGACAAGTAAGGGCATGCCCTTAGGTAAGGACGTTCTTCAAAAAATCTTTAGTTTTGGACAAGCTTCAACGGCAAAGGATATCCAATGGCACCTAAGGGCACCCAAAGGCATCCCCATTGGAGATAGTCTTAGGTAAGCATTTTTAAGTAAGCATTATGATCAGAAAAATGGTCGTATATGTTCATAAGCATATATCTCGTTTAAGCCTTGTATTTGTGTCAAAGATTTATTATTTCCGGATAACCTGAACAGGGTAAATTTCATATATGAATTACTCATTTAGTATATAAAAAGAAGTTCATATCTTATTGGTGATCTCAATTCTCACTTGATAATATAGTTTAGTGTTCGACTAAAGGGAGGATGTGAAAAAATAAAATAAATAAAATAAAAAGTAGCAGCAAATTAAAAGGAAAAATGCTGAGGGATTACCATTAAAGTCATGGATGAGGATGCAAATCTGGATTATATAATATACGTATCTTCTACATTAGATTAGATAACCGAAGACATAAGTTGTTTTAAAAAAAATTAAACTAGCACTGACTCTGACTCTGACTGTGTCTTAATGTACTTATCAGTAGTTAATTATAGTGGATAATCACTAACGGCATGTCAAGTATCTTATAGTTCGCCTCTTCTAACTTTTTGTGCTCTAATCGTCCCAAAATCAATATTCGTTTTCAGAATACTTGTTGAAGTACTTCGAGGGCATACTCTCACTATGGTTCGAGGCTTGAGACTTGAGTCATGTATCTATGACTGTGAATGTTTTGTATATTAGGTTTGTTACGAGACTAATTATCGTTCCAGTTAATCCAAATTGATATATTTGAACTCTTTCGGTCTTTCCCCGACCCATCCATTATCGATCGTGATTGTTAATGACTTAGGTGGTATATTCGAAAAGAGAAGTAAGTTTTATATCAAACCTTTTGATATATTCATCAAAATACAACTATTTTGATGCATAATATAATAGATGTATATTCTAGGTATACAAATCACGCTCATTTAAATGATAATGCAATATATACTTTTTCTATATAACTCCAGTATCCATGGTTTTTATATTGAAAGTACTTTGAGTGCTCATTTGTCGGCTAAGTATTCGATCCGACGATTGTCTATCACTACTAGAAAATTTGAAATTACCGACGGCAAAATCTGTCCCAAATCCGTCCCAAATCACGTTTACCGACGGATTTTCGACGGATTTTGGGACGGCCATAAATTTAGGGACAGATTTACGATGGCACATTTAACGATGGATTTGCGACAGCCCAATTACCGACGGACACATTTACGATGGATTTTCGACAGCCCTTTTACCAACGGATATGTTTACGACGGATTTTCGACGGCATGGCTATCATATATTACCGACGGGCTTATTTTACTGACGGGAATTACCGTCCCAAATCCGTCTCTAATCATACTTTTTTTGCAAAGAACATTTCCAGAAATTCTTTTTTTTTCCCGAGCTTTATTATAGTTTTTTTCTTATCCATCCACAAATTAAAACAAAAATCCAAAATACATCATCCAAAACTTTATGGAAAAATGTAACATCCCAAACATTTTATGTCAACCATTGACCATGTTGTTAGTCAACGTTTGTCTTCCGTTGGATTTATACGTCTTAATAATAAATATGTTTATGCGATAATTACTACGGTCGTTATATATGATTAATGTGTCTACGTGTTAATGATTAATTTCATTAAACATGTTCAAGTAATGAAAATATTGAAGAATGATGATTAATAAAGTTACAAAGTGTTTCCGAGAAGATATAAGAGTTGCTAAGTGTTCCCGGTTGCGTTAAACGAGTCGTTAAGGGCCGAAACGAGTTGTAACGAAGTGCGAGGGCCTAGATGTAAAGTTTTTAAAGTTTCCCTAGTATAAATACATCCTCTTGGTCGACCTAAAGGCTGGAAAAACACTAAGCCCTAGAAAAGTATTTCACACAAAACCTAGGTTAAATCTTCAAGATCTAGTTGATTCCGGGTTATTTCGGAAGGGTTTTTGCTAGCTTTTCGATCCGTTAATCATCCCTACAGGTAATATGTCAGTAATATAATGTTGATTAAGTTTTAAAATAGGTTTTATCTCTGTAAATTCGACCATGAGGGTTGGGATGGATTAAAGTTGATGTTTTCGGATAAAAATGACGTTTTCGTGAGTAAAATCGTTAATAGAGATGATTAACTGTATCAAGATGCAAACTTTAATGATGAATAATGTTGTTAAGATGTATTAGAGTGTATTTCAGGTGGTTAATTGGAAACCCACTTGAGGTATTGAGTTTTTGATCAACACGTTACCGATTTTATGTTTTTCGCGTGTCTTAAAGAGTGAATCATTGTTGTATTCGATTCAAGGATAAATTGATGTTTTCAATGGCTTAATTGTGACTTAATTAATGTTAATTTAATGGGTATAAGTCGTGGTGGAGGTTTGGGGTCCGTTTGGAAGGAGTTTGAAGTGAAACGAAATCGCGAATTCTGGTCGAATCCAGATATGCGGCGCACAGGAGGCTTGTGCGGCGCATATCGTGGTCTGGGCAAGTTTTTGACTTCTGGAAAAGTGAAATATGCGGAGCACAGAAAGGCCATGCGGCGCATATTCAAGTCTGATAGTCGTTTAGGCTTGATTTAGTGCTCGTTTGACCCATAGACCTTATGCTTAGGTTACCTTATGTTATAGGGAACTTAGAGAGGTCTTTTGAAGCCACATTTATGTTACCTATTGGTTATATGTTGCTATAGGTAGTCGGAAACACAAACAAGATGAATTAACCTTGCTTATTGATCGTTGTGCTCATCACGAGGTAAGATACACTACTTTGACACGCTGAGGGTTCAACAAAAACATAGTTTTCATATAATAACTTCTCAAATGTTATCTTGATTGCTTATGGGTAATCGGGGTTACACGGGAGGTGATATGGGCTATGTACATGACTATTGAGGCCTGAAATGCAGTCCCTATGATATGAAATGTAATGATACGCTATGAAATGTTATGTAATGATATGAGATGTAATGATATGCTATGAAATGTTATGCCATGATACGAGATGTAATGAAATGTTGTGTAATGTCTTGAGATGAATTGAAATGTGATATATGTTGATGATATGTGAAATGTGCATGATTACATGGCTTGTTCATCTAGTTCACTAGACTTATTAAGTTGCCATGACACGTGCACGTTTAAGGGCCCAAACGTTAATATGATATGTGATAATGTTTAGGTAATGTGGACACCTAAACTATATGTGATCTAAATCGAGCTCGTAAATGATGTAAAAGTGTTAAGCTTAACCCGTGCTTGCCCTTGCCCGGCGGGTGCGTATATGTGGTTGCTTGGGTGGCTCCTTGCAACATAATTACGTGGTATGAGTATCTCCGGGTGGCGTGATTACCCACCAATGTCTTTGAACATAACGGACTACTCCGGGATTGGCTTGTCATTCCTTAACGACATTGATGTACTGCCGTAAGGTTTGTCCATCTAGTCGGGTGTGACTTATGTCACACGTAATGAGATGTATATGTTATATGATGTGTGTGACTTATGTCACAATTGCAATGATGATATGTGAAAAAGATATGAAAGATGACTAGGCACTTTTAGGGTGGTTCATCCTAATATGAAAGATGTTGATGCTATGATATGTATGTGAGATGATATGATTGATGATATGTGCCTTAACGATTTCAATGATTTTCCTATAATGTTTTAAATGGACAAATGCTTTATAAACTATGTGTTATCTTACTTAGCTAATTCGTTAGCTAATACTTGCTCTTTTAAAATGTGTTGTGCCCTCAGGTCCAACATTAGTGAGCAGGTAGATGTGAAAAGATGTGAGGCATGGGTAGATGATCTTGAAGCTGGTTGTAGTTTACCCATAGTGGCTGCTCGCATTAGACATTGATTTATGTTTAGATATTTATGATTTGTATTTACTATAATGTCGGTTGTTTAATGTTGGGCAACCGATGGATTTTCAATTAGACTTGTTTTGATGATATGGCTAGTAACACCATTTAATGAATGAACCAAACAGATTTTGCTGGTTTGGACTTTTAAAGTTTAATTCCGCTTTCTTTGACGCCGTTAGGCGAAAGTTTTTTGGAAATCCATATTTTTAAACGACGGGTGTTACAAAAAATTAAAAAAAAAAAATAAATGTTGATTCATAAATACAACTATATCACTAAATAAACATATTAAATTTTAAAAATATGTTTTCGACCAAAAAATCATAAATGTTGATTCATAAATACAACTATATCACTAAATAAACATATTAAATTTTTAAAAAGTGTACAAACTCATACCCCTTGCGAGTTTATGTACAAATACTCACGTTCGAGTATTAAACTACATATACGTGTACTCGATTAAAGGTGTGAACGTGACCAATAAAATCATTGTTTGTGTATATATCGTACCATTAGGACTCTATATATGTAAAAACACTTAATCCATACTTGTATGTGCATATCAATGCTCGTATGCTCCAGAAAACGTAAAATCACATAATGGTCCGTCCCTAATTCTTAAAATTACCGACGGATTAGGGACGAACTTTTAATTTTTAATTTTTTAAAAATATGTTTTCGGCCAAAAAATCATAAATGTTGATTCATAAATACAACTATATCACTAAATAAACATAATAAAATTTTAAAAAGTGTATAAACTCATACCCCTTGCGAGTTTATGTACAAATACTCACGTTCGAGTATTAAACTACATATACGTGTACTCGATTAAAGGTGTGAACGTGACCAATAAAATCATTGTTTGTGTATATATCGTACCATTAGGACTCTATATATGTAAAAACACTTAATCCATACTTGTATGTGCATATCAATGCTCGTATGCTCCAGAAAACGTAAAATCACATAATGGTCCGTCCCTAATTCTTAAAATTACCGACGGATTAGGGACGAACTTTTAATTTTTAATTTTTTAAAAATATGTTTTCGGCCAAAAAATCATAAATGTTGATTCATAAATACAACTATATCACTAAATAAACATAATAAAATTTTAAAAAGTGTATAAACTCATACCCCTTGCGAGTTTATGTACAAATACTCACGTTCGAGTATTAAACTACATATACGTGTACTCGATTAAAGGTGTGAACGTGACCAATAAAATCATTGTTTGTGTATATATCGTACCATTAGGACTCTATATATGTAAAAACACTTAATCCATACTTGTATGTGCATATCAATGCTCGTATGCTCCAGAAAACGTAAAATCACATAATGGTCCGTCCCTAATTCTTAAAATTACCGACGGATTAGGGACGAACTTTTAATTTTTAATTTTTTAAAAATATGTTTTCGGCCAAAAAATCATAAATGTTGATTCATAAATACAACTATATCACTAAATAAACATAATAAAATTTTAAAAAGTGTATAAACTCATACCCCTTGCGAGTTTATGTACAAACACTCACGTTTGAGTATTAAACTACATATACGTGTACTCGATTAAAGGTGTGAACGATACCAATAAAATCATTTTTTGGTGTATATACCGTACCATTAGGACTCTAGATGTGTAAAAACACTTAATCCATACTTGTATGTGCATATCAATGCTCGTATGCTCCAGAAAACGTAAAATCACATAATGGTCCGTCCCTAATTCTTAAAATTACCGACGGATTAGGGACGAACTTTTAATTTTTAATTTTTTAAAAATATGTTTTCGGCCAAAAAATCATAAATGTTGATTCATAAATACAACTATATCACTAAATAAACATAATAAAATTTTAAAAAGTGTATAAACTCATACCCCTTGCGAGTTTATGTACAAATACTCACGTTCGAGTATTAAACTACATATACGTGTACTCGATTAAAGGTGTGAACGTGACCAATAAAATCATTGTTTGTGTATATATCGTACCATTAGGACTCTATATATGTAAAAACACTTAATCCGTACTTGTATGTGCATATCAATGCTCGTATGCTCGAGAAAACGTAAAATCACATAATGGTCCGTCTCTAATCCGTCCCTAATTCTTAAATTACCGACGGATTAGGGACGGACTTATTTTTTAATTTTTAAAAAATATTTTTCGACCAAAAAATCATAAATGTTGATTCATAAATACAACTATATCACTAAATAAACATATTAAAATTTTAAAAAATGTACAAACTCACACCCCTTGCGAGTTTATGTACAATCACTTACATTCGAGTATTAAACTACACCATGTGCGCACTCGGTTTAGAGGTGTAAGAGTCACAAATAAATCGTCTATTGGTGTGTAGATCGTACCATTAGGACTCTATATGTGTAAAAACACTTAATCCGTACTTGTATGTGCATATCAATGCTCGTATGCTCGAGAAAACGTAAAATCACATAATGGTCCGTCTCTAATCCGTCCCTAATTCTTAAATTACCGACGGATTAGGGACAGACTTATAGGGACGGATTTGGGACGACCTTTTAGGGACAGATTTGGGACGGGCTTTTGTCGTCGACGCAAATCCGTCGAAAAATTTTAAAATTAGGGACGGAAATATCTTATTGACATTTTTGAAATTTTATTGTCATTAGTAAATGGATCCGTCTTAAATCCGTCGCTAAAATTTTAATTTTGAGAGGGATTACCGACGGTTGTTTTTTGGTCGGTAATCCGTCGTAAATATTTTCAAAAAAATTTAATTGGCAGTTTGTCTGAAATCCGTCGGGAATCCATCGCGAATTTGGGACGGAATTTTTTGCCGTCGAAAATCCGTCGGCAATACTAGAAAGATTTTCTAGTATAAACATAAAAATTAAAATAAATGTAATTAATGAAATTGTTGGTAGATATAAGATATCTGTATTGATTAAGAACATAATATACCAAAATATGAATAGTTAATGAACAATCATTTTTAAACAAGATTTGAGGGTAGGGCTAACCATCCGAACAAAGATGCCTTAGAGGTGAGAATTAACTGACATGTGATAGGTCTTTCCAGATCACAAGGTGATAAGATTCTTTTATCAAGAGGTTTAATTGTGATCTATATAACGAGATGACTCTCTATTACGGACTCAATTAAAACAACGTATCGCGAATAGTTTAGACATCTCAGAAAAACATAAGACATGTGATAAACCCCATTCTCACTAGGTTCTGTGTCTAAAGTCCAGCTATTGTAGTCCATGTCTAAGCCCATAAATCCTAATAGATTCCATGTCGACCAAATATATCTAAATCTATACTAATATACTATAACATAATATTCATATTAAATAAAAAAATTATTTGTTAACAATATTCATCTCTAAATATTCTACCAATAAATAATAAAAACTTTTTTAAATATAATCACGTGTTATTAAACCTAAAGCAAACGGTCGCCGACCATCATTACCCTGTTTGTATCCATTAAGTGAAGTTATGAATTTTACTTTAAATTGATTACACAAAATTATATTATATATATATATATGGTTCCCACAACAAAGAGAAAAAAAATATTATTTTTTGATCTAAACCATCTAAATTAATAGACAAATTAATCTTAGCCATTGAAATTAAAAGTCAACTTAGTTATTTTATATATGGTAACCATTTAATACTATTTAATCTACACTTTTTGAATCATGGATACTATATACAAATAAATTACTTACCTACGTACAATTAGCAAATTATTATGTTTTATATTTTTATTTTATATAGAACGGCGCGTACAATTACCAATTGATTGAAAATATTTTGAAGTTCAATAGTTTAGAGTCGAGCACTTCAAAATATTGCAAACAACCTTAATGTGTGATATGTATGGTGAACATTTGGATTTCATGCTAAGCGAGAGATTATATGTATTATACGAGTGGCGTACCTTTGCAATGCTGCGGCGGGGGTGGCGATGGGTGGTGGTGGCGGCCGTGACGGTAAGGTGTGGTTATTAATGTAAAAGTAATTGATGTAAAAGGGGGTAGTGTAGTTATTTTAAGGGTTAAATAATATATATTGTAAATAAATTTCATTAAGAGTATTATAGGTATATTTAAGTGAAATTATTTAAATTAATGGGAAAAAATAGAGGTAGTTTGGATCGATAGAGTTGGAAAATATTTTAGAGATGTTTTAGGTAGATGTAGTGTGTGAGTTGAGAATGTGTTGAAAATTAAGGGTAATTTAAGTATTTTAAAGATAGAAAGTTAAAAATGGGAGGGGTAGTTTGTTTTATAAATGAGTAAAATAATCATATAATATATTAATATATATTGCAGTATTTCAAAAAGAAAAAAAGTTATAAAAATATGTATGGTGAACATTTGGATTTCATGCTAAACGAGAGATTATATGTATTATACGAGTGGCGTATTCGCGCAATGCGGCGGCGGTGGTGGCGACGGGTGGTGGTGGCGGCGGTGACGGTAACGTGCGGTTATTATTGTAAAAGTAATTGATGTAAAAGGATGTAGTGTAGTTATTTTAAGGGTTAAAGGATGTATATTGTAAATAAATTTCATTAAGAATACTATAGGTATATTAGTTGGAAATATATTTGAATTAATGAAGAAAAGATAGAGGTAGATTGGATCGATAGAGTTGGAAAATATTAGATGTTTTAGGTAGATGTAGTGTGTGAGTTGAGAATATGTTGAAAATTAAGAGTATTTTAGGTGTGGGGAGTGATAAATCTACAACATTATATAGACATCTACAACAATGCATGTTTTATACAGTTGTACACTGCGCAGTATAATATGTACATTTGTTGTAGATGGCTAAAATGTGTTGTAGATATATCACTCCCCTTTAGGTATTTTAAAGATAAAAAGTTAAAAAAAAAAAGAAGTGGTAGTTTGTTTTATAACAGATTTTATTTACAAACTAAAATATGATTATTGGTTAACACAAAAGTTATTTGTCAACAATCCATAGTATGTGTTTCAATTTAAATTATAGCTTAATTTAATGTGTAACGATTTTATTTACAACCTAAAATCGTACCCCCGTAATGCGCAAGATGGTGAACGGTTTATCAAAAGATTTTAATTTAGGCTTAAATCAAATTTTAAAAATAAACTTATAAACTTTTATCCACGAAAAGGGTGAAGGTGATAACAATCGACTTCACCGACCGTCGTTTTTAAAACTTTTAAGTGTAAATAACTTTATATAAAGTGATAACTAAAATAATATAAGAGTAATTATAATATAGTTAGTGACGGGTTCGGGTTGCAAATTGATAACATTCAGCCCGAACCCGACCTAATATCAAACTCACTTGGAATCTCAACGGAAACCTGTTCAACCCGTCAACCCAAACTCAACCACCTACCCAAAAAAATCATGTCGACGGGTTAATTGGATTGGTGGTTTTTATTGAAGTCATATGAGTTGGCAGGTTGGTAGATTCGCAGGTTAAACATGTTAGACTTCAGATCATATGGGTTGGTGGGTTGACCCGGTCACCGACCGGGTATTAATCTAGTTATTTTTAATTAGAACGTGTTTTGTATAATCTTCGAATTATTATTATTTTTTTTTTAAAGTTGAACTAAAGTAAATTTGGTTATAAATTCATAATACAATATTTTTATTTTCAAACAAATATGGAGTGTACACAACTGTTACTATTGTAAGATTACAACAGTGAGCATGTATGTAACAAGAAGTTAATTGTAAAAAAATTAGTTTGCCTAATCTGCAACCTACTTTCTAATAAAAATCGTGTATTATATACTTGCTTTCTGTAGAACAATTTGACAAAATACATTTACTCCGTATTTTAGAAGAATACATTCTTCTAGCAATAACGCCTCATAGGAACCCTAACGTCAAATTAGGCACCACAAATTTGCCGTTAATTAGAAATTGTGACTAACTTGTGTCTTACTTGTTCAACTTAATTTAATGTATTGAGATTCTATATGAAAAATTCAAACTCGATCTAACTTATTGTATATTTGGACATTTTGAAAATTTACAACCATATAATATCCAAAAACTATAGTTGGTTCCTACTATAAACATTGGGTCATAGTTAGTTACATTTCATGATACTTATCTCGTATAGTAATTATTAATTAATGCCTAACGACTTCCCAATAGTCTTATAACAAAGAAACCTTCCACTTAGTCAAGGAAAGACTCCCTAATATTATAACCTTGTGTACTCGATCGGAGAAGGTACATTCCTTTGAATTAGAGGCCGATTAATTAAATACCTTCGGATTGGAATTCACCGTTTGATGAGTATCCAAGATAATTGTCGTTTAAAATTTGACAATACGTGAATACATTTGAGAATATATATAACATATGAAACACGACTATATTTTTTTTTGAGAAAATTTCATTACATCACCATGTAGTTTGTCATTTTATCAAACTTAGCCCCTATACTTTTTTTTATTATTACATCACCCTGTGGTGAGTTTTTGCTTCATTAGAAACCCCTCACTCTAACCGCCGTTTGTGGCATTCCGTCAACCCCTCACGTGCATACCACGTGAGGGTATTTGAGTCTTTTTAATCTAAATATCCATCTCTCTTTCTTCTTCTGCAAATCTTGTTCCATCATGATCATCTCTTAGACCAGATTCATTACATTTCCAAACTATATCTATATTTTTGGATCCAATAACAATAATATCAAAATGGATTATCAAACATCAATAAACTAACTCATATCATCTTCACCACATAATAAATCAACATTATTAATTATACCATGAAAAAAAATCAACCATTTTCATTTGTAGTAAGAAACAAGCATATAAAGGAAGTGACAAGAAAACATATGGATGAACTGAAATCAAACCCCCATTGAAAGCCCCATTCCATATCTCAGAGTGATGGAAAGGGCGGTGGTCGGATCTTTGAATTTCCGGCGAGAAGACATGGCTTGAATCTTGTGCCACCACCATTAGCGTTTGGATCTTAGAAACAAAAAGAACAAACCCACTGTGTTGGATCTCCAGGTTCTGTCTTCAGATCCATGTCTCTCTCTTTCACTACCGTCTCAAGTTTCAGATCCAAATTGGTGTAGGTGAGTTTGTGTTTTTGGGTTATATAGAGTAAGTACAAGTGAGAAGATGTGAATGAAAAAGCAAGTGAAAGAACTAGGAAGAAGATAAAGTTTTTTAAAGATAAAAAGACTAAAATATTCTCACGTGCATTGCACATGAGAGGGTTAACGGAGACACATTAACAGACGTTATAGTGAGGGGTTTCTAATGAAGCAAAAACTCACCACAGGGTGATGTAATAATAATAAAAAAAAGTACAGGGGCTAAATTTGATAAAATGACAAACCACAGGGTGATGTAATGAAATTTTCTCTTTTTTTTTTTTAATAAATGTGGTATTCAATTAGTTAGAGTTAGTCGATGCATTTAAGGTTCATTGTACGTGACCATATGTTATATGGGCACACAATCCAAAAAGCTTATCACCTATATATCTTCAACTTATTTCTCCAATCTGTATCCATACAATTGATTTATTAACACGTCTAACAAATTGTACAAATAATTCGGCGTGTATTTGTTTTTTAAGTAAAATGAACATTCTGGTTGAAACATACAACTCGACAAGACAAAGTAACATTTAAACGAATAAACAACTTTCTGTAGCAAAGTTGGTTTAAAATCACTTTGTACATGTATTATATTTTAGGATATGTTAGAATTATTAATAATGGTCAAAAAAAATTCGGAACCTAGGGGAAGCCTAGAATTTTGATTAGCTTATCGTAATGAGGTGGATTTCCAAATTCTTAGTTGATTATTTACAACGAATACATATTAATCTTGCTTTGAGAATTAAAATAATTTTTAAAAAGCTTATTACATGTTTTTGCTATAATTAAATTGGTTAGTTATAGATTATTTAATTTAAGCAATAAAAACGTTTTTTTAGTTTTAAAAAAAAATCAACAAATGGTTCAAGATGCCACATGCCCTCTATATCAACATGAGGGTTCTTTTATATGCCTCTCCACATGTCGTGTAGCATATACACTTGCAAACGTACTTTATTGTGCAATCGTAACGATCCTTGTCTGGTTGTTCTTGCCAATTGGGGAAAATCATTTCTTTTATCACTTAAAAAAAAAACCAGATTTATCGTATATAGATTGAAAACAAAAGAAATAATAAGCATATTCAAATAAACCGGTCTTTACTAGTTAATGTTTATATATGTAACCTAACCACATCCAATAATGGTTAACATCCTGGATTCGTTAACAACAATAAAACTTACATTCGAATCTCACTAAATACAAGCTTGATGATGGACAGGAAATCTTGGGAACGTTCAAAAGATAACTCGATTAGACTACATATATTTAAATAAATAAAAAACTTGTCTCTATAGTCTATACCCTGAATTGAATAAGAATAAGCCATTCATTTACCCGTTAATATATGCAAACTAGATGAGCAAAATGTAGAGGGAATTATCTATACTTTTATAATAATATATATAGCTCCATGTTGAAAGTTAAGAAAAAGGACACGCGAATTGACCAAACTATCTTTATTGAATTAAATCACCGCCAACCCTTAATATTAAATTACATGATCAGTCTTTTATATTATAAAATATCTCTTCTACCCTTTTTAAATCAAACACTTTTACATTAATTACCTTCACCATCTGTCGCTGCTATCGACATTACATTACACGGGTATTGCCCTAGTCATTTTCTATATGTGTTCACACGCAGTAAATGGAACATAGTCCGTTCGAAGTGGGGTTGGTGGAGTAGGAGCTCTAACATGGTGTAGGCATTTAATAAGCCATTTACAGTTTTCTGTTTTTGGATCTGCTGTGAACGTGATCATTGG
This sequence comes from Erigeron breviscapus, assembly GCA_034093135.1. NCBI lineage: Eukaryota > Viridiplantae > Streptophyta > Magnoliopsida > Asterales > Asteraceae > Erigeron > Erigeron breviscapus. Next base: position 182,783,149 of record CM067167.1, read on the forward strand.
ACGCGTGTGTCCAAAATTATGTATTTTATACAAGAGGATATAATATATAGGGTTGTGATCATTTGAAAACTAAAATTTTCGTGAAAATTAGAAAACAGACCAAAACACACTGTGATCTGAATTTAACACAATGTGTTTTTAATTTTTTTTTTAAAAAACACATTGTGTTAAGTTCATATCACAGTGTGTTTGAACAATTTTCTGATTTTTACGCGCTATCAAAAACACACTGTGATTTAAAACTTAACACAATGTGTTTTTAGATTACACAATAAAAACACTGTGTTTTTAAAAAACACAACTAAAACACATTGTATTAAATTCAGATCACATTGTGTTTTGACCAGTTTTCTAGTTTTCACAGAAATTTTAATTTCAAATGAACATTAATAAATAAGTGAAAAACAATAAAAAGTTAAAAAATAAAAATAAAAATAGAAAACAATAAAAAGGTATTTTTTAGTTTCTCATGGAAAAATTAAAAATAATGTTTTCTGTTTTATTAGAAAACATTCTTTTAAAACTATTATTTGATCTCATTCATTGTTTTCCATATTTTTTTGAAATAGCGTGTTTTTCACAAATAAACGTGCCAAAAACTTTTACTTCTTCAAAATCTAAATTGATTGTGAGAGACGTTAAACAAAATCAACAAATAAATGAAACAAAGTCAAATGAAAGAAAACTCTTACTTCTTCAAAATCTAAATTTACACAAGGAAAACCTCTTCGGTTTATTGGAGTAATAATTGTCAAACAATGTTCTGACTTGTGAGAGAGAGGTGGAATTTTTTTTTTATGACATATTTCTAACATCAACCCCATCTCATCATATAAAAACGATAACCACCACCCGATAAAAGAAGTGTTTTAATCGTGTTCCGGTTATCATACGTTGGCTTTTCGGAAAAAAAATCACATAAAAAAATCACACATAAACCCAGCCAAAATTTAAGAACAATGCTTATTGTTGGAACCAAATTAATGTGACACTCACCGATCATTTATTCTTCCTGATATGATAATTGACAATAACTAAAATTCATATATCTAGTAAATATACGATGGACGTATTTACTCTTAAAAACATACTATAGGGTTTCCCATTAGGTAATTGAAACTATGAGGACTAATAGTGCACATATTAAACACCAGAGAGTTAAAAGTGTAAATACTTTCATTATAAATAGAGAGTCGTTAACCTTAATTAACGGTTAATCACTTTAATCACACCCTAATCTCTCCTTAAATTCGTGTGGCTTTCTCCTCTCTGATTTTTACATAAATCTAGCCGAAATCTTCATCCCATTATTTACTATCATCTTGTTTTTGGAACCCGAAATCAATAGCACTCATGTTTAATGCTTTTACAGGTTCCACAGGATGACCAGGAAGACATTATCACTTAAATCGAATCATGTTTATTTCAACACAACTTGACCAACTAAACTAGCTTCATTTGTGTGAGAGGTGTTGAAGAATCTTTACGATCATTTTTTCTCACAATATTTCCTTTTCACCGTAAAAACATTAAAAAGAAAAAACAGAAATGAAAAACCTGACGAGCACCACCATAAATCGCCATCAACCAATTTACATCCATTTAAACTGTCGTTACATCAACACGGTACCCCTACACGGCTAGAACTAGTACTCTGTATAGAAAAATAATAAATGCTACCCGATGTTTAATTGACCAAAATCACCCATAACATCTACTATCTTTTATATATCTTTGAAATGTAAAAACCTTACATTTTATCATTTTTATATTCGAAATTAAAAACTAAAAGTAGCCACACTTTGTTAATTTGCTGATATCAACTTGGCAAATTATTGAACCAGTTTAGAAGCCTATTGTTTGCATAAATATTGCCATCCTACTTATGTCTACAAATTCATTGTTAAATTAACGTAGAAATGCCTTAGGAAAAAGTAAAAATACAAACCTAGAAGAATAATTTCTTACCATATCTCATTTTGGAATTATTGGTCTAGAATAATAGTTACCTTTTCATTTGTACAAAACTGCCTATTGAGACAGTGCAAAAACAACCAAACTGGCCCTAAGTCCCTGACTGAATTATGGAGCAACATTCTTTTTCTAATGAGTGCATTTCTCATATTTTCGATAAGATATGTACCTATTGTCATCAATATATGATTGCATCGACATATGGTAAGATTGGATTGCGATAATAGACATGATTACAATTAATTTAAGAATGTTCCAAAAAATGTTATAATATTGACTTGTAAGGGCAATGGTGCAGTGCCAATCTTTGACATATTGGCAAGAATTGACAATGTTGTAAGCCAATGTCATGTGTTCAGCAGAATTTTTGCCAAAACCTTGGCCAAAATGGAGGGTGTAGTGCCAAAAACTTGTCAAAAGTTACCAAACACAAAAAACAAAAAAAATGGTGGGGACTTCTACTTGCATTTATGAACCAAAAAAGAAGCCAATAGTTGCCACAATCGGCCAAATGTAGCCGATGGAAGGAACCAAACTTACTTGCCAATGGAGGGGGTGTAATGGAGCCAATGAGCCAATTCTTGCCAATGGAATAAGCCGATGCAAAGTGCGGACTGCACCCTTGCCCCTAATTTTTCATATTAAAATTACAATTGTATTAAGATTCTCAATTGGCAAAAATATGAAAATTTGTTTTTTTAATTATTTCCTGTCTAGCTATTATCTCTTATTTTTAATGAATAAAAAGTAAAATAGAAATGGAAATTGAGCACAACCATATTGCTGACCAGTAAAGTTATATTCCAGTTTTTTTTTTATTATTCGCATAAAAGAGAGCAATGTTTGCAGGAAATAGAATAATATAAAATTAGTATATAATATAGGGATTATTACCTATGGATGTAATTAATTATGACAAAATGTCTATGTTATGTAAAGATATTGTAAAATGTCTATTTCATGTAATGAACTTTCAAATCCCGATTATTGAATGTACCTGACCAATAAAAAGCTTACACGTGACATATTATATGGTTGTCACATATACCCGGGTACATCCAATAACCAAATTTGAAAGTTTATTACATTACATAGACATTTTACGAGATCTTTACATAACATAGACATTTTGTCATAATTAGTTACAGATAATAATCCCTAAAATATAATATTGAATAATGAATGTATTAACACATTAAATTAAAATATGTGGCATTTCAATGCGATGTTAAATAGTTACCAAACTCTTTGGCTCATAGTCAAAACCAAAAGATCAGACATAAATATGTTTTTTTGTGAATTGTCGCATTCCCCTTGATGGTGTGAACGTGAACGTGAACTATATTATCGGTATCCTGTAATATAACAAACTTTGGATGAATGTCTATGGTATGAAATAACTAAAGTTGTGTTCATTGTATGTAATCATCTTTAAATTATGTCTATTGTATGTAAAAAGGCAGACGTGGCAACCATATATAGCTGCCACTTGTTAGCTTTTGATTGGTCGGATACCTTTTTTTACATACAATAGACATAATTTAAAGATAATTATTACTTACAATGAACACAAAGGATACTTATCCAGTTATCCCTATAATATAATGATATATGTTAGAGTTAATTACAGAAATCATCCCTGTCGTGGACCTCTACTTGCAGTTTTCGTCCCTAAGTTTAATAAATTACACTTTTAGTCCAAAAAACTTTGCTCCGTCAACACTTTTAGTCCTGACTACAAACGTCCGTTTAAAAACCCATCACGTGCCTTGCACATGATGGGTGATTTAGTCATTTAACTTATACAAGGACCAAAAGTGTAAAAACTGTTGCTTTTTTATTATTTTCTTTTTTCCAGATTTTCTTTCATCATCATCAACAACAAATCAATAAAACATTTTCCAAATTTTTAAAACCCAATTCAAAACATTTGATGTGACAAAGGATGATAACAACTACAAACTCATTTCATCATCATATAGTATATCTCTGGCAAAGATAAAAGCAGCCACAACCAAATAATAATAAAATTAAATAAAAAAATAAGAAACAAAACATCTAATGTGGCAAAGATGAGATGAGATAATATGGCACAAGGATAAGTTACAATTGTATATCTATCTTCAACTACCCAACCGATCGAAAGTCACGATTCACTCGGATCGAAAGTCACGACTCACTCGGATCAAAAGTCATGGGTTTCATGTCACCATTCGTGTTTTCACGTTTTCGCTGGGATCGAAATTCATGGGTTTGATTTACTTGGATCCGGGTTTGGTTTCTTCAGATGCATACCGCCACTGTACCGCCGCCACAACTTTCAACCACCACCACCAGTACCGTCACTGTAGCTTTCAACCACCACCACTCCCACTGTCGCAATCTTGGCTTGGTCATAGATCTATGATATTTTGGATATATTTTTGTTAGATGTGGATTTGTTGGTGTGTTTTTAGTTTCTTGTTTCTAAATATGGTTTGCTATTTGGGAATCGATAGATCTGGTGGTGGTGGTGGGATGATGTTTAAGGGTGGATGATTTATGTATGTATGTTTATAGATTTAATGGTGTGCAACCAAGGATAGTGAAGGTAATCGAGGAGATAAAAGCTCAATCATATCTATGGATTCATTGCAGGTCAAAAGTTCGGGGTGTGGATGCTCAAAGCTGGAGAACAAATGGGGTAACTAGCATCATGTAGTGATTGATAGTGTGGAGATATTTGGTGTGTTTCAATCGGTGTAATATGTTCTTTGTTTATGTCTGTTCTTTTTGTTGTACGCGAAAGTGGAGATGTGATATATGTACTGGTGGTTACCTACCATCTTGGTAGTTTGGTATTAATAAAAAGGTTTTGTTGATATAGAAATAGAAATACAGATGTATAATGATGATGATAGAAGAGACATTTCAGAGTTGACTGCAATTGTGGTCCTTGTATAAGTTAAATGACTAAATTACCCATCATGTGCAAGGCACATGATGGGCTTTTAAACGGACGTTGGTAGTCAGGACTAAAAGTGTTGACGGAGCAAAGTTTATTGGACTAAAACTGTAATTTATCAAACATAGGGACGAAAGCTGCAAGTAGAGGTCCACGACAAGGACGATTTCTGTAATTAACTCTATATGTTATTACAGTTTTAGAACATCTAGCTAAAAAAGACTTCTTGACATGACCTCTGCCAGTCTTATAATTTATTTGCTTAATATTATGGAATAAATATTTTTTTTTATCGATGACATTTGATAAATTTTTATAATGATAAATCGCAAGTGGTTAAATAATTAAGAAGACATTTGTCATATTATTCTTTTTGAAAAGAAAACAATTTTCAACTAGAGTTTTTTATTTTGACATGTTTAAGGTTTTCATAATTAATTTTGAAACTTCTAATATACGAGTACTAAACATTAGCCTCATCTCAACAAAAAAAAAATAACATTATTTATTTGAGTTTTTAAGTGTACTTATATGAAAATATATACATTAAAAGGCTAAAATACAAAAAAGAAATATGGGGCCTGTTGAAGTGCCCTTGCACACTTTTGAGCTTTTTAGGAGCTTTAGCTTTTAATTTTGAATAATAAGTTCATATTGTGTTGAAAGTTTTGTTTGAATGCAACTAACTTTAACTTTTATTAGAAATAAAAGACTCTAAAATAAAACGCTAATTCAAATAGCGTTTTAAGAGTTTTAATTTGGATGGAGCTTTTAGTTTTTAAAATCTCACAAATACGTCTTGAAGTTACATCTATCATACCAAACATCTCTAAAAAAATAAAAGCTTTGCTTAAAAGCTAAAACTTACCGCTGTTACAGCTCTAACTAAAAACAATAACTAACATACCCTTCATATTCATGCCATCTCCAATTGGCGCCCCCATCTTGCCGTGCTTAATTCCCTTCAGCGTGTCGACTCGACCCTAGCACGCTCAGTTGAGGGTGTGACGTGTTGGCTGACGCGCAAGTCCGGTTTATTGTTATTGCAAGGCATGCATATCATGTCGTTAGGTTTGTTGTGTGTCTTCTTTCTCCCTTTTAACATTCAAATAAAAGAGTAATCTATTTCAAAAAAAATAATAATAACAACCCCTTTGGTATAGGAAAGTAGATTAATTTTAGGGTGGTATAGGAAAGTAGTTGATAGAAACATTATTTATTGTAATATAGTTATAGTTATTATTATATTATACTGTACTATTAAAAACTCGAGGGCCCATGGCTTGAACCAAAAAACTAACATGATGAATGGTGTGGGAATGAATGTCCAAACATATATGCTATACTTCTCCTATGCTTCGTCTGCTAATGCCCATCCGGTGATCTCCAAACTTTTTTTGTAAAAAAAAAAACATCTTTCTAAATTTAGATTCTTACCAAGTAAAGAAAATAATGACAATGTTCAAATTAATAAACATGATCACCAATATTACTGCTGCCATTAATCCATCAATGGGTGGGATATCCCCAGTTTCAAGCAAGAAAGGTAATGTGTCTTTCGGAGCATCGGCTGCTGACGTGCTCCCTCCCATTCTGCTCAAAGAAATGGAGAAAATCCAAGACCCTTTTGCTCAAAACTTAGTTTCAAGAATTCAAATGCTGCCTGTTGAGGTACAAGAAAATTTATCTCTAGTGTGTCAAAAAGGACTAGTTTGTTAGGGAGTATATTTTTTACGAGTAATGATACATGCGACTAATTTGGTACTCTTCAAAATCTAGTGCTTACATTCATATGAATTTCACTCATCTTTTCTCTTAATGTTACGTGTCTGCACCAAATTTTTAGACATGTTTGTAGGCTTACTAAATTAGTCACATTTATCATTTTTGGTTTTTTATATTTGTTTCCTGTTAAATTAGTAAAATTTGATAGACTTTGGATTGCATAAAATGAAATGAAAAAGAGAGAGACAGAGAGAGTGTAATTCACTAGTATCAATATTAATAATATATGCATGCAAGATTATTTGCTCTTTTTTACTGTTTATATAAAATGGACTCTTATAGTCATATGTGAACAGAAATGTGAAGTTTACTCAATATTATCAGAGTGCTGCTCTTGTTGTTATGTGTTTTTTTTTTATAACTCAAGGGAACACACAAGGGGACAGAAGTTAGAATTTTTAATTTTGTTTTGCCAATGTAAAATAATTTTACAAATTTCCTAAATAGGGGATTTGAAAATTATAAGTTCAATTTGATGATTCGAAATTTCGATCACAACAATCACTTATAAATCGAACATCCAAATATGCATCTTTCGTGTGTGTACACCTTAATGTCTGGTGTCTACATTCATATATGGTTTGCCTTGCTAACATGGTATTTACTATATGGCTGTTTGGTTGGTGGAGGAGAGAAGTGTATTGAATATTGAAAATTATGTGTGGTAATTTTGGCTTTTAGATTAGATAATATTTGTCCATTAAGTTTGTATTCAATATATGGTGATAATGGAAATCAATGCAGAAAATCAGAATCAACAGCTTGATCTACTAATTCATTTAATATTATTATTTTTGTGCATGTGTTTTCATCTAAATATGTATGAAGTTACCTTGCTACTTGAAAAAAAAAAGGACAAAACTCTTTATTTCTGATAGTTTGGATGACTGTTTATGTATTATATCCTTTTCTATTTCTGTATATGCTATACAACCTTCATCATTCAATGTAATATTTCAAACTATAATTGGAATTGGACCGTTCATTTGAGCAACTGTTGAACCGTGCGATTACTGTGTTTCCAACTTTCGCTTCTTTCGCAACTATTACCTTGTTTGTGATAACCGATCTTGACAAAAAAGACCATATTAGTTTTGCTGTATGTGATGTTTCTTCTTTTTTTGATTGGTACTAACTACTAAATGACTTCTATAGTTTACTGTTGATTGTATCCAATATCTGATGAAAATCTTTTTGATTTTTCTTTTGTATCTAAAATATGATGAAAAATCTTTTTAACTTTCTCTTGACATCAACTGCAGCTTAATGTCTCGAAAAATCGTATTATGAGTAGTTGTGTCACGCCAATGGTACAGGACACCACCAATCCAGTTGTTCTACTTCATGGCTTTGACAGGTATATGGCTTCCTTTTTTGATCCAAACGATTGCGTTGTGCTGGATCTCATGAAATTCTGCCTCTGCATTCTACGATCACTGCTGAAACTCTGTTGCACGCATTGCTTAAATTTTTTTAGGGCTATATTTCCACATTTGATTATTTCTTATTCTTCAGTTCATGTCTAGAATGGAGATACACACTTCCGTTGCTTGAGCAAGCTGGCTACGAGACCTGGGCAATTGACATTCTAGGATGGGGCTTTAACCAGTTAGGTTGCCTTTTTTATTTAATTTTTACTTTCATATGCTAAAAAAAGAGTAAACTTTCAGGTTCATGTTTTTTTTCATTTGTCATGTGTATTTGTTTTTATCAGAAACGCTTCCACATTGTACCGTGGAGTCCAAGCGCGATCACCTCTTTCAGGTAACTTTAAAGATCCCATGTAATATGTTATTTAGCTAGAGGTGGAAATATGGGTTGGTTGATCGGGTTGATTAATGGGTCAAAACAATTAAATTTGATACAAGCATTATTTGCAAATAGTTGGTGTGTGAAAATGATTACCAAAATTTATATTTTTGACAATAATACAATGTTACTTTTATGAAAATCATAATAGGGGTTTATGCATAAAAGATACACTTTGAACAACTTTCGATCAGTTTCTGTTTGACCCATTGACGATAAAACATAACCTGAATCGACGAGTTCATAAGTATATTTGTCTATTTTGTCACCACTAAGATACTTTATATGTTTGGCAAAGAACAAACAGATCTGCCAGTTTCAAACAAAAGTCTAATATTTTCTCGATTAATAGTTCTGGAAGTCATACATTAAAAGGCCTATGTTGCTAGTGGGTCCGAGTCTTGGAGCTGCGGTTGCAATTGACTTTGCTATTAACCATCCAGAAGCTGTAAGTGTTGACAAGTACACTATTATCATGATAATTCTCACTAACTTTAGAGCTACAAAATTCACAAGTTGATTAAGTTTGGGACAGAATAATTAGAAAATTTAGATATCTGGTTTTCTTAAGTCGACTGCTGCTGTTTCAGGTTGATAAGCTGATTTTGATTAATGCAAGTGTGTATTCAAAAGGCACTGGAAACCTTTCCAAGTTACCAAGAAGTGTAGCCTTTGCTGGTGTAAGTACCATGCGCCGCTCACTATAGATCTATAATCATTTTTAACTATGAAAAGCATGTATTTTATAGTAGCCGTCTGATCTGAGATAACTAAAAAGGGAGGTTAGAGAATGGGTTACCACAATTTGTAGTCGGGTCAGAACAGGTCAGCTTGACCCGCCAGCACTATTTAGCTAAGTCATCAAAAAGATACATGTCTAGTGCCATGTGCATCTACAGTCAGCATTTTTGTTAGATATTAGACAGACGTTGACATCAGTGGTATCATTACTAAAGAAACTAAATTAAAGTGACCAACGTATTTAAACTAAAGCCACAATGATGAGATTGTTATATCAGTAAATGACCAAAATTTTAGTTATTCTGTTCTAGTTAATATTATAAAGTTTAGAATCACGGTACAAGAAGGTCGTGCAAAATGATTTGAGAATCAATGTCCAACTTCTGGCAAAAGACTTCAGAATACACTTCTAGTTAGGTACATTTTGCCTTTGAAGGTTAAACTGGATGGACTTCATTATCAAAATTGCCACAAATTAGTCTTAAAACTTTACAAATTTCTTTTGATAGTTGTGTCAAAGTTCATCATAGATATTACCCATTAGTCTTGTTAGGAATTGGTAAAAAGTTAATATAGTATCAGTTTTTGACTTGTGAACGAATCAGCATGACTGCTAAAGCCAAAGTTTGCCTAGGAGTCATATAACAAAAATGCCTGTATGATAAAAGTTGTTAACCACGTGTTCTTTTTTTTTGCAGGTCTCACTCTTAAAAATCTTACCATTGCGCTTTTACGCTACTAATCTGTCATATAATTCATTGCCATTTGATAAATGCTTAGATTGGACTTATGTAAGTCCAACTTGAATGACTGTTAAGGCTAAATGCATCTAAATGTTTTGGTAAAGCGAATTGTTACCATATTTATCATTTCTGTTTTATCTCTAGATTGCTCGATTACATTGTTTATTGCCATGGTGGGAAGAAGCAACAGTTGATTTCATGATCAGTGGGGGATATAATGTTTCTGCACAGATTAATCAGGTTTGTCTTATGAGCAAATATATAAATTATGCATCTTTTAATTTTCTCAATTCAGGATGTTATGTTGGCTAAAAATTGAATTTCTAGAGATTTCTTCACCAAAGATTGGTTTGGGACTATGAAAATGCTTTCAAATCAGGATCATTGTTAGAGTGCAATTTTGCCCATAAAAGTGAAGCGAACTACTTTCCAAATCCAGTATTACCTTTGAGGTTTTCAATCCACCATTTCTTTCCAGAAAATAGGCCTTATCGATTTCCAAACTTAAAACTAGTACATTTGAGATCTTAAGAGTCAATGACACTTTGAGGTCAACAGACTAAAACTCAATGAGTCTTTTTCTAATCTGGGCTGGTAGAGCTTAGAGGATATAAAAATTTGTGTTTTATATATCTGACTATATTCCAAAACGTTACACTTTCTATATCAGGTTATGAACAAGACCCTTATAATATCAGGAGAAAATGATCGAATCATTGACAGCAAACTTGCAGTGGTTAGTATCTTGCCCGCCCTTCTCATTATCAAGTTGAATGTCATCACCATTTAACTTGGAGATGACAATTTCAATAGAATCACTATGTTTATCTCCACATGTCAAATAGATATAAGAAAATTCTTAGAAGGAACTAGGTTGAACGGGCCCAACATGTCCGAAATTTACTCAAAGTACATTTTTAATGCATGAAACCTGGGTAGTCATTATATTTAGATATCTTAATTATTGTTGAAATAAACCTATTGTAATCATATCTGTCACACCAACTATTATAAAATAAAAAGTTAAGACAAATTGTGTTTCAAGTCAACTGCGCACGGCCCGGCCCGTTTCAACAATGACAGAAATCTTAATTTGTCCCGTTACCCAACTTGCTCATCTTAACCTCTTGGTTTTGATTACACAGCGATTACATTGTGAGCTACCCAATGCCATTATTCGTCAAATATCAAATTGTGGTCACATCCCACATGTCGAAAAACCAGATGTTGTTGCTAACTTGATCACAGACTTTGTGCCCTGCGAGATGAGCTTCACTCCTCCATCATTTCCAGAGAAGCGGAAAAAGATTCTAATTCATCAAATTTAGTCGTTAGCGCCCCCATTTCTCATATTTATATAGTGGTGTGTCGTCAATGCTAAATGGGACCCAGGTGTGGAGTGTTTTACGGGCAGGCTACAAGCGTGTCATCTTGGTTAGTTACTAATCATAATTAAGCACCAAGATTACTATTTATACATGTCTAATATTGAATGTACAAGTGGCAAAATGGGTTATGAAACTAGTTGCTTTACGTTGGTATGGAACAATTATGCCAGGAATGTAAAATAGGTTAAATCGTGTTCATCTGCTTTCAGTTATTTTATTCGAAGTAAATAATATAAGGGAATATAACGTTTGAATTATATTTGACCCGTTAACTAAATATGTATATGTGTATTACCAAAATTACTCCTAGAACAGCTTGTAACATGTTTCATCATAATTCAAAAACCAACTGTTTTGATTTGTTATTTGACATGTTAGTCTTACAAACATAACATAACCCCAATAAATCTGAGTATTGCTTACAATTTTAAACAAGCATCTGGGCCAAATAACCAATTGCAGAATTAATTTACATTATAGGTAATGGGTCAAATATGATTCAAACATCATACGGGTCGGTTCAACCTATTTAGTGAAAGTACACTTTGATCAATTTATAACATGTCTTTTTAAGTTGTTTATTGACATGTTAGAGATAAAACATAACCCAGATAATTTGATTATCATTAAACAGGACAACATTGCCACTTTGGACAAACCATTTGGAGTTTTGGACCACCAAGGATGGACCTTTCACATATTTAATTAGTAATGTTAATCCTACCATTATGGTCAAGTCTATAAAGTAAAAAGTGTAAGTAGAATCTAAAATGAAAATTTCACAAGGTGACCTTTCACAAGGTGACCTTTTAGATATACAAAAAGATGAAAATTTCTAAAAGGCATCAAAGAACATATTAGTACCCCCACAAACACCCATTCACAGATTACAGCCTCATTTCAAAAGGCATAAATTCCCCACATACGAAAAAGTAAACAAGAAAAAATTAAAATAATTTACCCTCTAATAGTCTAATGGAATACAGCCAATAATCCATTCTCTACTAAACCGACCACCGCGTAAATTACAACTGGATTTATGGGTAGACCACAACCATACACATTGATAAGAACTGTCATTAAATCAACCTTAGCCATAAGATCAAGCCTGGGACCAAAAGAGATAGTAAAGTAAACGATATAGCGGACTCAGCACCACTGTTGTCGGCTGTGCCTCCTGACGGGCCAAGCCCAAACGATGGGTTCATCCCTGTACCTGTACCTGTGCCCGGGTTAGTTCCAGTTCCTGTTCCTGTCCCTGTCCCCGTCCCCGTTCCCGTTCCCGTTCCAGTCCCAGTCCCAGTCCCAGGTGAAGCTGGGGTAGTGGAGCTGCAAAAGTTAAAAAATTAAAAAGAATCGACTTAGGAATAGAAGGTTTCTAAAGTTTTATAGTTTCTGACGTAAGGCATAATATTATAAACTCAAATTCACAACTGTACATGGACTAGAATATTAGGGACAACACGAAATGACAAAGTATAACAAAGAAAGCATGACTTAGCCTCAAGAAATAAATATTTCAAGTACAAAGATCATATTCAAAGAAAGCATGACTTAGCCTCAAGAAATAAATATTTCAAGTACAAAGATCATAACTATTTTGATTTGTCTTTAAAGGCCCTTAAAAGGTTTACAGTTCAATAAATTTAGTACTAGCCATTCACATTCAAAATAAATAAATAAATTTAGTACTACAATCTGTATTTCCGTTTTCACCCCTATCAACATTTACACACGGAGATGCACACACATCAACATACACTTGCACACGTATAAATCTACGGGCAGGTATGTCTCTAAAGAAATTTAAGTTGCATAAAAAATGACTTCTACATAAATTTAAGTTGATGGCATAGCTTTATAGACACTTGGGTACAAATCTTTCATCCAAAATTTGAAACTCGATACTACTTGGTGTCATGTAAAGTGATGTTAATACACTTACGTCGGGTCATATAAGTGCTACTTTTCCTCACCAAAATGATTCTAATTGTATCCCGGCATGTAATGCTTTGTGAATTGTGATCATCTTACTTAGTAGTAATACCAAATGAGACAAGTTGGCAAATCAGTGCTACTCAATCAGTGCTCATTTTTAGTGATGATGCAAGGGTCATTTTGATCAGCCAATTTAGTATCTAAACATCAGGGTAAATTTTCAACTTCTACCATTTCCTATTAATTAGGGTAAATGAGGTCTGACAACTTTGCTATAATCATGATCTTGAATCTTGATTACCAACTATCACTCCCATGGTGGCCACTTTGTAAACATGAGAGAAATTTATGTGGATTGTGTAGTTTTCTTTTTTTAATTTTGAAATAGCACTCCCATACCATAACATCATAAAAGGTTAGATTATTGCTTGTTACATTATATATTTTGGCCAAAAAGTCAGAAATGGATTTCCAGTCCTGCCCATATACATATTCATTATTTGTACCAACTAATATCAATATATATCAAAATGAAAGCACAATATGACCTAACATGACCTTTGCTTGTTATACTATCAAAAAATAGGAACCAATATCTTGACAACTCACATGTGTACTGAGCAGTACCTAATCTATCATGCTGGATCTACCAAATGATTCCTGAAAGCTGGCTCTAAGCATAATATAACTCATATTGCAACATGTACAACACATTACCATCACCAAGTTCTCACCGAGAAGTATTGGGGTGTGAATCATCACCCTAGACGTAACTTTGGGGAGGGGTGGCCACGAAAATGGCTTGGGTATTGGGTGGAATGTGTCGGGGGAAAAGCCCGGGAAACAGGTAGAATGTGTCATGGGAAAAAGCCGATTAGACCGCTACAATGACCCAAAAATGGCATGCCATCTCGGATCACCCTTAACCTAGAAAAATCTTCCAAATTTTTTTTTTAAGATAAAAGAAAAACTCTTGAATATTGAAATAGCTCACCAAACCTAAAAATTGTGAAACTTTCAAGTCAAGTGAGAGGCCCTATGCAACCATAAGCACTAAACAAAAAAGTGATTCCTTCTTTCCAAAGCTAAACCTTCAAAATCTAGAGCATTTACACACAGCACTTATACATTATGCCACAAAACTTGTACATTGCTCTCAGTGGTGAAGTCATAATTCTAGGTCTCTTAGCCAAACAGTTTACAAGATAGTAATAACAAATGTATAAAATAAACCAGTAACTTTAATTCGAGAGCGTATGAGATTCTAAGTGTATGTTTTGTTGGGTGGTCAATTAGCTTTGAACTACACTTATACATGAAACATAAAGGAAGTGAAGAAGATATCATGGGAAAGGCATCACTATGAAAGGATGAGCTTCTTGGAAAAGGGATTCACTTTTTATTTCTTGATCAATTAAAAAGTAAACTCTCTTTACATTTTCACCTTTTTAATTGCATCATAAGTACACACCAAAAAATGTAAAAATGATATCTTTATGCATCAAGAAACATAGCCACATAACTTAATCTAACCATGATGATAAAATAAACAGTTCAATATGAAAATGGAAAAAGGGGGAAATGTTTTTAGTTATAAAGTTGCTAAAATTAAAGATACACACCTGGCACTCCCAGCATAACAAGCTGAAGTTGCACCTATAAATTATCAAGAAACAACAATAAGGCCAAAGAGAAAACAAAAAATAAAAATCCAAAAGAACATATTCAATTATCCAATGGTGAAAATGACAGTAATGCAAGGTACAGCATTCATTGCATAGTGTACAAGTCCTATAGAGGTGATATCATTTTGATGTGTTTCATAAAATAACTTACCAGCAGGGGCTGTTTGGCTGACAGTACATGTGCCTGAGAAATCACAACTTCCTCCAAGTTGACTCTTTCTTTGATAATAGCTATTGACAGCATAATTGCAGTGATCTTTGACAGTGTTGGGGTTAAAACAAGCACCATTTTGAAGGATTTGAGCACAATCAGCACCATTTCCACATGCATAATCTATGTTCTTTTGAAGAACTGTGTCACTTAATGCAGAGTTACATACACAATAAGCTGCACCTGTTTGAATATAAACATAAACAAAAAGGTGTTAGCTTTAAGCTTAAAAAGCAAATCTAAGTCAAACCCATTTGAAAAAAACCAAGAAAACCAAAGACCCATGTCAGAAAAATCATAAAAAACAAAAACAAAAAAAGCCCATATGAAATTTAAATTTTATATATGAAAAAAGAGACCATGATCCAAAGAAAAAAGACTTACTTGAATAGCCAGCCATGGCCAAGAGAATCAGCAAGGTAATTGCAAAAGCAGTCATGGTTGTAGCCAGATGATGAGTGAGAAATAAGATTGCTTAATTATGACGGACTGTTTGGTTGGTGTTAAAAGTTGGTCCTTTTCAAGCTACAAATGAAGAGAGGGAGAGAGAGAAAGAGTGGCAAGTTTTAGACAAAAAACAGAGGGGGAGGGTGCATGGGTCTAGAGTGATGAGTGTATATATTTTTGTTGTATTGTATGTATGTATACCTCGTAAACTTAAAAATTATTAAATAGTAATTACTGCCATTCCAAGACAAAATACTCAACGGATCTATTTCATGGAGTTTGTATTTTGTTACATAAAACAAAATACTCAACGGATCTATTTCATGGAGTTTGTATTTTGTTACATAAAACAAAATTACTCCCTCAAATTGATGTTTATCTTGATTCAAAATAAATTGAGTGATTAAGTTAGAGCAATCTTGACCCCTCAATTTATTTTCAGCTTGAGGGGATGTCTACTCATATTTTATTTTGAAAATATTAATCCTTTAACTCATCTTTTTTTTTTGAAGGTAAATTTCATTCAGGGTGGGGGAGTACCCCACCATCCCTCCCCGCCTTCAATAGGTACCTGTCCGCTCCCTAATGGCAGAGAATACCTCCCCACCCCTCCCCCCACCATTTTCTATTTTATTTATTTTATTCAAATATAACTTAAACTTTTATTTAATAAATTAAAACTAATACAATATTAAACTAACACAACAAAATAAAACACGAAACTACAATCTAAAACGAAACGACAACACAATACATAAATAAACTAGCGATCGATGCCCGGGACGATTCTCCCAAGCCACCAGACAATTCTCCCAAGCCCAGTGTGTACAATCAAGACTCCCTATATATACATTTATTAACCGAAACTATTAACTATGTAATATATATATATATATATATTATATATATATATAACATAATTTATATATATAACCAAAATTTATACGTAAATATATATATATATAATATATATATATATATTAAATATTATATATATAACCGAAATTTATAAGTAAATATATACCTAACATGCCGGGGAAACCATGATAAGACGCATGATGATCAAATATAATTTGCACGTCATTACGCGTTGGCCTACGCAAATATTCATGCCGGTATAACTTAATGACTCCATCACAAAAAGTATTAAGGGTGTCACGTGACGTTCTTTCCGCCATGTTTAAGTAATCATCTAAGCTGTCGGGATTAGTACCGTATCCTAACTGGCGAATGACGGATGTGCATTTCTGTAAAGCCGAGAACCCCATCCTCCCACGACCATCGATCCTCCTTTGAAAATATTTCAAAGTTGTTTTCCATATCTCTAGCTATCTTCACAAACAACCGTCTGCTCATCCGAAACCGTGTTCTAAAAAAGTCAGCATCAAATTTCGGTTCTTCAGCGAAATAATCTCGAAAAAGACGGTCGTGCGACTCAATACGATCGTCTCTGTTTGTATACCGTCTTGAAGAGGATGCAGTATCGCGGACCTCTTGATCAATCGCATGATGCGCGATTGTGAAAATGTTAGCTAGTCGTTCCCCCTCATCGGAATAACTCGAGTCCGATGGCAAATTTGGGGGTGTTGGGCCGGATCCGAAAAATAAAGGGTTGTTGAATAAAGGGTTCATGATTGTTGTGAATATATATGTATATATTGAAAGAATATATGGTTGTTGTGATGTTGTTGTTGTGCTACTAGTTGAAGAAAAAAAAAATGGCAGAACCTATATAGAAGAAGAAAGGAAGAAGAAAGAAGATAAGGAGAAAAGCAAAGAAATTGAACGATGCATGTGGGCCCATTCGCTTTTTATTTTTTTATTTTTATTTTTGTAACTGTCAAATCCTTCGGCAAGGAAACCGGCACCAGGGTCCCCAAATCCCTCCCCACCCTACCGGTAGGATGGATTGGTGTTCAATCCGGTCCCGGGGGACTCCGTCCGCCCTCACAAGGTATCCACCAAATTGGTGATACTATAAGTTACATTATACATACAACATTTACAGAAAGTTGAAACTACACTAGCTAGACCAACTAATGCTTTCATTTTTCTTCCTATTTCTAAACCAAAAGAAGGATAAAAACCTAATATTTTGCACCATCTTATCAATCTTGATAATGGAACTCGTGAATCTTCTCTCATTCATTGCTTTCCAAATACACCAACAACCTACCATGATAATACCTTTAAGAGTCTTCCTTTCCTTCTTTCCAAGTCCCACGTTCTCATGTATCTCAACTAAATCCTTGACCGTGAAAATGAAAAATGGGTTCGCCTTGCACCAACTACTAACAAAGTTCCAAACCATATTCGCGACTTCACAACCACAAAACAAATGATCTACTGTCTCAATAATCCTTTAACTCATCTCCTTAAAGATCCAAAATGAGATTAAAAGATAAATTTAATAGATTACTTTTAGGAAAGGAAGGCATTAGGAAAAATATCAAAAAGGATGAGTTAAAAATACCCTTTTTTATTTTATAAAAGAGATACATATGTTTTATTTTTTAAATTCTCTAAAAGAATTTATATATGAACCTAACAAACTTTCGACTAACTAGAATGTAACCCCTTTTTTGCTTCCTTTTTGATTCGGCCAGAAAGAAATCCAAAGAAAAAAAAAAATCCTTGTTTATGAGAAGTGATATTCGTACCATCAATTTTGATAAATGTACTATAATGTATAATTAATATAACTGACTGTATAAGCTGATAATGCATAATTATGGTACGTCTATCAAAAGAAATAATACGAATATCATTTCCCCTTATTTATTAGCCAAATACTGTCTTTTTTTAAAAAAAATTATGAGATCTACAACTCTCTCTCCTTTTTTTTGGTAAATATCTATAACTTCTATGCCTAGTCTAAACATAACTTATGGAATTAGGATAGATCCATAGCACAAATTTTTCTCACTAGTCTCGTATCTATGTAAAGTAACAACTTTTAGATTATTACGATTTTTAGCATTTCAAAGGTGTTTGTCTATTTTTGACGGATTTTAAGAGTTTTTATCACTTTTGGTCGTATTCTTTTCATACTTAATTTTTTTTTTTTTTTTTTTTTTTTTTTTTTTTTTTTTTTTTTTTTTTTTTTTTTTTTTTTTTTTTTTTTTTTTTTTTTTTTTTTTTTTTTTTTTTTTTTTTTTTTTTTTTTTTTTTTTTTTTTTTTTTTTTTTTTTTTTTTTTTTTTTTTTTTTTTTTTTTTTTTTTTTTTTTTTTTTTTTTTTTTTTTTTTTTTTTTTTTTTTTTTTTTTTTTTTTTTTTTTTTTTTTTTTTTTTTTTTTTTTTTTTATTCTACAACTCTCTCTCCTTTTTTTTGGTAAATATCTATAACTTCTATGCCTAGTCTAAACATAACTTATGGAATTAGGATAGATCCATAGCACAAATTTTTCTCACTAGTCTCGTATCTATGTAAAGTAACAACTTTTAGATTATTACGATTTTTAGCATTTCAAAGGTGTTTGTCTATTTTTGACGGATTTTAAGAGTTTTTATCACTTTTGGTCGTATTCTTTTCATACTTAATTGCACAAATAAATTTTTATAGGTTATATTCATAAGAAAACCTTTTTGAAAGTTTGAAGTTAGTTACATTGACCAGTATCGCATATTTTTTTATTCGTAGCACATATATAAAATAAATCATTTTTCAAAAAAAACTATACTATTAAAGTTTAACATACCCGTAGCCTGGGCTACCCTTCTTTAATATGGATTTCCATCAATGGTAACTTACATTAAATAATATTCTCTCTGTTCCATTAAATGTGTCTTATTTTGAATTTTCAAAGTCTTTATTTATAAACTTTGACCTTAAATATTTTAATTTGTGTTATATAATATTTGATGAAAGTTATATGAATTGATTGAGTTTTAAATATATTTTTTATTGATATAATTTTCATCAAATATTATATAACACGAATCAATATATTAAAGGTCAAAATTTATAAAGAAAATTTTTGAAAATTCAATATGACACATTTAGTGGGACGGGGAGTAGGTGTTTAGAATTACATTTCAAAAATTAAAATTTGCATTCGTTTTTCCCGTTAAGAAAACATATAACCAAACATTTTTTTATTATTCATATTGCGTAATTGCGACAATCAAATAATGCATTCAAAATGCATATCCAAACACAAAGTAATTGCTATCCCGTCTTATGTATTTCACTACTACTATTTTGATGAGCTATATCTCTCTTGGGCACCTCTCTCTCTGCCCTCTCTCTCTACCTCTCCCTCTCTAACGGTCACATTTTCCAGATCTGAGATCGGAACTTGTGCACCGGAGATTGGGATCGAGCTAGAGATTGAGAGTTCGAGATCGAGATTATCACCATCCGGTTAAGGCTTCCACTCCGGTGGATCTAACCCTATTTTTTTCACCCGGGCCGGAGGTCCCTTCCACCTCGGTGGATCTGGAAGCAGCCTCCCTACCCTTTGTGTAGGGGTAAGGTCTGTCTACATCATACCTCCCTCATAGCCCGACTTATGTCGGGATTGAGTACCTTGTTGTTGTTGTTGTTGTTGTTTATGTATTTCACTACTACTATTTTGATACAAAGAGATCGTCGCTATATCATCTGTTTCTAGCTAAAATGACAAAGCACCGAGTAAGACATACACTATTTTTAACTCGCTTGCTTTTTCGATTAATTGAACCTAAAATTTTATATTTCCATCTACAGTAATTTTATTTTAGAGTTAATTGCAAGATTGGTCCCCGTGGTTCATACATTTTAGCAATGGGGGTCCCTTTTCAAGTATCGTTGCAATGGGGGTCCATTTTTTTGCAATATTGGTCCCTTTTTAACATAATCGTTAGCGGGTGACGTTAAGTCTACACGTGGCAATAACGTGTAGGGACAATATCGTCTTTTCACACAACATTGAAGGGACCTTTATTGCTAATGAACTCGAAAAGGGACCCCCATTGCTAAAGTGTGTAAACCACAGGGACCAATCTTGCAATTAACTTTGATAATATATATCATCATTTATATTTATCTTTTTTTTCTTTATACATATTAAAATACTACTGATTTAACCATTTATTAACCAACTAAAAAACTTAATTAACCGCTAATGTTGTAGAACATGGACAAAAAAAATTAATATTACTAATAATAATTGTAAAAGAAGCCTTATTAATTTAGATTTTTTTATAATCCATCACTAAATTATACGTTTTAGTTTTTTTAATTAAAGAATAAACTTTACTAAATACTTAATTAGTTATTAATACTTTTTTGTTTTTCATAATTATTAATAATTAAATTACTAAAAATATAGTTCCACGTACTATAAAAAGTATATTACTCGATATATCTAAAATATATCAAAAAATCAGTTACATTTATATTAAAATAAACTTTCACGTATATTTATTAATTAATATTTATAAATCAACCAACTGCATAAATGTTTAATAGTTACATAGAGAACTAAAATACCATATATGACATTTATATTATTCAGACAAGTTTGTTTTTTAATAAATATCTAATTCTTAACGTAGAATATCTTAGTTCTTAACCTTAAATTATAATAAAAATTTATATATCAATTAGTTTTCAATAGAAAAATTAAAATTTTATATTGCAATCTTTTATTTATTTAAAAAAGTTCTCAATGTGTTAATTGCAAGATTGGTCCCTGTGGTTTTTCTATTTTAGCAATGGGGGTCCCTTTTTCGAGTTTATTAGCAATAGGGGTCCCTTATGTGTTGTATGAAAAGACAATATTGCCCCTGCACGTGATGACCACGTGAAGACTTGACGACACCCGTTAAAGGTTCCGTTAAAAAGGGACCAATCTTGCAAAAAATTCTCAAAACAGGGACCCCCATTGCAACGATACTCAAAAAGGGACCCCATTGCTAAAGTGTGTAAACCACAGGGACCAATCTTGCAATTAACTCTATTTTATATTGACAATAATATAATAATCATGAAATATTTCAATTCTTCTCACTTGTCTTTAGCTTTCAACATCTATTATTTGATGTCATTTGTATGTGGATGCTCTCTATTTTGGTTTCACATGCTCCCTTTCCGACTTTCTGTCTTGATTTTATCTGTTTCTTATACGGAGTATTTATACTATGTTTCTTTTTTTTTTTGGCAATATTAGGCTAAACAAGCAATATAAACAAAGTACCTAGTTTTAAACATAGATAAAAAAATATATATAAATAATCGTTAATGAAGTCTTAAAGTACTTTTTAAGATGGAAAAATTTTAACTTAAAAGATATTGACTTAATCTAATTCATTCATATGTCTTTGCACTAAGTTAGAAAAATGGTTTTAATTAGCCCTTCCCTTATACTTCCAAAACTTTAATTTGTGAAGCCGTTCCAACTTTGAAATAAACAAATTGATTAAGAATCAAACAACTTGAAATGGACTCATTAATTAATAAAATGTTTAAAACGTTTATTTTTCTTTTGAAAATAGTGACAACATGCAAAACAAACGACCATTTAAAGTAGTCAAAGAGAAATAGAGAGTATACATTAAAAACAAAGAAGGGTATAAGTAAGATTAAATAATAATATATACACAAGTTGGTAGTATTCTTTTCATAAATATGTCAATTTTTAGGTGGCTTTTACATCACTTTACTTTATATAAAAATGATGAGGCGCATGAACGAAAGACGGTGTTCATTGAGGTTTGAAATTTTTAATCGTCTCATGTTAGGCTTGGGAATCTTGCAAGACTATCACCAGAAAGGAAATTTATCGAATATAATTGTTGGGTGTAGATACACCCATTTTATAAAGGGAAGGGCCAAAATATAACCACAATCTACAGAGATATATAAAAGATACATCTATAGTATATTATAAAAAAAAGAGTTGAGTACTTTTTTCGTCCCTGTGGTTTATCGTTTTATCACTTTTCGTCATCGCCGTTAACTTTTGGCTAAAATCATCCTCGTGGTTTGCATTTCGTCCCTGCCGTTATAACTTTGCCGTTAACCCCCTCACATGCAAGTCACGTGAGGGGCATTTTCGTCTTTTCACCAATTTAAGTGCAAAAATCATCTCTGTGGTTTGTCGTTTTTGCATTTTTCATCCTCGCCGTTAACGTTGTTGACCAAATCTTCATATGTTCTTCATAGCTGCTTCCACTCATACTCATATATTCATATTTTCTTCTCTCTCATCATCATAAAACCCAGAAACAAAAAAAAAACAAAAAATATATCTTTAAGATTAAAAAAAACCCATCCATATCTACATCTATATCAATGATTAAATCCTTAAAAATTAAAAAAAACAAATTCACTTGCCTCCTCCGTATTAGCCACCACGGTTTGACCCAATACGCTCGGAATACGCCGGAATACGGCCCACACCCAATGGTGTGGACCGTATTCAATGTCGAATACGGAGGAATACTAGGGACATTGGGGGTGCTCTTACAATATGTATTTTCACATCAATCCATACAGCACCACTAAGCTGCCCAAGAGATCGTACGACCACCATCATTATTATTCCCTCACTATTTCAATATCATATATATACATATTTCAGAGAATAAATAAAAAAAACAAATTCACTTGCCTCCTCCGTATTAGCCACCACGGTTTGACCCAATACGCTCGGAATACGCCGGAATACGGCCCACACCCAATGGTGTGGACCGTATTCAATGTCGAATACGGAGGAATACTAGGGACATTGGGGGTGCTCTTACAATATGTATTTTCACATCAATCCATACAGCACCACTAAGCTGCCCAAGAGATCGTACGACCACCATCATTATTATTCCCTCACTATTTCAATATCATATATATACGCATATATATGTATCTTATATATATAAAAACAAAACTCGCCGGATTCCGTCATACACACACAAAAACACACACTTACAAACACACACACATATATATATCTATATATATACATATTTCAGAGAATAAATAAAAAAAACAAATTCACTTGCCTCCTCCGTATTAGCCACCACGGTTTGACCCAATACGCTCGGAATACGCCGGAATACGGCCCACACCCAATGGTGTGGACCGTATTCAATGTCGAATACGGAGGAATACTAGGGACATTGGGGGTGCTCTTACAATATGTATTTTCACATCAATCCATACAGCACCACTAAGCTGCCCAAGAGATCGTACGACCACCATCATTATTATTCCCTCACTATTTCAATATCATATATATACGCATATATATGTATCTTATATATATAAGATCATTACCTTTTTTAGGTTTTTTGAAAGAAGATATATACATCTAGAAGATGAACTGTGTGTACGGATATAGGCCGGAAAAGTGGCCGGCTGCCCAAGGGAGAAATAAGCAGGTCACGCCACTTATTCGATTGTTGTTTGTCTGTTGGTTTTGTGTGTGTAGTGTGTTTGTTGTTGTTCATCTTCTTCTTCTTCTTAATCATCTGCCGCTAATTGTACGGATTACGAGGCACCCGTTTTGTATTATGTTTGTTGATTTTAGATCTAATCGGAATTAATATTGTTGATAAAATTTTAGATCTAATCTGAAGTTGTGTGTGTGACTGATTGCGTGTGTTGATTGTGTATATATTGATTTGTGTTAATGGAGGAGGCGGTGGTTGTATATGGAAGTGGTGGTTGTTATTAGACCGGATTCTGGGTTTATATGAAGATGAGATACAGAATCTGGGTTGCTATGAAAAACAGTTGAAGATTTGGTCAACCATGTACAAGGATGAAAAATGCAAAAACGACAAACCATAAGGATGAATTTTGCACTTAACCATGGGTGAAAAGACATAAATGCCCCTCACGTGCCTTGCACGTGAGGGGGTTAACGGATCCAGGGACGAAAAGTAAACCACAGGGATAAACCACAGGGATGATTTTAGCCAAAAGTTAACGGCGAGGACGAAAAATGAACAAACGATAAACCACAGGGACGAAAAAAGTACTTAACTCTAAAAAAAATAACTCAATGTTAAAAGTTATATGAGGGAAAATGTCTAAAATACCCTTAATATTTAAATTACACTATCAGTCATTTTATCTTTTAAAATATATACATTAACTCTTTACGTCAGTTGCTTTTACATCAATTATCTACACCACTCAACGCCGTCTCCACCATCAACAGTCGTTTCTCACCACAACACCGTCGCATCGCGCGGGTAACGTGCTAGTAGTTTCCGATTAATGTGGAATCCTTATATGTGACGGACATCATATGACATGTGCACAAAGAAAAAATAATTCTTACTTCTCAAATTTCAATAGCTAAACTATAATAAAATCAAAATAATATAACATACTTTCAAGATTAGAGTATTCGTAATGGAGTGGAAGATCCTG
Organism: Erigeron breviscapus; assembly: GCA_034093135.1. Classification (NCBI taxonomy): domain Eukaryota; kingdom Viridiplantae; phylum Streptophyta; class Magnoliopsida; order Asterales; family Asteraceae; genus Erigeron; species Erigeron breviscapus. The sequence continues at coordinate 182,808,175 of CM067167.1, forward strand.
ATGTCGAGGGCCAACCATCCCGGCATCCTTGTGTCTACCGTTGGGTGCTCGGTGCCATGGTAGGGTGGAAGAACCAAAGTGGATGTGTCACCATTGAAATATGATTGAAATATGATGGTATCATTGGATATTAGATGTGATTTTTTCTCTTTTGATTGATTATTATTGAAATTATGGAGTTTAATTCTTGAGTGCTGTGGAATCTAGTTTTATAGGATGTTTGCTATGAAAACAGTGTGGTTATGACGTGATGCAGTGACTCAGTAATATGAGACACCACATTTGTATGTTGATATGACCATTTGTAATACTCTTATAGCAACGTAAGATTATCCACAATTCCACATATTCAAAAGGGCTATTTCATTGATATGTAAGTTTGCTTGCTTCGATCAACATAGTTATTTTATGAGAGATGATTAATCCTCTTAAATAAATGGTCTAAAAATCCTCCTAACTATTGGATGAGGACATGTGACAAAATCAGGGGGCAAGATTAGGAAAGAGAATTAGTGGATAACACATGTCACTTTCTTATAGTGTTAGGAGAATTTTTAAGCTAATATTTAGAAGAATTTATCATTTTCCTTATTTTATTGTAAGTAAGTTATTATAGATTTATAGTCATTTTGGTTAAATTTCACACGAGTTCACCCTTAACGGGGAATAAAATTTGTATACATGTATTTTATGGTTAAGATTAATCATTTTTATTTTCATTTGATTTTAAATGTCCTAGTTCGTTTTTTAAAGTCTTTTTCATTTAACTTTAATGGTAACATTTATGTATATATTATATATTAGTCGATACAAGTTATAACAATAAAAAGTACAATTAAAACTTATTCGATTCATATATTTTATATCAAGTATTATATGAATAAATAAATTTTTTTATGGTTTGAGATAAAAAGATTTCAAATGTCATACTATGATAGTTAAAATAAGACACATGAAGTATTTTATATGTTTTAATATATGGCTACATCTTAGTTTCTAAACTTTAAATTGATGTGTATACTATTTGTTAAAATAGGGGTAAAGTTTGGGAGAAGGAAATTGCCTGTTATATGTTGGGAGTTTGAATTTTTAGGTCTTACCCGAATCAATCTTTTTTTTAAAAATTTATTTCTCATTATCATATTGACGTTATATTATTTTAAAAAATATTATTAATAATCATACCCTTTTTTCTATCTGTTCTAGTTGAAAATAAATTTTCATGCTAACGCCATTCTCTAGAACAAGCTTTGAGAAAACGCCTACAACACGATGGTTGAGAGAGACCTAAGTACAAGCCCAAATAATATAGTACTAAATTGGAATATTATAAAGAGTAAATTTCTATTTTGTGTAATGCATGACGGTACATAATTTCAAAATCTCGGGTAAGAGATTTAGCTAGAAGTGGTGGTAGCGGGTTTTTGTAATTAGATTATGGTTGATTGGTTGACGATGATGGTGGTGTAACAGACTCTTTTAGTTTTTTTAGGATTTTTTAAGTAAATTTTTTATTTTTTAAGTAATTTAATTAATTTTTACTTCTTTCTATTTTTGCATTAATGATGTTAGGCTATCTCCAATGCTAAGGATGCCCTTAAACATCATTCAGCTGCCACATCATATCCTTACAAATCCTTAAAATCCTTACAAATCCTTAAAATCCTTTAATTTTACCTCCAACCATACAAACATCCAAAACCATATCCTTGGTGAAGGATATATAGGCTAAAAAGATGTTGCATAGGCTATGGACATCCAAAACCATATCCTTGGTGAAGGATATATAGGTATGGACAAGCAAGGACGAACGTGCTTCAATGCTATGGACAAGAAAGGATCTCGACAAACTTCTCCATTGGAGATAGTCTTAAAAGTGTAAGATTCGCAAATAGTAGTAACGTCTACTTTAGTTTTTAAAAATCAAGAAAAAATATGGATACAAATCATAAAATAAAGGTAGTGATATTGGTAGACTGGTAGTATACATTTCTATACATCTATGGATTATTTATTATACATATAGTGATTATTGTCCAAGTCACTACTGCATAGATATGATAAATGTATACGGAAATGTGATATCTATATCAGTATATCACTTCTCATAAAATAAAAAGTAATAATGCATATGATTAATTGTTTGTCGCAAGAACATGTCTAAAATTAATGGTTAAGATTTAATTTTTTTTTTATTTTTAAAGTCACTGTTTTTCTTTTATTTAACATTTTATTTATTAGAATAAGTCCTAAAAAAATTTCCTTACATGGAAAAGCCCATTTGATTGGCCGCTTTTGTCATTGTGCAATGCAGAGGTGCAAGAAGCGGTTAACCGATTTCAGTTATTAATTTTAATAATCGATTTCGGTTATTTTTTGAAACAGTAATAACCGGTTACGGTTAACTTGTACCGGTTAATAACCGGTTTCTAGGTTTTAAAACTGGAACCTATCTAACCGATTTCGATTAATAATAACCGGTTAACCGATATCGGTTAACCTATTCGGGTTTTTTTAACCGCCCATTATAATATTGAGAAAGTGGTGAACAATGGGGAAAACAATCATTTCCGACAAGTCTGAGCGACGAACCCATATTCCAAATAAACATCATTTTCTAAACACAAAACAAAATTCATCATCCCAAATCTCAAAAACCACCAAAAATTGATGTTGGATCTGATGAAAGAAGCATTAATCTATATATAGTATAGATATATTGAAAGCTTACGAAATCATCTGATGGTGCGATCTTTCCGATTATATATCAGTGTATGTATATAATATGATTGATATTGATATTGATATATATATATATATAATATGATTGATTATATTGATATATATATATATATATATAATATGTATATAATATGTGATTAACCGGTTAACCGGTTATTATTTGGAATAATTAACCGGTTATAGGTTAACCGGTTAATAATCGGTTTTGGTTTTGAAAAGAGTAATCGGTTAGTAACCTACGGTTTCTGGTAACCTATAATCGGTTTTTACTATTTCGGTTATTAACCGGTTTCGGTTACCGGTTACAATCGAGTCGGTTCGGTTAATCGGTTTTTTCTTGCACCTCTAGTGCAATGTGCATTATGCTACTTGAGAGTTGAGAAGCCTCGTATGTGATTCACTGTCCACTGATTTGGTGGTGAAAACCCAAAACTTAAGCCCGTTTGCAAAAAAAAACGTGAATAAAAACTGGACCCAAAACAAATACCCAAAGCCCAAAGGTATGCAAAATTCGGTAACGATTATACAAACCGGGAGCTATTATGGTTAACTTTGTTATATCGAGAAATTTTGTTAAATAGAACTCTAGTTATGTTCTGTACGTTTCAACACATCTAATTTTTTAAGGGTTTTATAAGGGATAAAAAAATTCAATATTTTGAAAAATGAAAAAGAAAGTTAGACAAAAATAATTTTTTTAAAAAAACCAAACTCATCGAAAATGTTCTTTAGTTTTTAAAAGGAAAGAAAGGAAAGGAATATAAAACATTTCAAAACAAATTGTGTTCTTGAGTTTTTTTTAAGAAGGGAAAAGAAATGAAATGAATGGAATTATTAGTTGATTTTGTACAACAAATCTTCCTCTCAAAAATGGGATGATTTGAAATGATGAAAACTATACCCCTTCTCTTTTATTCTCTTCTCTTCCGATCTTTATATTTCCTTTAAAATAAAACTAGAGAACACTATAAAACATTCTCATACCATACTTCAACTTCAAAAACATTCTCAAAACCACCCTTCAACTTCAAAAGAATATCAAAAATCACCCTTCAACTTATATGTATTCCCCAAACTACATAAATTTCCAAAATGTTTCAAAACCACCCCTCAATGTTCTCCCAACCGCACCATTTCCACCCTCTCTTTACACAAACAAAATGAACACAAAACCCTAAAAACAAACCCACATCACTCAACACTACTCTTATCACACACACACACAAAAAAAACATTGCAAAAATGGCATCAATGGCGATCTTAACACGCAAAATCAAACCACTATCCAAAACCCTAAACCCCAAATTCATAACCACCTATTCTTTCCTTTCACAACAACCCCAGCTCTCGGATCACCCACCACCACCACCGCCGTCGCTGTCTCCGTTACCACCAAGTCCGGCCACCGGAAGTCCACTTTACAACGAAAACTGGCGAAACCCACATCCAAACATACTCAATTCACAATCTTTAATCCCATTAGGGTTTTCCCAGATAAGCCCATCATCAAAGTTTGAAGCTTTATCGAAAACCCTTGATCGTGACGCAATGTCGAATGTGTTTGCTGATTGGATGACGTCACACAAATGGGGTGATATAAAAATGTTGTTTGAGAATTGGATTAGGTGTTTGGATTATAATGGGAAGCCTAATAAACCTGATGTTGGTTTGTTTAATCATTATTTAAGAGCTAATTTAATGATGGGGGTTTCAGCTGGTGATTTGTTGGGTTTGGTTTCGAAAATGGATGATTATAATATTGTACCGAATACGGCGTCGTTTAACTTGGTGCTTAAGGCTATGTACCAGGCCAAAGAGTCTGAAGCTTCTGTTAAGTTGATTGATCGGTTAGTTTTTTTTTTTCTCGTTTTACTTGCATTTCGGCATTTCGTATGTTTTATTTTTGTAATTTTGGATTTTTAGTATTTTTATATGAAGTTAGTGTGTAATATATGCAAAATGATAGATATACCTATAAGGTTGTGTAAAAGTACGCCTTGGGTGAAATTGTGGAATCCGTGTCATAACATTTTATGCGTTAGGCGTTTAATAAGTGTGTATTTTATTTGACTTAGATAAAGGCTAGAAATTTGATTGTGAAATGAGGGATTTGTCTTTAATGAGTAGCTTGGCTGGCTATGAAGATGGGCCTTTTGGAAGTTTCCTGGCTTCAATCTCAAATATGAGGAACCTGATTTAACGGAAGTTCATTGGTGACGCTGGGTTAATTGGTCGGGCCACAATATGAGAGGGCGATGTGGAAATGAGGGACTTTGTTAACATATGAATGGAATGAACATATATATAACTGGATGTATAAGTTGCACCATTAAGATTTCATGACATGCATATAATTTTTATTTTTATTTCTAGAAATGTGGTGTAGCATTTCTTGTTTATTGTAATGTGCATGAGGTACGTGTGGAAAAAGCAAATAGTTTTGAGGAAAAGTGAATAGGTACATTAAAAGGTACTATAAGCATTGTAAGTGGGAAACGAAGTGATGTTAAACCCATAGAAACATAGTAATAATAGTTACATCGTTGGATGAAAATTTGACTATAAGATTTAACTTGGGACAGATATTATAGAATGGACAACTTTTTTAGATACTTAAATTTTTGTGCTGAAGTGGCTTGGATATCAGAAAGCTGCTATGAGAGCTTATGTTGATATATCAATAGGTCTAAGTTTTGATGGAAACCATAAATACATTAAAGTGATTATGCTTTGAAATAATAGTTTATCTTTTTGTTGCTATTCGGTGTTCTGTTCAAAATCTGAGAGGTAAACAAGTTAATACATTTTCAGTTATTAAGTGAGATTTTAGGTGGTGTTTATCGAGACTTCCTGGCATTCCTGCACTACACAGAAAGACTGATAGATTTTCTTCAAACCCATGACTACATGATAAATGGTTCTATATTCTGTGTATTAGGATGATCCAGACTGGAAAGGAATCAAAGGGTGCCTTGCCTGATGACGAGTCTTATCACTTGGTTGTGCGGATGTTGCTAGAGCAAAATCAGGTTGATGCGGCATTGAAGTACATTGACTTGACCTTGAACTCAGGCTATATGTTGTCGGCAGAAGTATTCTCTGAGTGTGTGAGGAGCTGTGGTAGGCAGGGAAGACTGGATACACTATTATCCATAATAGAGAGATGCAAGGTATATTGGGTTCTTCTTCCTTTTTATTTTTATTGTATTGTTGAGACGTCAATGTTGAGCCATTTACTTTGGAATGGGTTGATTCATATTATTTTCTCTCTCTAATGGGACAAGCACGTGAATTTTTTTTGCATAAAAGGAAATGTGCCAAACGGGTGAAGATTAACCCAACTTTTAATTTTAGCGCATAAAACCTTCTACATCATTTCTATAAAAATAACACAATTATATATATATATATATATCTCAGCATGTACAAAAATTGTCTTTTTGACCCGTTACCCAGAAGCTTCATTTTTCATCTTTACCATGTTGTAGACATTGATTAATCAATTTAAGCTTCTTATATTGCCTATGCCTGTCAGAAAATGGATCAAAACAAAGCCTTATGTCCACCCTGGAACTTATGCAATGACATCGTTGATGTTGCAATTCAATCAGATAATAGTGAATTAGCATTTTATGGTCTTGAGTTCATTGCAAAATGGATTGCTCGTGGAGAAATTGCAAGACCACCCGTGTTGCTTTCTGTAGATGAAGGGCTAGTAGTTAATGCACTAACAACTGCTGGTAGAAACTACAACTCTAAACTTTTGGATGGCGCGTGGGCAGTCCTTAAACGATCTTTACGCCAAAAGAAAGTCCCGAGTCCAGAACCTTATATTGCAAAAATATTTGCCTATTCATCATTTGGGAATTTACAGAAGGCTTTCAGTACTTTGCATGAATTTGAGACTGCGTATAAAGGTTCGCCTAAAGAAGTTGAAGAGGATATGTTCTCTCCGTTTACCACATTACAACCGTTGGTTGTGGCATGCTCGAAGAACGGATTCACAACTTTAGATTCAGTATGTATTTCATTTAATTTTGGTATTTTTTTTACTTTAGTTTTGTTCGAGCCATGTTAATTGCTATTAAGGTAACCTACTCATCTAGAATCATCTTATTTTATTATATTTATATATTGTTTCTTCGCGTGACATTGAAAAACCGTTACTTGTTTTCAAATTCAAGCTCTACTCAATCAGTTTATCTATGGAGTGGACATAGTTGGTCTCCCAAAAAAATAAGTTGGATCAATGTTGGTTACATTTTTATGCTATTTGTTCATAATATTTAAACGATTTGTTACTGAGTTGATGTTCTTAATTTTATCCAGGTTTATTACCAACTGGAGAATTTGAGTCGTGCCGATCCTCCATACAAGTCTGTTGCTGCGGTTAACTGTGTTATTTTAGGTTGTGCAAATATTTGGGATGTTGATCGAGCCTATCAAACATTCAGCGCCATGGAGTCAAGCTTTGGGTTGACTCCTGATGTCCATTCATATAACGCTCTCTTGTGTGCGTTTGGGAAGCTCCATAAGGTTACTATTATGCATTTTGTGCAAATATCAATTTGTTGCTCGCTGATATTTTTCTCTTTTTGAGTGTATTTCTAATGCAAAATCATTTATTCAAATGTTAAATTTTTTCTGAAATCATATTAATTTTCGCACTAGTTATCAAGCGAGTAAATGATGTTCTGTTTTTTCAGAGAGATGAAGCAGTTAAAGTGTTTGAGCATATGGTAAGCTTGGATGTGAAGCCTAATACAAATACTTATGCTCTTTTAGTCGATGCTCATCTCATCAAACGAG
>CM067167.1:182816725-182846835 GCA_034093135.1 Erigeron breviscapus
TGGTGTAATCTCATTTTTAACCGGTACACATATGTAAGCGCCAATCTTGTGTGTGTTTATGGCTGTCTCGTGTTTTTCGGTCTCAGTGGTTATGCCATATAATGAAGCCAAAATTCTCTCTTATATCACTAAACAGTAAATAATACAATAGTAATACATTACTTTCCTTGTTCATATATCATCATCGATGTTTTATTCATATAAAACAACACCGGGGATCTCAACTACAAAGACAGTTTTAAGAGAAAAGGCGGCCAAAATGAGAATAATTGCTTAATCAAAAGACACTCGAAGGATAGTGTTGATGTTTGTTAGCGATAAGAGGACCAATGATTTTTTTCCATCCATCAAAGTTGATTGGGGCGTCGTCGTTAAATGGTAGCACAAACCCGTTAATAAAGAAGATTGGGGTGCCATAAACACCTCTTGAACAACCGTACTGCAACAACACCAGTAAAGAGTTTTCAAGTCAGAATTCAAGCTATCGTTATAATGATTAATGACACTCTGAGCATCAAAATTGAAGAATAATGAAAATATGATTATTAATGTATATTAAATCATATTTTTAGTTATGGGGCAATCTCATATTTTCCCCTCCAAAATCCTTAAATCTCAAATATATCTAAGAGGTTGTTTGGGATTAGGTTTGAAGTAATTATATGATTATTACGTTTGTTAAATGCAGATAATCTAAAAAGTGTTTGTATGAAAAAGTGATTATTTGCTATGAAAACGTAGTTTTGGAGAAGCATGTACATACATGTTTTTTCAAAGCGCAGTTTTCAAAACGCATAATTTATTTTGAAAAGGCAAAATCTGTTTTATAATCGCAATAACATACACCCCCTAAATCATGCTTAAAAATCATTGTACATGATGCGTTAAAATAATTTATCATAGGTTAGGGTCATCTGCAAACACTTTTCATTTCTACCTATGTCGGGGTTGAGTATTGTAAACAAGTTATTTAATTAAAACAAATAGGACAAGATCTTGACCCTTAGATCATGGTTTATTGATGCACGAAGATTTTCATGATGCACGGTGATCTTCAGTGAAGAGAAACCTATTGTTTTTTTTATTTTATTTTAATACTTGTTTTATTTTACCTAAAACCGTCTTAAAAATAATTGATGCTCCATAGATGAGTACAAAATTGTTGTTATTTCACTCTTTACCATTTCTACATAGACCTGTTTTGACTTTGACCCATTATCCAACATTTCAACCCATATGACATATAGAAACGGGCAAAAACAATATATAGTTGTACTTTATTGATATCTATAAATTTTCTTAGTATACTTTATGCACAAAATACAAACTTTATGAAGTATGGTTAGTAGAATTACCTTAAATGAAACTCTAGTTTTAGTACCAGTTTTTGAGTCCTTGAATCCAGAAGTAATGGCAGATTTCAGGGAGTTCCCGAGAGTGCCTGATGCAAACCCTATAACTTGATCTAGAATGGCTTGTCGAGACATGTTTATGGTTGGTGCGTTGTAAAATTGTTCCTGTTTATCAGTGTTGGAAATATAGTATAATAACACGAGTAAATTCTTGAACCTATTACAATATAGTAGATAAATATAAATTAACTAAAAAGAAAACAGAATGGAAATAAAAATTGGGAAGACCAGCAACACGAGTGGTTCCTGCAAAACAAAGAAACATGAAACAGAAAAGAAGAACCGGGCTTGTGTTTGACACAATTCCCTTAAACAGATTCGCCGTCTGTTCCCAGGGTACACCGGTTGAAAGCAGCGTACTGCCGGACGTTGATTACTTGCCTGAAAGACGAACGGAGCACAGGGGTGGATGTTGTTTCTGAAACCGAAAATTGCAAAGTGAATATGTGTGTGTGATTCGAATTCTGTGTATTGTGTGTCTCTCACAGGTCCATGATATGGTCTTTATATACACAAAGTAGAAACTGATCTACACTCAATCTCATTAATCAATAATAATGGTGATTGATATTTATTGTGTATCAGTTTCAGGAAGCCAAAAAGATGCCATGCCAAAAGCCTGTTCTAGATTATTCTTAAAACGGGTCAAACATGGGTCGGGTTTTTCCCGGGTCGCAGCAAAAAGGAGCCCCGCGCGGGCCCGGATTTTTGGAGCTGCATTCGTGTCCGCATTGGTTCAAAGAATTTTGACCCAGAAACCCGTTTTCTGCACCCCCCCTACGCGCGGGTAGGAGCCAGAGTAAAACACAACACAAGCTCTTGACATACCTTGGAGGTTCATGCTTATAAACAAGCATAAACTTAGTTCCCACACCAATGTGGGACAAGTTACCTTTGCTTCCAACCTTTTGTTCCAAACACACACCTTTGAGACTCGACATCTCATTCACCTTTAACCCAATTTGGACGCATCTTAGTTCGTTGCGTAGCCTTGGCCAGAGACTACAAAACCCACTAAATGGTTCTCGATATATGTCACTCGACCATATATTTATTGATGTCCAAAGTGGGGAAAAATTCACTTTTTCCAACAATCCCCCACATGAATGGAGGTCGATCTCAGAAACAACAGTGTTCCATTCAAGTTTCAACAGTTGAATCTTGCATACGAAGGTAGGTGTTACCCTTTGAACCCTCGCTCATGAAACGCACTTAGTCTACTGGCTCTGAGTAGACAGTGATGTCTTTGAACTCGTCTGCCATTTGTGTAGGCGACAATACGCTTCACACAAGACTCTCCCTGACAAAGTCAAGTCCTCATAGTTATGTCCGTTATGGTCCTGGACATGCGCCTGGTTCTGCAAGAGCTGTTAAGTATTGTGCCCCCAACAATACCCAAAGAAGCGACCCCACTTCTCTCTCACATAGGTGATTCACCATGTAGGCTACCCGAATCATTAAAAGCCATAGGCTTATCCTCGTAACTTGTCACTTTTAGGAATGGACTAGGAATATTATTAAATCATATAATAATCTCCCCTTTTAAGATTGTAGGGTTTTTCTTATAACTCCCCCCACAGTGACCTCGCCAGTTCATACAATTAGGTTGTCCTATTGAACTCAGATCTAGGGATCTCCAGTCAGCTGAGTTAGGTTTTCCTTCGTATAAACTTAGCCTTTCATGGGCTTCAGTCCCATTCCCATGGACGACTTTTGAACTAACTCTCTGCTTAAGCCTTTTGTGAGCGGATCCGCAATATTATCCTTTGACTTCACATAGTCAACACTGATAATTCCCGTAGAGATTAGTTGTCGTACCGTATTATGTCTACGCCTGATATGTCTATTCTTACCATTGTACATTGTGCTATGAGCTGAGTTAGGTTTTCCTTCGTATAAACTTAGCCTTTCATGGGCTTCAGTCCCATTCCCATGGACGACTTTTGAACTAACTCTCTGCTTAAGCCTTTTGTGAGCGGATCCGCAATATTATCCTTTGACTTCACATAGTCAACACTGATAATTCCCGTAGAGATTAGTTGTCGTACCGTATTATGTCTACGCCTGATATGTCTATTCTTACCATTGTACATTGTGCTATGAGCTCTGCCAATTGCCGATTGGCTATCACAATGTATACATATGGCCGACACCGGCTTGGGCCATCTTGGTATATCCTCAATAAACTGACGTAGCCATTCTGCCTCTTCACCTGCTTTATCTAAGGCGATGAATTCTGATTCCATCGTGGATCTAGCAATAACTGTTTGCTTAGATGATTTCCACGATATGGCTGCCCCTCCAAGTGTGAATACATACCCACTTGTTGCTCTGGAATCATTCGTGTCAGATATCCAATTTGCATCACAATGTCCTTCAATTACTGCGGGATATCTGCCGTAGTGCAAGCCATAATCACGAGTGTACCTTAAATACCGAAGTAACCTAGTCATACAGCTCCAATGACTTGAACTTGGATTACTTGTATATCTACTTAGCTTGCTCACAGCATATGCCAAGTCTGGTCTTGTACAACTCATCAAATACATTAGGCTGCCTATAATTCTTGAGTATTGTAATTGTTCGACAGGCTCTCCTCTGTTCTTCGCGAGATGTTGACTCGTGTCAATAGGAGTCCTCGCTACATTAGAGTCATTTGAATTGAACTTCTCAAGAATTTTGTCCACATAGTGTGACTGACTTAAAACAAGTCCATTATGGGTTCGTGTGATTTGAACCCCCAAAATCACATCTGCTAAACCCATGTCTTTCATGTCAAATCTTGCCTTCAGGAGGTCCTTCGTAGATTTTATCATTTTGTCATTACTTCCAGCAATGAGCATATCATCTACATATAGGCACAGGATGACATATCCATCTGATGTGTCTTTCACATATACACACTTGTCACATTCATTGATCTTGAACCCAGACTCAAGCATGACATGATCAAATTTTTCATGCCATTGTTTGGGAGCTTGTTTCAATCCATACAAGGATTTGACAAGCTTACACACTTTCTTTTCTTGCCTAGGAGCTATAAATCCCTCAGGTTGCTCCATGTAAATCTCTTCCTCAAGATTTCCATTCAAGAAAGCGGTTTTCACATCCATTTGGTGAACTTCCAAATCTCTGATGGCGGCAATGGCAAGTACCACTCTGATGGAGGTTATTCGCGTTACTGGCGAGTATGTATCAAAATAATCAAAGTCCTTTCGTTGCTTGTGACCTTTGATCACCAACCTTGCCTTATATTTATCAATGGAGCCATCTGGCTTCATTTTCCGCTTGAAAATCCATCGATATCCTAGTGGGTTGCACCCTGGAGGAAGATCCACTAGCTCCCAAGTATGGTTTTGTAAAATAGAATCTATTTCACTTTTGATGGCCTCCCTCCATTGAGACCCTTCTGAGGAAGTTACCGCTTCATGGTAAGTTTGTGGTTCACTTTCCACCACATAAGTGTAGAAATCAGGACCGAAAGACTTTTCAGTCCTAGCTCTTTTGCTTCGTCTAGGCTCAAGCTCTTCTTCCTCAGGTTGTTCCAATTCCTCTTGGACTGGCTCATTGAGTGTCTCATCTTGGACACTTTCATTGACTATCCTAGACGAATTTCCAGATTCTTTTGCAATGCATGGAAAGACATTTTCAAAGAATGAGGCATTTCTTGATTCCATTATTGATCCTTTGTGTATATCAGGAATCTTGGATTCATGCACAAGAAAACGATATGCACTACTGTGATCAGCATATCCAATAAAAATGCAGTCAACAGTTTTGGGTCCTATCTTTTGGGCCTTGGGTAGTGGAACAACTACTTTGGCTAGGCACCCCCACACTTTGAGGTATTCATAGGACGGTTTTCTTTTCCACCATAATTCATATGGCGTCACATCCTTTTTCTTGTGGGGTATCTTATTTAAAAGATAATTTGCCGATAAAATAGCATCCCCCCACATGTTCTGACTTACACCAGAACTCACCAACATGGCATTCACCATTTCTTTCAAGGTTCGATTCTTTCGTTCAGCAATCCCATTTGATTGAGGTGAATAGGGTGCAGTGAACTCATGTCGTATTCCATTTTGTGAACAAAAGTCAGCAAAAGGTGAGACATATTCACCACCTCTATCACTTCGTACGACCTTGATTTTCCTTTCAAGTTGATTCTCAACTTCATTCTTGTAAGCAATGAAGGTTTCAATTGCCTCATCTTTACTTTTCAGCAAGTAAACACAACAATACTTTGTGTTATCATCAATGAACGTGATGAAGTACTTATATCCATGTCTCGTTGGAATGGATTTTAGATCGCACACATCTGTGTGTATCATATCAAGCGGTTCGGTAGTTCTTTCAACCGATTTGAATGGTGCTCTTGTTAATTTGGCTTCAACACAAGTTTCACATTTGTGATTTGAGTCAATATGAAAATTTGGTATGCAATTTAATTTAATCAAACGACGAATGGAATTAAAATTGACATGACCAAGTCGACCATGCCACACATTAGAAGACTCAAGCAAGTAAGCAGAACTAGTACCGGTCTTATTCATTCCATTGATAGCAATTACATTCATTTTGAACATACCATTTAGGGCATAGCCCTTACCAACATACACACCATTTTTGGTCAACACGACCTTATCAGACTCAAACACAATTTTGAAACCAAACTTATTCAACTGCCAACCTGACACAAGATTCTTACGAATCTCTGGAACATACAACACATTTTGCAGAGTGAGTTCTTTTCCAGAAGTCATCTTCAAGATCACATTACCCTCGCCTTTCACATCAGCAGTGGCAGAGTTTCCCATAAAGAGCTTTTCACCATTAGTAACCTCCTTGAAAGTGTTGAACAGATCTTTGTCAGAGCAAACATGGCGGGTGGCACCGGTATCAACCCACTATTCCTTGGTATTAGAACCAACCAAGTTAACTTCAGAGATCATCATAGTGAGGTCAGATACCATAGCTACCAGATTATCCATATCAACCATGTTAGCTTGGCGAGGAGTCTCTCTTTTGGGCTGCTTGCATTCATTTGCCCTATGACCCGGCTTGTCACAATTGTAGCAGGTGCCTTGGAATTTCTTTTTCACGATTCCACCTTTGGCTCCAAGATTTTGACCTTTCCCTTTGCCTTTCTTCTCAACCCGTCCCTTGCCTTTGTTACCTTTTGAAGATTGACCATGTTCAACAATATTAGCCTTTGCTGAATTTGGGACATAGCTTTGCTTTAGAGCAACTTTGTTGTCTTCTTCGATACGAAGACGAACAATGAGATCTTCAATGGTCATCTCCTTTCTCTTATGCTTGAGATAATTCTTGAAATCAATCCAGCTTGGTGGCAGTTTCTCTATCATGCAAGCAACTTGGAATGTCTCACTCAGTGTCATTCCTTCAGCATGAATATCATAGAGAACAATCTGCAAATCTTGGATTTGGCTCATGACAGTCTTTGAATCAACCATTTTGAAATCCAAGAATTTAGCCACCACAAATTTCTTGGTGCCAGCATCCTCTGTTTTATATTTGCGCTCTAATGACTCCCATAATTCTTTGGCAGTCTTCATTTTGCAATAAACATTATAGAGCGAGTCCACCAGGCCATTCAAGACATAGTTGCGGCACAAAAATTCAGAATGATTCCAAGCTTGAATCGCGCTCACAGTTTGAGCATCCATCTCCCCTTCAGTGATTTGGGGAGCGGTTTCAGTCAAGAACCTCGCAAGGTTCAACGTTGTCAAATAAAAGAACATCTTTTGTTGCCAACGTTTGAAGTTCACACCATTGAACTTCTCAGGTTTTTCAGCCTGAGTTGCAACCGCAGTAGGCAATGGTGCAACTAGCATGGAGGTAACAGAGACAGCAGATGTCATGATCGCAGACACAGCAGAAGCTGCAGAGACACCAGAAGTTGGAACAACAGAAGTGGGAACAACAGAGAACATGGGCTGAGGTTCCATTCTGAAAGAAGAACGTCGGAACAAGTTAATAACCAATCGTGTTATTAAACCAAGTCTGTTTAAGTTTGTTGAGTGGTTCCTGCAAAACAAAGAAACATGAAACAGAAAAGAAGAACCGGGCTTGTGTTTGACACAATTCCCTTAAACAGATTCGCCGTCTGTTCCCAGGGTACACCGGTTGAAAGCAGCGTACTGCTGGACGTTGATTACTTGCCTGAAAGACGAACGGAGCACAGGGGTGGATGTTGTTTCTGAAACCGAAAATTGCAAAGTGAATATGTGTGTGTGATTCGAATTCTGTGTATTGTGTGTCTCTCACAGGTCCATGATATGGTCTTTATATACACAAAGTAGAAACTGATCTACACTCAATCTCATTAATCAATAATAATGGTGATTGATATTTATTGTGTATCAGTTTCAGGAAGCCAAAAAGATGCCATGCCAAAAGCCTGTTCTAGATTATTCTTAAAACGGGTCAAACATGGGTCGGGTTTTTCCCGGGTCGCAGCAAAAAGGAGCCCCGCGCGGGCCCGGATTTTTGGAGCTGCATTCGTGTCCGCATTGGTTCAAAGAATTTTGACCCAGAAACCCGTTTTCTGCACCCCCCCTACGCGCGGGTAGGAGCCAGAGTAAAACACAACACAAGCTCTTGACATACCTTGGAGGTTCATGCTTATAAACAAGCATAAACTTAGTTCCCACACCAATGTGGGACAAGTTACCTTTGTTTCCAACCTTTTGTTCCAAACACACCTTTGAGACTCGACATCTCATTCACCTTTAACCCAATTTGGACGCATCTTAGTTCGTTGCGTAGCCTTGGCCAGAGACTACAAAACCCACTAAATGGTTCTCGATATATGTCACTCGACCATATATTTATTGATGTCCAAAGTGGGGAAAAATTCACTTTTTCCAACAATCAGTTCATAAACACGCCATAACAGTCACAAAAGTGTTTCTTAAATGTACAATATTATTACCTATGCAAAATGGCTATATTTTTAAGTTAGTAGAGTTGTCACCTGATGCTTAAAAAATGCGTCCAACAAATGATAAGTAAGCGAAGCGTTTAACTCATTGACGATATGCAAAGCTCGGGAGGTGACAAAAGCATTGTCATGGTACCTGTAATATAGAATTCGCCGTAGTTTGTCAATTTACATGGATCGAACACTAAGATGATGAAAAGGTCAGATATATATAGAAACAATCCGATTCCAAAACGATATATATGCGAATTTGGGGTTTTTTAAATTTGCATTCTCAACAATCGAACCTGTATAATTACTTGATTATGGCTATAAAAGGATTATATTGTTACCTTTATTTTGTTTATCAGTTTTCATTTACAATATTAAGCATGTTTCTACAAATTAAATTATTAGTCCGAAATGACTAAAAATCATAATTACTTTAAACTTAACACTAAAAATAATTAAGTTGCTTCAAAATGCAAAAATCCTAAAAAAGGGGGGCTAAGTGGTTTTTCATGGATATGATAGGGCCCAATTAAGACAACCGATTACATGGTCTGAATAGGCTCTTACCTTTGGATGGTGGAGACATGTTCTATTCGACAATTACCGTTTTTAAAAAGTATATGTGCTGGTCCATTTGGTTCCTATTCGGTTTTATCAATCTAGCCGAGCTTTTAGTAATTAAAGTAGTTCCCAATCAAAATCAATCGCACCAAAAAGGATCCCCAACTAGAGAAAAGCGCTTTGTAATCCCACCGAATCCACTTACTTCTTAAAAATGCATCTGGCGATTGTGTTACACTATATATAACTTTAGTAATTACTCTAGTAGCTGCACATTTGATCCATGGAGTAACTAACTATTATGTGTTTTTGCTACACTATCAGCTTTATACCTAAACATCTACTCTAAACATACACTAGTTTAATGTACGCTAAAATATAAGGCATGTTTACGTTTGTGTTTTTTTAACTTAAATTAAGATATATAAGTCAAATGAAACTACATGAGATGATTGTAGAAAACCAACTCCACTTAGGTGGGTTGGCCAGGGGTATCTTCTAAATCCACTATGTGGGCCCCGGAGGTGAGTTTTTCCCCAAGGTCTCAGGTTCGAGTCTTGGGTTTCTCATCTCAAGGTACTTTCCATGAGGAGGGGGTTGTCCAGCAAATCGCTGATTAAAATTGCCCCCAGCACGTCTGAATCGAAACTAACTTTAAAAAAAAAAAAAAAATGATTGTAGGAATGAAAAGTTTAACTACATGTATAAGTAGGTATTAAGGGGTACAAATATTTCAATCACTGTACAAATTAAAGGATTAAATAACGATATCTAAATCTATAATCTATACTTTTTTATAAAAATTATCACACCCCCCAAATAATTACACACGAAAGTACTAAATTGCCCTTAATAAACACCCACTATAGAAAGAGTTTTTATAAAATACCAAATTTTTCCTTACTGAATTAATTAACACTCTAAACTCGTATTTTAATAATTAACACTCTAAGCCCCTCTTATAAAATATTTCACTATCACCTTTACATCAACCTACACCACTTAACACCGCTACCACCGCCACCAATAGTACCGTCACTGACACCTCTAGACCGCCGTCCCGCCACCGCCGTGCATTGCGCATGTACCATGCTAGTGCTTTATCAAGAGCTTATAGTTTTTTTATGCATTACTTAAACTTTCGTTATGCAAAATTACTAATGTATTCCTATTATTCATAACTTAAGATTTTATTAACAAGTTTACGTGATACATGTATCACATTATTTTTTATACTTCTAAGGCCTCATATGAATTAGTTGTGACAATAAGTCAATAACTATTAAATAGTGTCAATGAAAAATATTTAAATTTTATTACAATCACGTGAGTGTTATGCTAATTAAAAAAAAACACTTCACTACATCTTATTTCTGGTGAAGATATTATTCCTGATTTATTTTCTATTTCAAGCCATTAATTTTTTTTTTCTTCTCAAAGCCTTACACTATTTGATTTCTTTTTTCTTATTTGGTTTTTCTTTCTATTTCAAAGGCTTATATTTGGTTTCATTGTAACTTCCAAGTTATACAACGAGCACAAATAGACCTTTCAAGCTTCATTTTTCGTTCGTCTCTAAAGCTAATCCTTAAAATAATATTTAAGAAAATATATTATACAGTCAATAACTTTTTTTTATCAAAATATTTACTGCCTTAGTGTAACTGAGACCTCCTTATGATCAGAGGGCTAACCTCATATTCACTAATGCAATAGATGAATAAGCATTTAAATAAAGTATAGGAAAAAGAAAAAAGTATAACAGAGATATACTAACGGTAAGGGGAAGGTGTGAACAATGAGAGAAACATCAGCAGGGCTATAGTGGTCAACCGCTTGTTTAAGCGGGGGCCACGAATCCCTGCTGTCAGGACAAACCGGATCGTAGAACGCCTCGATCATCACTGTGGCAGTCGAAGCTGCACGTTTTTTGTACACGAAGCCATCGTACCTAGACGGGATGACGGTAGAAGACTGCGATGGAACTAATAAAACAGCTGTGTGGATTATAAGTAGTAGGAAGGTCAACGGAATTGTGGGTGTTGACATGGTGGTGATACGACGGCGATACGGCGGAGGGAAGATGTGAAGTTGGGAAGATGTTAAAATGGACGATGTCAACGAGGGGTGTATAATATAGCGTGATATATGCTTTTGTTTGGAATTTTGCTTTATATCGTCATTCCACGTGTTATTCCATTTATTTTGTTACTTGCCTTTTAATTTTAGCAAATATATTGCCACAAATAGTGGATACTTTGTTACTTTACATCGTATTATAGGATTAGCTCTATTGTTTTTATCCAAGTATTTGCCAAATAGTAAGGATGGGGTATTCGTGTAATGCGGCGGCGGGGCGACAATGGGTGGTGGTAACGTTAATGGTGTAACTATTAATATAAAAATAATTGATGTAAAATGGTAGTGTAGTTAATGAAAGAGTGTATGTTTCTATAGAGGGCATTGGTGAATATGAGATATGTGTGAAGATTTTGGTTTTATGTAAGGAGTTTTAGTTATATCAAAGGCTTAAAGTTTAATAAAGAAAAAATGATATTTACTTTATTAAGTATATATAGATTATAGATATAGAAAACTGGAAATACAAAATGTGAAGTGATATTAAAGGATCGACAAGTAGATATTCAAAATGTTACTATATAATTATCAAATTGTACTCGCAGTACAACGTATGAGTTACATAGTTTCGATGTAATGTCAAAACTAAGGGTGTCGGTGTCTCGCTTCCTGCCTACCCGATATCCACGGGTAAGGTATAAAAAGTCTTTTAACCACAAAAAAGGTATACTTATATATTTCAACTACTCGTACATGCAAGAAAACGAAAGAATGAAATTATAATAATTACGTAATAATATTTCAAGAAATTACAATATCACATATTGCTTTGATATATCATAAACACCCTGTATATATGACATAGGTTTTAATCTAGCAACAATATTAATTTAAAACAGAAATGGAATATTTTGACTTATTTTATATTTATATAATTTTGATTTAATTACATTTTTATATATATAATACGAGAAAAAGTACCCGCGCGTTGCGGCGGTGAGATGGTGGGGTGATAGGTCATAGGAGGTGATAGGTCATAGAGTGTGATAGCCAAATGCCTTAGCCGTACGGGCTCCGCCATCGGATTTAAAAATTCGTCGAAAGTATATCGAATGACATCTCTAATAAAAGAACATGAAATTTTAAGAACACCCATATAATTTTTATAATTTATCGATGTACGGTTTTTGAGATAAAAGATTTTGAATGAATTAGAGGAATAAAATGATTTATGGAGAAGAGAGAAAAATGAGTGGTTGAGATTTGAGGAGAGAGAGAAAAATGAGTGGTTGAGATTTCTTCTAAGGGTATTTTGGGGTATATAGATGTATTGTACATTATGCATTAGTAGTGTACATTGTTGAAAGTTGAAACTTAAAATCCTATTTGCTTTATATATATATAGTATAAGATAGCTTATCTACTTATCGAATGTTGAATTGTCGAACCATATTAGTTTTTATGAATAGGAATAGTTTCTTTCATGTATGTTTTAGACAAAAATGTATAACAAGATGAAATTTTTTTCAAAAAAATAATAATCAAATTCAATATATAAATGATATAATTAGTTGACATGTGGTGGTGGTGATCCGGTGATGTCCGGTAGTGGCGATGTCCGGTGGGTTTCGAAAGAGGAGACTCAGAAGTGGAGAGAGTGATGGTGGTGGGATGAAGTGTGGTGGTGGTGGGGTGGACTACCTTCATTCACATGGGAATCTTATAAGCTTGTTCATCATTCTCATTTATTCTCAGTTTTTTGTAATTAAAAATTAGATGGTACTTCTTATAGCTCAGTGGTTGAGCACCAGCTTTACATGCTGGAGGTCTCGAGTTCGAGACATGGGAAGGACATTTGAAGGAATTTCACAATAAAGTCCTCCAGTGAAACAGGTTTGAGTCCTGCAGAGGGGGCAAGGTTTTATCCCAATTAAATGTCGTGCCTTCGGGCGGTTTAGTTGGGGTTTCTCCTCCTACTAGGTATTGAGAGTGAGGGGGCTCTCTAGCGCGGACCCGGTTAAGACAACGTAAGCTAGATCCCTTGTTGCGAGAAAATGATCCACACCTTTCAAAAAAGAAAAAATGAAGAAGAAAAGACTCATTTTTGGATTGTTTTTGACCTGACCATAAGCTCAAAATCATTGTCTTTTCCTTTTCTTACATTCTCATTCATATGTACCAATTCATATGACATGCTGTAACATCTCGTTTTCCAGAAGTATTAAATAATACTAAAAGTAATATATTTGAGTCACCTTCGGTTTGTATATGCTTGTATTCTGTAATGTCAGCACATATTTTCATACTTAACATTGTTTTTAGAGAAAATAACATGAGTACCCAATTTTTAGAAAAAATATACCAATTTAGCCAACTTTTTTTGGATTTTCACAAAATACCCAACAAAATCGCAATAAAAATTTGAAAATCGCAATGAGATTTTGCAAAATCGCATAAAGATTTTGAAAATCTCATATAGATTTTGAAAATCGCATAGAGATTTTCAAAATCTTATGAGATTTTGACTTGTTTCTGATTTTGACTTTTTTTATAAAAAAGTTTTGACTTTTTATTGAGATTTTGTTTTTTGCATTGTGTTTTTTGAATCTAAAAAAAAAGTCAAAATCTCAAAAAAAGTCAAAAAACGTAATGCGGAAGTCAAAATTTCAAAAAAAAGTCAAAATCAGAAAAAGTCAAAATCTCATAAAGATTTTGAAAATCTCTATGCGATTTTGCAAAATCTCATAGCGATTTTTAAAATCTCATTGCGATTTTCACTTTTTATTGCGATTTTGTTGGGTATTTTGTGAAAATTTGAAAAAAGTTGGCTAAATTGGTATATTTTTATAAAAAATTGGGTACTCATGTTATTTTCTCTTAAGAAAATACATTAAAATTAGTAAAACTAACTTTTAGGTTAAATAAAGAGTTAGATGTAGTTTTAAGTGTTATTGGGTATATGTTTTCTTATTTTTTTTTCACTAAAAACCCGTCACCCACATTTTCCCCTTCTCAAACCTTCTGGAAAAGAAAAGTGTGTGAGTGTGTGTAGTATGTGTGTGTATGGGTGACTTTGAAGAAGAGAAAGAGGAAGAAAAGCTCAAGATTTAGGTAACACTTCAAATGCTTCCTCCATTCAAGTTATAATAATCCATCTCAACCCAAAACAAATCCTCTTTTTATCTCAAAAAAAAAAGTTAGTAGTAGGTGTGTTCTTGGTGTGTGTGTGTTCTTGGTGAAATCACTAGGTGTAAAAAATGGGTTTTTAGAGATGATGATTTTGGGTAAAATTGAAGATAGAGAAAGCTCATGCAATGGATTAGGATGATTATGCAAGTGATTTCAAGTTGCTAATTATCTTGATAATCTCATTCTTAAGGTATAATCTTGAATCCCCTTGGTTGTTGTAATTATATGAATAGATAGAAAATGGGATTTTTGGGGCTTATATGCATATATGATATAATCTTGAATATAGTCTTGTATGATGCTAGAATGTGGATATTATACCATAATTTGATGATGAAATATTTCTAGTAATTTAAAAGATGATTTTGATGGCAAAATGAGTAATATGGTGAAAGTGAGTAAATGACTAGTTAAATTATGATTCTTTCTACAACTAGTTATAATGTTGCATTGGAAATAAAATGTAGTTTAAGAATGATGTGATGAGCTAAAATGGTTTAGTAAGACAATTGGTCAAAGATGATATATTTTGGTAGTGTTTGGCTAAAATGAGTTATTGTGATGAAATCATTATGGGTGAGAGTTGAGATTAAGTATTTAAAGTATGTAATAAGTACAAGTACTGAACTAAATAAGAAGCTTGTGAACAATGGATAATGGGTTAGAAGGAAAACTAGTCAAAATATGCATAATAATTAGTGTTTGGCTAACTTGACCTAAAAAGGGCCAAATTACGCTAAATGAGATAAGTGGTATTAAAAAGGCTTGAATTGAGTTGAAAACAAGTAGAGAGATTAAATAAACCATTTGGATATTAGAAGTTATGCTTGGTGAATGAGCTAAGTTTGACCCAATTAGGTCAAACGGGTCATTATGTGCATTTTGACCCCAAAGTACTTAACGAACATTTAAATGAATTGGTCATAATGAAAATGCAATGATAAATAAATAGAATGAGATCAAATGAGTTTGTATGTATTGTAAGTTGAAAAGTTACATGATAAGTGAAATTTGACTAGAAAGTCTCCAAAATGGCTAAATTGGACGAAATGAGCATTTAGCATAGAAATGAATTTTATAAGTTGTAAACAAGTTACTATGAGTTGTTAGACCACTTACAATGTGTTGAAAGTGCATAAGTTGTAAAATTGGTAGTTTTGACCTAAACGGGTCAAAAGTGGCATAATGGGCAATTTAGTTCGGAAAATGGTATGAATGCATAAAAATGAAATATATAAATGTGTTGGAATGTGAATGAATGTAAAAGTAGTCAAAAAGTTTGTGTGTTAGTTTGGTGTGGTATGCTAGTATTATTGAAACGAGTCAAATAAGTGGCAAAATGGTAGTTATAATGACATTCAAGAGAAATGCATGAAAGAGTGAATGCATATATTTCATAGATAAGTTGATATTGAACCGAAAAATGAATGAGATTGATGAATTAAAGTATTTGAATGCTAAAAGAGTTTAATAGGGCAAAACGGGTAAAAATGAGATCTAATGATATATGTTATGTGTTGATTGCTTATGTGAGTACATGGATATACATGCTAGGTTAAAAGCTCATGGATGAGTGCTTGGATTCATTGATATATTTGTTGTGGCGGTTAACCAACATTCAAGGTGAGTACGGGGTATATACAATTGCATCGATATAATTGTTTAAAGACCATTGGCGAGGTGACCCGTGACATTATTATTGTTAAGACCATTGGGTAGTGAGACCCGTGGCATTAGTATTGTTGTTATAAGACCATTGGGTAGTGAGACCCGTGACATTATTATTGTTGTTATAAGACCATTGGGTAGTGAGACCCGTGACATTATTATTGTTGTTATAAGACCATTGGGTAGTGAGACCCGTGACATTATTATTGTTGTTATAAGACCATTGGATAGTGAGACCCGTGGCGTTATTATTGTAGTTATAAGACCATTGGGTAGTGAGACCCATGCATTTTATTGTTGGTATAAGACCATTGGGTAGTGAGACCCGTGGCATTATTGTTGGTGTTAGACCATTGGGCTAGGCGACCCATGACATCATTATAGTGGACATCCTGAATGTAACTGCATATATTTCGTACTCACTAAGCATGTGGAGCTTACCCGTTATATGTTTTCTCTTTTTAGGTGCAAATGACTTGGCTAAGGGCGATATTGGATTAATTATGCTTGTTTGGGCAAGGTGGAAGCTTGATCTGCTAGGGACTCAAGCTAATTCCGGTAAACCATGTTTTGCTACTATTTTGTATACACCCGAGTCTTTTGGTAAAACGATATGTTGAATAATAGGTTAAAAAAAAGATTTTTGGCATATCTCGAGAGGCTATGAGTTATGACTTTAATATACTTATATGGAAATCGTATTTGAACAGTATTTTATTTATTAAAAGTATCTCAAAAAGAAGAAAAAAATTGGTTTAAATATAAGGGTGTAACAACCAAACAGCCCTTAAATGCTTGGATATTCGCTTGCATGAATCTGGGAAACACACAAACAAAGGGGAGTTCACACACTCTATACTCACAATATCGTGAAATCTGTATAGATGCATTGTATTGTTATAGTGTCTTTATCCATCTATACTATCTAATAATTAAGTAACCCTCCTTCTTTAAAGACAGGTAACATAATAGGCTAAAATACACTTGATTTATTATTGCTCCACCTACATCCTTAAGTGATCATCCAAAAGAACCTTTAATGAAATAATTACAAAATCTATCTCATAATTCATAGAATAACTACATTACATCTTTTACATTAAAAAACTTATACTAACCTACAATATTTAGCTCACAACCTCCAACGCCCGCCCCCACCACCAACTAGTGCCGCCGTCACCACCACACTGTCGTCACTTTACGCGGCTTACCTCTAGTTAAGTATGGAGCGAACCTTGTTGTGGACTCTTCAAAAATATTTTGAATAGCAAACTGATATTAGCAAACCTTGTTGTGGACTCTTAATTTTTTTTGAATACACTATAGCTATGTATTAAGATACATACATAAAAAAAATGATATCAATATGAATTCTCTTGTAATAACCATCACCAATACATAAACCAATGAGATTAGTGATTAGTCAGATTATACAAGTGACAAGTGGAAAACACATCACTCTATACACTATTATCTACATAAAAGAAATTTTAATGGTAGATTCCTATTAAAATTAAAATCCTATTCGCCCTATTCTTGGTCCAAAGATAGCTAAAAGAATGTTGTGGACTATTAATTGATAATCTGTAAAGCAGAGCAAGTGATTGTTGTATAGAACACCCCCACCCCAACCTCATCCCCAACCCTCAAAACTCTCTTGAAATTGAAAGGATGTACTACTGAAATTTTTTCATTTATAAAAGAAAGCATCACTTCTCGGAAATTCACCTTTTGTACAAGATACATGTATCTGTTATTTCTGTTGAACTACAAACTTGGTAACTTTGATTACTAGGAAAACAAAAAAATAACAAAAAAAGTCTATATACTATTGTAAAGTATTCATATCTTCAAATGGAGTTGATACTCTCAAAAAGTAATTAAGCAAATGCCACCAGAATCTTGGATTCAAACTTGATGGTTTGAAATATACGAATTTGTAACCCTTCTTGTTTAGACTTTCTTGCAGAACTTTATAAGGGAAGATAAGATTTCATTCATGTCTGGTCGGTCCTCTGGATCTGTTCTGGTGCAAGATAAAGCCAACTTAAGAAGCTGTTCTATGACACCTTGCTTCGTGGAGAAATTGGCACACAGATCAGGATCTACAATTCCAATCAGCTCGTTCATTCCATTTGAAAGTGCCTGTTACTATCTTTGGCAGAGTCAGTGATCCCCTCTTCCCCGGTGAGTCTGCGGTCTTTTTCTAGTGATAAGTTCCATCACTATAATCCCAAAGCTGAAGACATCTACTTTTGTTGTTACTTTTCTCATATATGCAAACTCTGTTGGAAACAAATGCATCAGTATGACTTCTAAAGTCAATTGTAATTTAATAATTAACTCCCTCCGTCCCATTTAAGTGTCTATTTTGACTTTTTTTTTTCTTTCAACTTTGACTGTAAATATTTTTGTTTGTATTATATAGTTGTTGATGAAAATTATCCATGAAAATTCACTGAACTGGAGGAACCCAGTGAACTGAAGAAGTCAACTGAGCTAAAGGAAACTGAGCTGATCATGCCATCTGAACAAGCCATGTTGATTCTGCCAGCAGTGGCCCATTTCAGACAAGTCTTTTCTGAACAAGTCCAGTCGCCAGTAGTAACACTCCTCCAGTGGCAAGTTTCTCCAGTAACCAACTCTGGTAATCCACCAGTGAAGCGCTCCAGATGACTGCTCCAGTCAAATGCTCCAGTAACCACTACTGAAGACTACCAGTGAAGGTCCAGATATTTTATCTCCAGTTGCAGTCCAGATTTATGTTCCATTGTCCAGATAATAAAGTCCCCACTGAAGTCCTATGTCTGTGGGTCCAATAAAGAGAGAATGACAACTGTCAAGGAAGGAGCGTGTGACTAACGGTATTGTGGGACCACATGCAGGGGAATGTTTCTAGAAACTTTACTTGTCTATTTTCTATTGGTCAAATAATTAGTGGTGGTCCGTAGCACATGACAGCTTTTTGAATATTTTATTGTATTTCGTTAATTCTTAGGTAGAGTATGTGGCTATAAATAGAGGCTCATTTCTCATTGTTAGGTAGTTAGTTGATGTTGAATGAAAATTAATAGAGCAGCCTCTATTTCTTACAAAAATCTTCTTTTACCTTTATAGATCTTAGATCTTGGTGGTTAGGAGTGACCCCTTTATCAATATTTGTGGTGACTTGTTCTTTATCAAATATTGTGGTGAGGTCTTAAATCTTCGGTTTCCTTTATCTATAATCGTGGTGGCTAGACCTTTATCGATTGTAGTGGTGGCGGAGTGTTTCCTTTATCCTTGATTCCGGTGGCCTGGCCTTTACGAATCTTGGTGGTGGATTCTTTATCTATCAGTTTAATTTTATTGTCTTGTTTGTTGTTTGTTCATATAAAATCCAGAAAATACCAAAAATAGTCTTCCGCTGTCGTTTGTCGCGTGATTTACGCATCAAATTTGGTATCAGAGCCAGGTTTGAAAAAGGTTTCTTAATCTTTTTATCCGTTGGGGTATTGTTTGTTTAGATCTCATTTCGATTTAGTCAGATCTGTTTGTTGGTTGATTAGATCTAGTTGTTGCTGATATAGATCTATTGTTTTGTTGAATATAAATGGCTTTTAGAAGAAATATGACATTAGAAGAAGCTCATAATGCTAGGAGGGATAGGCAGATTGAAGATCTACAAGAAGCACTTGGTAGAGTTGTTCATATGTTAGAAGATGGTGGTTTAAGATTTAATAGAGACCATGTTGTTGCTAGTGAAAGAGATTCTGAATCTCAGGGTCCTAGTGAAAGATCTGATAGTACACCCAGAAACTCTAGTGATTCTGATGTTCCACATCCCAGAGAAAGACGAAGGAGACATAAGGGTGATGATACTAAAGACATTAAGATAGATCCACCAGATTTTAATGGATCTTCTAACCCAGAAGAGTAATTTAAATCAAGACCTGGTCCAAACTGAAGGAGGTCATGCAGAAGAGGTTTGTTCCCCAGTCGTACAAGCAAGATCAGTATCTACTGATGAACAATCTGAAGCAAGGAGCCAAGGAAGTTGTGGAGTATATTAGAGAGTTTGAGCATCTGAAGACCAGAACTGGTGTGAATGAGACTGAAGAGCACACTATTGCCAGATTTCTTGGTGGTCTGAACGCTACCATTACTGAGAAGATTGAGTTGCAGCCTATCTGGACATATGAAGGTGCATGCAAGATGGCTATCCAGATTGAAAGACAACTGAAGAAGAAGGTTCCGTACAAGTCATTCAGTAAGGTTCCTGCCAGTACAAGTCAACCAGTTGCCAGTCAACCAGTTCCCAGATTTACTGAAGCTGTTCAGAAATCCTTCAAAGGCAAAGAAAAAGAAACTGGAGGATCAAAAGAACCAGTGGGAAAGAAATGTTTTAAGTGTCATGGCTTTGGTCACTTCCAGGCCCAGTGTCCTAATCAAAGAGCCTTGACTGCCAAAGAGATTGAATGTTTACCAGATGTCGACACTGAAGAAGGTGAGCCAGTGTATGATGAAGATGAAGAAGAAGATGAAGAGTCTTATGTTGGTGCAGATGTTGGAGAAATGTTGGTTGTCAGAAGAGTGATGCATGCTGATGAAGTTACCACTGATACTGCCCAGAGGGAGAACATTTTTTACTCCAGATGCACAGTCAAAGGAAAAGTTTGTGATCTGATCATTGACGGTGGGAGTTGTGCTAATGCTGCTTCAACTTACATGGTAGAGAAACTGGCGCTACCTACAGTTAAACACCCTCGACCTTACAAGTTGCAATGGCTCAGTGAAGGATCAGAGGTAAAAGTTAATCGTCAAGTTACTATTCCGTTTTCAATTGGGTCAGTTTATCAAGACAAAATTGTTTGTGATGTTGTACCTATGGATGCGTGTCATATTTTACTGGGTAGACCTTGGTTATTTGACAATAATGTATTTCATAATGGTCGTATGAATTCATATTCAATATTTGTAAGTGGGAAGAAGGTCACTCTGACTTCTTTAAAACCCAGTGAAATATTGAAAGTTAATAAGAAAGACCAGCCCAGTAAGCCTTTGTTTTTGTCTCAAGCTGAAGTCGAAGAAGAGTTATCTGAAGGCTCTCCAGTTATGATGTTACTGGTCGTAGAAAAATCTGAAGAGAAGGAGTTCACTGGTGTCCCCAGTCTCCTGAAGACTTTACTGAAGGAATTTACTGACGTTTTCCCAGAAGACCTACCTGAAGGTTTGCCACCAGTGAGAGGAATTGAACACCAGATTGACCTGGTTCCAGGTTCAGTTCTTCCAAACAAAGCTGCTTATAGGTGTTCACCTACTGAAGCAAAAGAGTTGCAAAGGCAGGTAGATGAGTTGGTTGCCAGAGGCTATGTGAGAGCAAGTATGAGTCCTTGTTCAGTGCCAGCTCTCCTGGTTCCAAAGAAAGATGGTACAATGAGAATGTGTGTTGATAGTAGGGCCTGTTAGGTCGGAAATCGACCAAGTATAATTTATTCAGAAATAGCTTGAAGTTTAGTGAAGACGTTTGTACAGAATTCTGAGATGTCTCAGAATTCCTTCACTGTGGGAGAACTAATGACACAGTTTGAAGGCACAAATGAGACAATTGTCACAAGAAAAGTTGCTTTAAACAAAAGATATGAGTCTTTCTTTGCTATCCCTGGGGAAACCTTAACTCAAACTTACATCAGATTCACAAATCTGGTAAATCAACTGAAAGCCCTGGGTGTAACCAAAGATAAAGAAATTTTGTTGAAAAAATTTTGTGACATTTTACCTTCCAAATGGGAAAATTTGATCTTGGTTTTAAGACAAGGAAAAACCTTGCACAGTCACACTCTTGCTTCCCTTTATGGAGCCTTCAGATATACTGAAGAAAACAAAGCTGAGAGAGCTTTGGCTGAGCAAGATGCCAAAAATCATGTTTCTACCAGTTCTGGTATGGTTCAGTATTCTGAACCACATAGTACTGCTCTACTATCTTTTGAGAGTGACATTTCTGACTCAATGAAGAAGATGGTTTCTGAAATGTTAAAAACTGGTGTCTCTGGTAATGTTACTCGTGATTGTAATGAGGATGACAATGATGATCTGGTTGCCATGCTGGCTAAAACGTTCAATCGTTTTAAGGCCAAATCAAATCGAGCTGGCAAACCTTTTGCTTCCAGCGCTTCTATTGACAAGTCTAATATTGAATGCTTTAAATGTGGCAAGAAAGGACATTTCATGAAGGAATGCAGATCTAGTCAACCATCATCATCACAATCTGCTCCTAACCATTCTATTTTTCAGAAATCTGACGACAGCTATAAGGCCAAATACAAGAAGTTAAAGGCACATATGGCTCTTCTGGCACAAGACAACTCAAGCAACAGTTGTATGATTGCCAAAACTAAAAAATGGGAAGATTCTGATGAATCATCTGATGATGAAGAAGAAGTTAGGGACATGTGTTTCATGGCACAAGAAGATCAAGGTCATTTGGTCAAATTCGATGTTGAATCTGGTCGCTGGGTGGATATTGTAATGAAAAAGGTCAGTAATTTTGGCTTTGAAAATAATGAGGAACACAAACTGGACCTTTTGGTTCTTTTAGAGGCTGACATCTCATTTGTTGAGACAGTGCGTTCAGAAAGCCTAAAAATGTTTGAAAATAATGCTTCTGAACATACCCCGTATGGTCGTCGAAAGAGATCGATATGGTGCTGACGAGCGCCTAATGGCAGCTTACTTTAACGAAAACCCAAAGTATTCGTTGAATTGCTTTAGGCGACGATTCCGTATGTCTAGACCTATGTTCATGCGCATTGTGAACGACATAATATCATACCCATCTCGCAATCCAGGTCCTGTGCCTTTGCATTTTAAAAGAATGCAAGACAAGCAGCTTGATGCCCGAGGAAAGCCTGGTTTCAGCACCATCCAAAAGTGTGTATGCGCCATACGTCAATTGGCGTATGGATACAATCCCGACTCGCTTGACGAGTATCTACAGATGGGTGAAGAAACATCAAGGTGTTATCTAGACTATTACTGTAAGTGTGTGTTCGAACTTTACAGGGATGAATACTTGCGTAGGCCAACACCGGAGGACATACAACGCTTGTACGCTCGACATGAAGAGCTTCATGGCTTCCCAGGCATGCTTGGAAGCATTGATTGCATGCACTGGCCTTGGAAGAACTGTCCCAAGGCATGGCAAGGTCAGTTTACGCGTGGTGATCACGGTCATCCAACCATCATGCTTGAAGCAGTAGCGTCATACGATAGGTGGATCTGGCATGCTTTTTTCGGCACAGCTGGTTCGAACAACGATATAAATGTTCTGAACCAGTCGCCTTTATTTAGGGAAATCATTGAAGATCGTGCACCTGATAGCTCGTTCACTGTTAATGGCACCCACTACAAAAAGGGTTACTATCTCGCGGACGGCATTTATCCCGAATGGTCGACTTTTGTAAAGTCGTATTCATGCCCTCAAGATGAGAAGCGGAAGAAATTTAAAAAGTTTCAAGAAAGTGCCCGGAAGGATGTCGAGCGTGCCTTTGGAGGGCTTCAAAACTCATGGCACATTCTAACCCAACCAGCAAGATCAAAAAGCGTGAATCGGATCACTCGAACAATGTACGCCTGTGTTATATTGAATAACATGAAGGTTGAAGACGCGTGGTACGCCATAAGCTCACTCGAGGATGGAGACGACAT
Organism: Erigeron breviscapus; assembly: GCA_034093135.1. Taxonomy (NCBI): domain Eukaryota; kingdom Viridiplantae; phylum Streptophyta; class Magnoliopsida; order Asterales; family Asteraceae; genus Erigeron; species Erigeron breviscapus. The sequence continues at coordinate 182,840,279 of CM067167.1, forward strand.
TGATCCAATCGTCTTACCGGAGCGTACGTTCGAGGAAAGGATTGCACTTCACCAACGTACCGGCAAGGAGCTTCGAGATCGCACTGTGCATCATGCTCTTCGTCATGATCTTACGGAGCATATATGGCGCCTCCCGGCTTAATGTGTGTTTTCTTTATTTGAAGTATTGTAATGTTTTTTTTTTGTGTGTTTTTTTAAATAAATTGTGTAATGTTTTTATTTTTAATGAAGTGTTTTTTATTTGTGTATGTTTTAGTTTGTTATAATTTTAGAGGGTTAAAAGTGTAAATTTTGGATAAATGGGTAAAATTAAATAATTGGTGGGTCCAAGACTAGTCTTTGGTGGATGAGTCCATTGGGTGCATTTTTGGGGGATTAGTCCTTGGAGTGTTTTTTGCTGATGTGGCGCTGACAGGGACTAGTCTTTGGTGGATTAATGTATACCATTGGGGAGCCTCTAAGTTCATTTTGTTCCACATTTAATACAGATAGATTCTGGAGCTTTCCCAATTCCCATGGAATCGGCCCAGATAGAGAGTTTTCATTAAGGGCAATTGTTTTAAGCTGAGAGCAGAACTCCAACTGGAAAGGAATGTTGCCTGTGAACAAATTCCGGCTTAGATCAAGAAACGCAAGGCTGGAAAGTTTTCCTAGAAATCGAGAAATTGAGCTTTTTTCCATGTAAAGAAATGGAAACAACACGTCCCGACGCATGATCACATTCGATCCCAGTCCAGTTACAATGATGGATGGAACCGGAATTCCAATCTATAATTGCATCAGTTGGGTCTTGCGTGATCGAATCCTTGAAGAATTTCATAGCCTCGATCTCTATAGATAGATCATGATCACCAAGAACCAGGTAAGGCAAAAGTATTGTTAGTACAAGGCTTATTTTCAACACCATTGTTTGACTTTCAAATGTGAATTAATAATGCTTAAGCAACAAACTCGTTATTAGGTGTATACAATATATATATACTATGAAACTTCAACATGTGGATGGAAAGCAATACGTTTTCTTATCCTAATAAGTCCTCAGAGCTCAGAAACTTCCTATACATTATTAGGAGTATAAAACACAATTGAAGTAGTGTATTTATATAAATAATTTGCTATTTATTTTTCTTTTTAATAAATAATTTGATTTTATCATAAAACTCATTTAGTTTTCGTACGATATGATATTTTTACACAATAAAACTTAGTCACCAGTTACGAAACTTGAGGTAACAGATAGCGGAAGACCCAGAAATAACACTAAGAAATATAAATTTCCGGATGAATTACGAAAAAACTATATACTAGTATCTTTGTTAGTTACACATACATTGTGACAACTCGTGATTAATTAACATCGGGTTAGTCCTAATATCGATCATTATTTATAATTTCGTCTAATTTAGAGATTATGACGTGGAAATTATTAGTTAATTGAACATTTGATATGGTTCAATTGGACGTATCCATATGACGTAGACTATTAGCTATTTAGACGAATGCCGAGTCTTAAAAATAACGTTAAATAAAGATTTAAATGTTATAATTGAACACAGTTGTTAGACTGTCAAAACCTAATATTTCTAAAAGTTTAGTTTATTTAATTTTATTGGCTCGTCTTAACAAGAATGAGACGAGGGAAAATACCTTTACTTTACATTTTGACCTTTAGGTCAAACGGTATTTAATCGTAAGCATTTTACCAAATTAGGGGGTAAGGATTTTATCTAAACTGGCCACATGGGCCGAAATTGGAAGTGAGAGGCAGGGAATGAAACACCCCTCCCCTTTCCCTCCTTTTCTTTCCTTTAGATCATCACACACACACACAAACACAAAATACACCACACCTATTACCAACACTCTCAAAGATCAAATTCTCTCAATCTTTTCTATCTTCCTTCTAAATTAGTCTTACAAGAGAAGGAATCATTTGGAAATTTTAAAGGTTTATTATCATCATCATCATCATCTTCACCATTTTATACTATCTTCAAGAACATCGAGTTTTGGTAAGTCTAAATCATCCTTTTTGCGTCTATTTATGTTTACTTACTCTTTTCTAGTCATTTCGAGTTCTTACAAGGCCTAAAACAACTTAATTTGGAATTAGGGTTTTAAATAGGGTTTTACTTTGATTTGATTGTTTCGGAAGATTCAATGATGTTATGGATGAAATTATGGGTTGGATTGTGTGTAATAATGGTTAGTGATGTTTAGTTTTGCTTCAAATTTAGTTACAAACTCTTGCAAGTCGTTTTGGGTCGAAATTGAAGTGTTTTGGTTTGGGGTTCTGCACTGGGTGCTGCTGGTGCTGGCTGCAGAACCTGGCCACTGCGGCGCAGTGGCATGGGTTAGCCCCACTGCGGCGCAGCAGTGTCCAGACTTTGGTCTGGAGTCGACTTAAGCCACTGCGGCGCAGTGAGCATGTTCTGGCTCACTGCGGCGCAGTGCTTTCATACTGGTCCTGGATCATTTTAGCCACTGCGGCGCAGTGAGCATGATTCTAGCTCACTGCGACGCAGTGTATTGGTACTGTGAAATATTACGTGTCGATTTTTTTTTAAACGTTAATAACTTTTAAACCTAAAGTCTAAATAATTTTATTTACCTTTAGTTGATAAAAATCAATGTTTGAAACACGTTCTCGGTTATGGCATTCTAGGGTCTATAGCTAAGTAGTGGTACGTAGGATACTCGTCGTCAAGGGATTTGATCCTCATTATTGGTAATGATATCATAGGTTTTGGATAACCAGGAGAATTGACTGTGGATCTTCTCGAGCTACTTTATACCTTTTAGCATTTAGATCGCTAAGGTGAGTTTATGGCGCCCTTTTCCTTTTACTTTGGGCCTGAAAAGCATGTACTGTTGTATACACTATTTATTAAATAAATGATTGTTTTTGTGTATGCCATGTGATATGGATGCTTAAATCATTTGACTTAAATTTGCCATGTTGGGCTGTCGAAAATGTGTATACGTGTCATTATTAAATGTTGAATGAAATGACGTTGAATTGCCGTGTGATGGCGTATTAAATGGTTTCTTATGTTTGACAAACTAAAATGTTTCCCTATTGGTTGTATTGTCGGATCTAGATATCTCGACTGTCTTGGCTACGGTCCGCACCCATTTAGAACGGAAACCTGTGCGAGGCATATTGATTTTCATATGCTGTCATCAGATCTAGATATACTGATTGACGTGATATAAGATGAGTTTGGATTTGATATACCTACTATCTTATTTTAAAAAGTGGATATATGACGTGTCCAGATCTAGATATACTGGCAGTCTTGTTATGAAATAAAAGAGATGAGTCAGATTTGATATACTGACTATCTTGTTGTAAATTGTGATATAAGAGGTGTCAGATCTAGATATACTGACAGTCTTGTATAAAAGGTCGGATCTAGATATACCGACTGTTTTGAAATAAAAGTATTGTTAGATGTTGTATTCTAACTACCTGGTCTTTTATAAATATGGGTCATTGTGTTGTATCAATGACGATTAAACATTTGGTCAAACATACTGTAAACTCACCAACTATTTCGATAGTTGATCCTCTCAAATTTCATGCTTTTCAGGGAACCAACAGTAAGTATTTGGAAGCGTATATGGCATTTGAAGCCATCTTTTGAACATTGGACGTACAATTAGCGTCAGACCTCTGAGGACTATAGCTTTATTTAGTCCTAATTGTACTTAGCTGTCCATGTTATATTTGTAATTAGTGGGCCCATTTCCAATTGAGGATAGTTTGTATCCGTGTATTGGGGTCCACTTCCGAACGATTATACTTGTAATAAACTTGTATTTGGATTTATGGATGTAATCTCTATTACCTTCTGATTAGTACGCAATTACTTGTTAACCCTGTATTTTCCGCTACAACGGGGTGTGACAAAAATTGGTATCAGAGACAAGGTTATAGTGAATACGGAGTTATTCCTCGTGAATAACTCAATCTATAGCCATGGTCGCTTCATATAGGAAATCTAAGTCATTAAGGTTTAGGATACCTATCTCGAGAGTTATGCTATTTGTCAATAATTAGACCTAACCCGATCAACTACGTCCCGATTATGTAAAATAGTATAAGGCTCGAAATAAATATCTTAAATTGTGTATATACGTGTTAGTTGAATTATATTCACAGCATGCTGTACATGTGGTGGGAAGGCTGCGGGTGACCCTATATATAAGCATTTTAAATATGTTGGTAATAGAAACCCAAACCGAATGTGTGTAATCTAGACAAAGATTTCTTTAAACCTCAATGTTGCGTACTGTCACCTTCATTTGATTCGTGCTGTCTTATCCAGTAGACTTATGGATTGTTTTTGACTATCTTTTCAGACTAGTCATGTCGGACGGAGTAAGCTCTAATGCTGTTGTACCTCGTACACCTCCAGTTCCTGCCTTGGAAAACTCTTTTCCATATGTTCCTGACTCTTATGAAGAGGAACCAATGGAGGAATCGGGCAATGAATCACGCCCTATTAACCTTGTTTCATCTTCCAGTGAATCTGGAGGCGAACATGTGTCTATCCATGTTCAATCTTCTGTAACACCGGTATCTCCATATCAAAGGAGAACTACCGAGGGAGCTCATTTGCCTTATGCTCCTAGAGACCCCTATGCTCCTGGTCCTTCTGCACCAGATCAGGGCAACTGTGGATTTGGTCTTTCATTCTTTCAGGGAGATCCGTATGCTGCGGGTCCCTCAAGAGTGCCTGTCTACAACCCAAGTGCTGTTATGCCAGTTGCATCTGCAGCTGATAGGTCGGAATATAATCGCCGACAATTGTCAAGGATGAACAATTCCCTCATCTGTACAAGGGAGAAAATAGAGAATCAAGCTCAGGAGTTGACTGGAGCTTATCAGCAGGCGGCTGAGGCTATGACTGTGGCTAGGGAAGGGAGAGAAACTATTGATAGAATGGTCTGGATACTATCAGTTGTAGTGGTCTTGGTGGTGGCCTTGCTTGTTGTAGTTCTTTTCAGGATGTAATTAATAGTTGTAGTAGTAACGTATTGTAAGCCTTAGAACAATTAACAACTCATACTTCTGTATTTGAGTTGTAATCTTTTTGGTGGATGTAGTTCCCACGTATGTCAGATAGTATCATTCTGACTGTGTAAATGTATCATCGTGGATGTAGTTCCCACATGAATTGTATTGTGGATGTAGTTTTCCCACAAGGTTTTGGAAATGTACAGGTCAGATTATGTAAAAAGTTTTCGGTATAAATGAAATATGATAGTTCTTCGGCTTACTTACTTGTTCAAAACTACGTCACTTGCTCATTTCAATTCTAGAAGTATAGTGTTCTATATTTCTTTTCTTGTTTAGTTCATGAGTTCAAGTAAGTCGATAAATTGTGACTTGTGTTTGGCATCCTCTTATATCTAAAACATCTTGAAAAAGCTACACTCTTTGTTGTTCCTACGAGGAAATCTCTAAATGACATTTTTGGTTTATGTCTTAGAATTATGGCTCCTAAGAAAAGAGGCAAGGTCCAGAAGAAGGCTGCTCCCAAGAGAGTTACTCGATCCACTCCTTTGAATAATGAAGCTGAACAGGAAGAACCTGTGATTCAGCAAGGACCGGAAGCTGCTCCTGTCCAGGTGAACACTGGTCCTGGACCTACCCCAAATACTGGCGGGGATAATAATATGGCAGCGTTTGTGACACAACAGTTGTTGGCTGCTATGCCTACTTTAGTTGCTCAGATCACGGCGAGCATGAACGCCAATAATAATCATCCTACTGATAATAGTAACAATGCCGAACCTACTGCTGAACAAGTTATTCCTCGAGTGCATCTGCACGGGACTGACTACAAGACCTTCACCTATTGTAAACCGAAAGAATTTAATGGTACCGAAGGTCCGGTAGGTCTAATCAACTGGCTGGAAAGCATTGAGGCAGTGCTCCATATCAGCCGTTGTGCCGAAGAGCACAAAGTGGAATATGCTTCCGCTCAATTTCAAAAGCAACGCACTGTCATGGTGGAACGAGCAGATTAGGACTCGTGGCCGAGAGCCGGCATATAGCATACCTTGGATGAACTTCAAAAGCTCAAGAGATTCATTTGGCATTTTGGAGAAGTTGTCAAACTCAGTCAAAATGTTGGTCAATCTGATTGTCGAAGTCACGTCAGCTCCTTCCATCTGTCTAGCCACCTCATCCCATATTTCTTTTGCTGTATCATAAGAATCAACAGACCCATAGATTTCATCCGGTAGAGCTATGTATAAACATGACCTTGCTCTGTTATCTGCAGCTGTTCGATCCTTTTGCTCAGCATTCAAAAGTTCATGAGTTAGAATAACTGCATTAGTAGTGGGATGGCGATGAACAGCAAGTCCATTCAGAATGGAATCTTTCATCATATGACCATTTGTTTGACTTTCCACATAGTCCATGAATCATTTCTTCCATAGTCCGTAAGAACCACGGTAGAGAACTGGAGGTCTTGTATCTGAACCCAATGCCAATGCTTCACGAGAAGCCATTAGAGATTGATTAGATTTGAAAAATGACT
>CM067167.1:182847835-182862562 GCA_034093135.1 Erigeron breviscapus
TAAAGCGCATACTGAAGTACCTTAAAGGTGTCCCCAGTCTAGGTCTTTGGTATCCCAAAAGCTCAGGCATGGATCTAATGGGTTATTCAGATTCAGATCATGCAGGTTGTAAGATAGACAGGAAATCCACTACTGGTGGATGTCATTTCTTGGTGGCAAACTGGTCAGCTGGACCAGTAAGAAGCAAACTTTTGTTTCATTGTCCACTGCTGAAGCTGAATACGTGTCTACAGCCAGTTGTTGTGCTCAGATACTCTGGATGAAGAACCAGTTGCTTGATTATGGTATTAAGTACTCAAAGACCCCAATCTTTTGTGATAATACCAGTGCCATTGCTATCTCTAACAATCCAGTCATGCACTCCAAAACGAAGCACATTGATCTCAGGTATCATTTTATCCGTGATCATATTATGAAAAACAACATTGAACTCCATTTTATTCCCACTGACAAACAACTCGCTGACATTTTTACTAAACCTCTGGATGTCAAAACTTTTGAATATCTTGTTGGTGAGTTGGGAATGTTAAACCCTTAAATCTGGAACCTTGGTATTGAACGCCATTGTGTACTACTGAGGATCTTTGATTTAAAGATTTATAAATTTATAACTGCTCATATATTGAACGCCAATGTGTACTATCTTTGCATTTATAGATTTCTGGATCAACATTCCAGGGGGAAAGACTTGAAAGATATTTTTGCTTCTTAAAAATGTTTTAAGTTCAGGGAGAATTTATTAATTTATTTTCTCACTGGACAAATTCTTCAGAAAATATTACTGGTGCTTTGTAAATGTGTCCCTCTCACTGGTAATTGGACAGATTGAAGTGCGTGTTTAAGGTGATTTTTGTCTCCTTGTAAATGTGTCCCTCTCATTTGTCTGTATTAGTTGACGTGCACGTTTGAGGTTACCAGTCTTTCAAAATGGTTTTCACTGGTACTTTACTGGAGTGTCCCTCCAGTGTACCATCAGTGCATACTTCACTGGACTAATCCACCAGTGATACTAGAGTGTCCAGTCAACCTCCAGATGCACTGAAATAAGTCATAATATTTTTTTAATACTTGGTCATTGTGCGTGCCACGTAAGCAAACTTTTTAAAGATATTTATCTTATAATCCTACGTGGCATGTACCAAAACTGACTGCCAAACAGATCAAAGCTATTAAAGATGCTGATGTAAGCAGATTCATTCCCCTGGACACTTCTCTGAAATTAATCGTCAACAACTCCAGTCTGCTGTTGAGCAAAAGAGAGTGTCAAAGGAAACTGAAGCATTGATCCAGACAGCCAAATTGAAAGACAAGTATAATGAAATGTTAAATTTCAGGGCTGATGCTAGACGGATCACTGGTGCAGAAATCAAGCTTGCTGGTAATCATGAAGGTATATGTCCAAGTTTGAAGTAAAGTTGACCAGGGAAGGTAACTTTACTGATGAAAGAAAGAGTACTTCAGTCCAAGCGTTTGGATGGAGTGAACTGAAAGAGATTGCTTTAACGTTCAGGGGGAAGACAAATGTGTCGACTGATGTTAAAGCATTTCTGAAGAGAATTGAGAAGGTATGGAGAAGAAAGCAACAGATGGAAGTTGCAATGGGCATGAAATCGCCAGAATCAGTACCATCTTCTCCATCACCAAAGAGAAAGGCTTCTGAAGATGCTCCAGGACAGACATCGAAGAGAAGGGCCTGACTCTTATCATTTACTTATTGTAATTTAATGTTTAAAGAAAATTGTAACTATTTATCAGTTGATGTATGTAATATTAGTTGCAATTTTTGATTCATAAAAGTAAATGATCAGATTTAGTCTAAGTTAGAACTTAAAAGATGAAACTGAAAACACTCATGATCTATAAAGTGTTTTCCAGTAACTTAGATTTTTTAGACTAAAATCAAAACTTGTGTTTTTCAAGCATACAAAATTGTATAGATTTAAGCTTGAAAACACTTGCATTATTTCTAAACAAATAGGGGGAATTTGTTAGGTCCAGATTTACTGGACTCGCTCCAGACTCGACTACTGAGCCTTACTGAAGATCTGTCCAGAAACGTGTTCTACTGGACCTACTCCAGACTTGGAATCTGGAGTCCCTCTGAAGATTTGTCCAGAAATAATGGAAGACCAGTGAGCAAATACTTGTATAGGAAATCTGGAGTATTCTCCAGATTAGCTCACTGAACTTCACCCCAGTCCAGATCTACTCTACTGAAGACGTTCTCACTGAAGTCAAAGACTGAAGTCAGAATAAAGAAGACTGACAAATGGCGGAGTTCACTGGAAGTCTTACCAGATCTGTACACTGGAGGATTGTCAGTGTTCTATACCTTACAAGTCTGAACACTGATATCGAGGAATTGACTTTTGCCTTTACACACTTTTTAGGACCAGTTTAGTAAACTGGCCAGTCTCCAGTTGCACCTGGAGACCCGGAAGATTTGTCCAGAAATATATTGAAGTCCAGTTGCATCGTACAGTTAACGCAACTGAAGACTTCCTCCAGTTGAGAACTGACCAGTTGAAGAATCCTTCCAGTTGAAGTCGAAGACAACAAGTGGAAGATAGAGAATGACAATGGCAGCGAAGCCCAGTTGACATTCTAGTCAGTTACAAACTGGAGACCGTCAGTGGAAAGTTCTTACAAAGCTTTACACTGATTACGAGGAATTGACTTTTATGCTTTATGTGCTTTTACCCGGATAATAAGATTTATCTTATTATTTAAGTACAAAAGGTACATAAAGCTGGTTGAATAAAGTTGCTTTATTCTGCAACTTTACACAGCATTTAAGGAATTAAATGCTATTCCTTAAATGCTCTCAACCATATTTGTACGGCCAAAGTTAACATCCCAATGTTAACTTTGCCTATAAATACAAGTCATTGCACACCAAGAATATTACTTCTTCGAACACACTTTGAAAGAATTCACACTTTGCATACCTGCAATATTCTTGGTGAACTTGTGCAATATTCTCTCAATCACAAAAAGGAACATTTCACAAATTTAAGTGTTTCGATTGTTTAGAGAAATTCCAAGTGTAGATCAATTGTAGTTCATAGGTTGTTAGGATATTTACATACTTTGTATTATCTTGGTTCCGCAACAACTTTTAATTTATTTAAAGTTAATAAATAAATTACACTTGAAAATTACATATTGTCTCACCAATTTACTTTAAGTATTTTACTTTATTGCATTGTTCTTTACTTATTGTCACTTAATAAGTAATCTATCTAGAACTTGGTATATACTCTCTGTAACTGGTCGTCTCCAGTTCAGAGCTTATATTGCAAAGTAACTCCACCATCGACATTGAGGTGTCTTCAGTAGTACCATCTATTGAGTTGGGACTTACAAGTGGTATCAGAGCAGAAGGCTAATAAACTTGCCTAGATCTGCTTAGATGAACACTACTGAAGGTGGAGATGGTTCTGGTCAAGGTGAAATCCCTTTGAATACTAATACATCACCTTTTCAAAATGTTAATACTAACCCTCCTCCTCCTACTGTCCCAAACCACGTCCATGTACATTATTCTAACACTCCTGTTCCAAAATTTGATGGAAACAGTGAGACCTTTGGTACATGGAAGGCCAGAATGCTTTTGCATTTCGGTGGGATAGAGAGGTATATGTTGAAAATCCTTAAGGATGGACCATATATACCCATGTCTCTTGGAGTAAGTCCTCTTCTTGATCCAACTGGAAGAAGAGGTTCAAGAGAAAAGCTCGAAGACCATTGGTCTGATGAGGATCGTAGACTTGTAGATCTGGACACCAGACTCAAGAACATGATCCTTGGAGCTGTTCCTGAAGATCTAATTCCAACACTTGTGTTGTTCCCAGTGCAAAGTCAATGTGGGATGAATTAGTTATTCAGTTTGAAGGAGGTGATGACACTATTGTCACCAGAAAAGTTGCCTTGAACAAGAAGTATGAATCCTTCTTTGCTCTACCCAATGAAAGTCTAACTGGTACATACACCAGATTTTCTAGCCTCATTAATCAGCTGAGAGGCTTGGGTGTAGAGAAGGATAAGGATATTATTCTTGAGAAGTTTTGTGATATTCTTCCTTCCAAATGGGAAAACATGGTTCTTGTCTTGAGACAAGGTAAAACCTTGCACAGCCATACTCTTGCATCTCTCTATGGAGCCTTCAGATTCACTGAAGATAACAATGCTGCAAGACTGGTGGCTGAGCAGGATGCCATGAACCATGCCCAGAGTCCCAAGGTTGCTAGTGTAATTGAGCGACCTTGTGCTGCCTTAATGTCTGCAGAGAGTATCTAGGCACACTCAATGAAGGAGATGTTAAACAGTTTCTTGAACTCTGGTCTGACCACTGAAATCAGTGATGGTTGTGATGAAACTGACGATGATGATCTGGTAGCCATGATTGCTAAACCTTTAACAGGTTTAAGCATAAATCTAAAAGATTTAATGGCCCAAACAATGCTTCTAGCTCCAGCTCTCTGGATAAAACCAATCTTACCTGCTATAAATGCGGTAAGAAAGGTCATTTTATGAAGGAATGCAGATCTAGTCAGATGAACAACCAAACTGGTCCCTCTGTCCCAAATTTCAATCGGCCTGATGATAGCTACAAAGCTAAATATAAAAAGCTTAAGGCCCAGATTGCCCTCCTGTCCATGGAAAAAGAAAAGGATCAGTGCTTAATGACACAAACTGAGGGAAAATGGGAGTACTCTGATGACTCATCAGCTGATGAAGAAGAGGAAAGGGACATGTGTTTCATGGCCTTGGAAGATCAACAGCAACATGATGGCAAAAGAAGATGTCATCACTGGAAGATGGGTGGACATCATTTTGAAAAAGGTATGTGATTATGACAACCAAGTTGACCCTGAACTGAAACTGGACCTTGCTGAATCATTAAGTGGTGATTTGGCTTTTGTGGAAACTGTTAGAGCAGATAGTGAAAGATATCTTGACACTATCTTAATTGAACTAAACAATGTTAAACCACAACTGAATGATTTACAAAGTGTCCAGTTGGCTCTCAAGGAGTCAGTTTTAAAAATTGAGGCTTTGGAACTTGATAATCAAAAATTATTTTCTGATCTTGAAAAAGAACAAAAGATTATCAAGTCATGGGTAAAAGCATCTGGAAAGAACTTTGATGCATTTTCTAGAACTATTGATGCCGAGAAGAATGCATGGAAATCTGGAGATCTGGAGATGGCAGCTCTCATACCAGATCTTCATGCATTGCCTCCAGCTTTCAGGGTTGAAACTTCTTATGATCAACCTGAAGCTGTTAAAACTGAACCCATTGAGACCACCCCCATTGAGGTTAAACCTGGAGCCAAACAGGCTAAAGCTCCAGTTAAAAAGGCCACTGGTAACAAGCCTTTACCTCAAAAGTCTAAGGTGCCCAAGACCCAAAAGACTAAAACTCCAGCTGAACCAAGGTCCAAGGTTCAGTTGCCTGATGAAAATAATATTTTGTTTAAACTGGAAAGTCAACTCCAACTTTTGTCTCGACAGGTTCAGAGTTGTACTGCCCGGATTAAAAATCTGGAAGGAGGTTCATCACCTCCAGTTTTTAAACAAAATATTAAACCCCCCCTTTCAAAACCTAAACAAAAGAATGTTCCATCTGGAACTAAATCTGGTAAAAATAAGGGGAGCAGGTATCAAATACCAATCGTTTTTACTCCTGCACCTGGATCTGGTGAAAAAGATCCAGATGTAGTCTTCATTTTACCTCCACAACAATCAACTGTGACTTCTGTAGAGAAGTCCAGTGAACCCATCAAGAAAAGATGGGTTCACAAAAATAACTGATGATTTTTGTGGGTGTGCAGGGCGATCAAAAGAAGAATATCTGGTATCTGGACAGCGCTGCTGGCCGGACTATGACCGGATGTAAGCCCCTGCTTGAAGAGTTCACTGTCCAAGATGGACCGACAGTGACGTTTGGTAATGATCAAAGTGGAAAGACTGAAGGATATGGTGTGCTCAATAATAGACAAGTCGAATTCAAAAGAGTTGCATTTGTGAATGGTTTGAAATGCAACCTGATCAGTGTCAGCCAACTTTGTGATGATGGCTTCAGAGTTTTGTTCGATATTGCTCAAGGCACCATATTTAACAAGGATTGGAAAGTGGTGATGGTTGCACCAAGAAAAGGTAATGTGTACATCATGGATATGGAACCAGCTCCAAAAGAGCAGTACTTCTATACCAAAGCTGATGAGGACACCAACTGGCTGTGGCATAAAAGATTATCCCATCTTAATTTCAAAAATATTAACAAGTTGTCTCGCAAACAACTGGTTGATGGGATACCACAGATTTCTTTTAATAAAGAAAAGCCATGTCTAGGGTGTGAGATGGGCAAGCAGAAAAGGGTCAGTTTCAAAACTAGGCAAAACTTTAGCATCACTGAACCTCTTCACATGCTACATATGGATCTCTTTGGTCCAGTGAATGTTCAAACTAGAGCTGGAAAGAAGTACACTCTAGTTGTGGTTGATGAATTCACCAGATACTGTTGGGTAGTATTCCTCAGATCCAAAAGTGATGCACCTGCTGAGATCATCTCTCTCATCAAAAGAATTGAACTCAAGTATACTCGAAAAGTTTGTCAGTTGCGAAGTGATAATGGTACTGAATTTCAAAATAAGGTACTTGAAACATTTTGCAATGACACTGGCATCTCTCAAAACTTCTCATCGGCACACTCTCCAGAGCAGAATGGAGTTGTGGAAAGAAAGAATCGCACACTGATAGAAGCAGCCAGAAGTATGCTATCTGAATCAGGTCTTCCCACCAGTTTTTGGGCTGAAGCAGTTGCAACTGCTTGTCACACCCAAAACCGGTCAGTCTACATCAAGAGACATAAGAAGACTGCCTATGAAGTACTCAGGAATCGTAAACCAAATATTGGATACTTTCATGTATTTGGTTGTCCAGTTTATATTTTAAACGATTCCAGTCAGCTTGGAAAGTTTGATGCAAAAGCTGATGAAGGGGTATTTTTAGGTTATTCAGATATTCGAAAGGCCTTTAGAGTTTATAATTATAGACTCCAAAAGGTTCATGAGACAATTCATGTCACATTCGATGAATCAACTGAAGCAATCAACAAAAGACCAAGCCTTGATATTTCTCCAGTCATTCCAATAAATTTTGGCGAAACTGACCAAGTTTATCAGTCAGTTGTTTCACCAAAAGATGTTTCCAGTTACAACAAATTGGAACCAGTTAAGAAGAAGAACACACCAGTGACACATCATTCTATCCCTCCATCAATTTCAACTTACCACAAGAATTGGTGGATTGGATCTGATGTACGTGCCACTCCAATATCAGCACCAGTTCAAACTCCAACTTCTCCAGTTCTTCAAGAAATGCCTTCTAATGAAGAATTTCATGATGCAAATCGTGACCTCATTGACTCTGATGAGGACGTGGAAGTAGTTTGGACAGATCCTCCTCCAGAAGCTGCTGCAACTGAAGAAGATCGCCAGGTGACTTGCACTGATATTGTGTTACACCAGCCTAGTCAATACACTAGATGGACTCGAGCACATCCAATTGAACAGATTGTGGAGATCCAAATAGTGGGGTTCAGACTAGAAGAGCCACCAGTGAGCAATGCTTAAACGTCACTTTCTTATCTCTAATTGAACCAAAGAAGATTGACGAGGCTATGGCAGACCCAAGCTGGGTGGAAGCTATGCAAGAAGAGCTCGTCCAGTTTGAAAGGAACAATGTTTAGGAGCTTGTTCCTTGTCCACCAGGGTTAAAGAAAGAACCCATTGGTACAAGATGGGTCTACCAAAACAAGATGGATGAAGATGGCCATGTTGTAAGAAACAAGGCCAGATTAGTTGCCCAGGGTTATTTTCAAGCAGAAGGCGTTGACTTTGATGAAACTTTTGCTCCAGTTGCAAGACTTGAAGCCATCAGAATATTTTGGCTTATGCAGCCCATCTGCAGTTCAAGGTCTTCCAGATGGATGTCAAAAGTGCGTTCCTAAATGGAACATTGGAAGAAGAAGTTTATGTTAAGCAGACTCCAGGCTTCATCAACGAGAAGCATCCTCACTGGGTATATAGACTGAACAAAGCTTTGTATGGTCTAAGACAAGCCCCAAGAGCCTGGTATGATACTTTAACTAAACATCTTCTTAAAAATGGCTTTCAAAGAGGTGCAATAGATAATACCTTATTTATCTTGAAAGAAAGAGGTACTATCTTATTGGTACAAATTTATGTTGATGACATTATATTTGGTTCAACTGATGATGCAATGTGTAAAAAGTTTTCTAAAATCATGTCATCTGAGTATGAGATGAGTTTAATGGGAGAATTAACATTTTTCTTAGGTCTTCAGATTAAGCAAATTGAAAATGGAATTTTCATAAACCAAGGAAAATATGTCAGAGATTTGTTAAGAAAATACAAATATGATTCAATCCCATCGAAAAACACACCTATTGCAGCACCATTAAATTTGGACTCTGACCCAACTGGCAAACCAGTGAACATAACTGACTATCGTGGTATGGTTGGTTCACTGATGTATTTAACTGCCAGTCGACCAGATATAATGTTTGCAACATGTCTATGTGCCAGGTTTCAGGCTAACCCTAAGGAATCACACTTGCACGCTGTTAAGCGTATCTTTAGATACCTGAAAGGGTGTCCTAATCTTGGTCTTTGGTACCCCAAAGGCTCAGGATTAGATCTAATGGGTTATTCAGATTCAGATCATGCAGGTTGTAAGATAGATAGAAAATCAACAACTGGTGGTTGTCATTTCCTTGGAGGAAAACTGGTAAGTTGGACCAGCAAGAAGCAGACATCAGTCTCTATGTCCACTGATGAGGCAGAGTACATTTCTACGGCCAGTTGTTGTGCCCAGATTCTCTGGATCAAGAACCAGTTACTAGATTATGGTCAAAGTATACAAGGACCCCAATCTTTTGTGACAACACCAGTGCAATTGCTATATCTCACAACCCAGTGATGCACTCCAAAGCAAAGCATATTGACATCAGGTATCATTTTATTCGTGATCATGTTATGAAAGGAGAACATTGAAATTCATTTCATCCCCACTGACAAACAGCTCGCTGATGTTTTTACAAAACCTCTTGATGAGAAAACCTTTAAACATCTCATCAGCGAACTGGGAATGTTAAATCCTTAAAACTGGAGATTTCTTTGTTATTGAACGCGTCAGTGACACTGATGAAGTTCTCCAGTTGAGGAGGTCCAGATAATCTTTGCTCGCCAGGCTATCGAACGCCTTTGTGATACTATCCTTGGCACTAATTGATTTCTGGATCATCATTTTAGGGGGAAAGACTCAAAAGTAATTTTCTGACTAAAATTCGTTTTTGTTTGAAAATGGCAACTGGAGAACTCTCTAGTTGGAAACTGGCACTGGACTAATCCTCCAGTGACCAGATTCAGTCTTGTCTTATTTTTTATAACGTTAGAAATACTTGGTCAATATTTGTGACACGTGATGGTACTCGAGTGTTTTAAACCACTTGGTATCGTCATCTGACGTGTTTAAAGTCATTTTGGTAAATGAACACTGTTTGTATTGGGAAAATTAATGTTAGTGGGCGCGTGGGTAAGATAATCCGTCGTAGCATTTAATGCTGACACAATTAATTATGTTTTTATTTCAAAATTCAAACTTATTTTGTAAAAATATCTACAAAATTGATTTTGTTAATAAAATATAATTTTTTGTATTACATTGGGATCTTGAATTCCTTATAAATACCCTTATTTACTCCGAACACATTTACTTTCCTTCACATTCTTTCATTTACTTCCCAATCATCTAAAATTGCTTCATTTCTCTCTCTGCTTCATAAATCAAGAACCCTAATTCCTAAATTTCAATTTCATTTCAAATGGCTCCTAAATCATCCCGTTCAAGAGATGTAAATCTCTTAACTGTTCCATATGCTCCTTCACCAGATGTCAAACCGGCATCTGGTGCTCCTAGTAACACTTCGTTCATCAAACTCAATCCAAATAATCCGATGGCGAGTTTACAAGGATCTCAAGGGTCCAATACCCTTATTGGAAGAATTCAAAATTTTTTGAAGGATTCTCCAATAGGACCCTCATTCTCTCTAAACCCACGCAAGATGTTTCACGACTACTTGTGTGAGTTTTGGTACACTGCCACTCTTTCTTCCGATTGTTATTCCATCACTTTTACATTAAAAGGTGGAACAATCCAGTGTACCTTGTCCGCTGATGTGTTGAAGGATGCCTTACACCTCAACTACTGGAGAGAGGGTGAATCTCCAGTTGTCTTACCCCCAAATGTTAATTTTCGCCAAGTCCTCCTTGAAATGGGACATAAGGAGTGCTTGGAGAAAGGGGTTTTGAAGACGAAAGGTGCGATGACCATGAAGGGTCTTACACCTTCATGGAGGTATTTTTTCATCCACCTGGTGGAGAGTATGGGTGGGAGTTCTGGTGGTCTTGACCAGATTAACTCCGCACAAGCAGAGATGGCATACTGCTTGTGGAATGGATGAGAGTAGACTTTGCTGATATCCTGTTTAGAAGCCTAGTACAAAAACTGAAGGGCACCAGGGGAGTTTGTATCCCCTTCTCAAGGTTTCTCTCTCTTTGCTTTTTACAAATTCTGGGCAGTGAAGCATACTTAAGCACAGATTCACCTTACACTGTGCCAGATTTGTTGAGGAATTTAGACTCTCTAGTATCTGAACGCTGGAGAGGTCGAGATTCCAGATCGAATGCAGCTGGCATTCGCCAAAACTGATGCACCACTTCTAGGTGAGTCAGAAAGACAACTGGGCGGGCCTCAAAATAATGAGGGACCCTCCAGTTCGTCTAATGTTGTGGTTGAGGATAGAGCAACCATAACTGAAGCAACTCCAATCACATCTATCCCTGGTGAAGATACTTCGGTATCTGATCCTCCAACAGATGCACCCATCCAGGAAACTGGGGAAGGTCATCTGGAGACTGACCCTTCTGGTCAGCCCTCAATTACATTCATGGATCTGGACATGAATGTTAATGACGAGGAAATCCTTATAGAGTCTTCGGATTCTGAAGGTACTGCTTCAGACTTGGAGATTTTTTATTCTGCTGTACAAGATCAAAACCCTTCATCTCAGTCTCGCTTCCAGATGCATCAATTTCACTTTCACCATCCCAACAAAATGAGCCTACAGATATTCCATTCCTAACTTATAACTATATGTCTGGAAACAGACGTATGGCACTTTCACCATCTGGGCAATTCTCACTCCTTCGAGAAATGCCACCCCCCCCGCCGCCGTTGTTCACACCTGAGCATTCTCAGCATGAACAACACATTGAATTTCCAGTCCTTTCTTCTACCACCACTCCTACTATTTCTTCAACTGCTGGACTGACAACTGGGGAGACTTCTCTAAGTTTGCCTCCTCCAGTTGCTCCAGTAGAAACTGTTGCTGGTCCAGTGACACCTTCTCCTCCGTCACTGGACAGTCAAGTTGTCTCTGTACAAGCCGATCTCCAAAACCTTCTCACCAGGGTGGAGGAGATTCAAAAGACACTTGACAAAAACACCAAGTCTTTCTCCAGATACCACAAGGATCACTTGACCAATATTAAAGTGGTTGATCTGGGGATTAACAAGTTTTCATCTAATGAAGACTTGGTGTTGAAGAAGCTGAATGAGTTGGTCACTGCTGCAACAATCTGGCAGGTACTTTAAAAGAAGCCTTTGACCTCACTCAGTCCAAGGTCACAACCTCAATCTCCAACTTGCTGGGCAACACTGTTAGAACATCAGAAGTGGATTTAAGGGAGATTGAAAAACAGGTAAAGGAATTGGTTGACAAACCTGGGTTGAATGTGACTGAACTTGGAGAGCAGTTAATGACTTCAGTTGGTCAGAAGATAGATGATACGCTGGGTGCAAGAGAAGCACAATTGATTGAAAAGGTGATGTCTGAGATCACCAAGCTGGCCACTCCTCAGGTTGATCTGGCCCCACTCACAAATGAGATCAACCAGTTGAGGGGCAGCATTGATAACTTGAACACCCAGGTATCACTTCATACTCAATCTTTGGATAAACTGACAACTGAAGTAGAAAGTTTGAAGAAGAAGGATGAAGAAGTCAAGGATAAGGTGGTTTCTGGTTTGGATGAAGATTCCAAGATTTTAAATGAATTGAAAACTGGTCAGGAAGCTGGTGCAGCAATGTGTTGAAACTGGTGATATAAGTGTTAGGGGGAATGTTGTGATAAAGGAAAAGGTTTGGCATCTGATGTATCTGCCCAGCCGGCCACTGATGTACCAATGTTAGAAACTGGCAATGCTGATGTACTTCCTCCAGTTTCTGAAAGTGTAAGCAAACAACTGGCTAGACTTGGTAATCAAATAAAAGAAAGAAAGAAAATGAAACAAGCCAACCAAGTTGAAGCCAGAGCACATCTTGCACAGATCAAACTGCTTGATATTAGTGATGCTCATCTTTTGGGAATCACTAAGGAGGAGTATGCTAGAGTAAAGAATGATCCCAGGATAGTTGACCAGTTGAAAGAAATGCTTGATGTTGAACTGGACAGACACTATCCTGATGATGAAGCTGAATTTGATGCCAGAAGCTTGAATATATCAGTGGAGAAGACTAAAGAGAATAGGGCCAGTGGGATTCTAAAAAGAATTGAACATGTTAAGAAGGTTGTGAAAAGGGTATTGAATCCACCAAGGAGGATCCCTCAACCAAAAAGACCACTGACAAGAGATGCTGACCTTAGAACCTTCATTGAACCAGCTGGTGAAGTATCAAATGATGACATCAAGTCTGCTGTACTGGCTGCTGGAGCTGGGAGTATTAAAATAACAAATGAATCTGAAGCAAGAAGCTATTACTCCAGATCATGGCAACCAGAAGACATAGTGGGACTATCAATGATGTTAATGTAACCATTAAGCCAGGCACCAAGCACTTTCAAGTTGAAGTTAGTTATACCAGAGGCCACTGGTTAAAACTGACAATCCTGGTGCAATGCAGTATGGGTTCACTGAATGGGTTGAAATGGTGAATGTTTTGGATGCAAAGGCACAAAAGAATAGGTTTGAGAAAGCATGGGTGAACTTCTTAAGGGGCAAGATTCAACATAAAGAAAATCTGGAGCTAAAGTTGAATATTGATCCTGAAGACTCTCAGCCTACCTCTTCAGTGACCAAGAGAAGAAGAACTGGCGAAGGGCCATCTCATTAAGTTCTCTTTTCATTGTATCTACTTGTAATTTTATTTACATTCTGTAACTTGTATAAATTTCATTTCCTTGTATAAATGAAGTTACCAGTTTGTAACCACAAGGTAGATAATAGATTAGATCTAAACAAACTTAAAAGAAAAACCCAAGCATTTATTGATCTATAAAAATGCCTTGGAAAACTTAGATAGATTTAATCGAACAAGTCTCTCCAGTTCACACTTGTACAGATACAAGGACTGAAAAAGACTTGCCAATATTTCTAGACAAATAGGGGGAATTTGTTAGGACCAGTTTACTGGTAAACTGGCCAGTCTCCAGTTGCACCTGGAGACCCAGAAGATTTGTCCAGAAATATATTGAAGTCCAGTTGCATCGTACAGTTAACGCAACTGAAGACTTCCTCCAGTTGTGAACTGACCAGTTGAAGAATCCTTCCAGTTGAAGTCGAAGACAACAAGTGGAAGATAGAGAATGACAATGGCAGCGAAGCCCAGTTGACATTCTAGTCAGTTACAAACTGGAGACCGTCAGTGGAAAGCTCTTACAAAGCTTTACACTGATTACGAGGATTGACTTTTATGCTTTATGTGCTTTTACCCGGATAATAAGATTTATCTTATTATTTAAGTACAAAAAGGTACATAAAGCTGGTTGAATAAAGTTGCTTTATCCTGCAACTTTACACTGCTTTTTAAGGAATTAAATGCTATTCCTTAAATGCTCTCAACCACATTTTACGGCCAAAGTTAACATCCCAATGTTAACTTTGCCTATAAATACAAGTCATTGCACACCAAGAATATAACTTCTTCGAACACACTTCGAAAGAATTCACACTTTGCATACCTGCAATATTCTTGGTGAACTTGTGCAATATTCTCTCAATCACAAAAAGGAACATTTCACAACTTTAAGTGTTTCGATTGTTTAGAGAATTCCAAGTGTAGATCAATTGTAGTTCATAGGTTGTTAGGATATTTACATACTTCTATTATCTTGGTTCCGCAACAACCTTGTAATTTATTTAAAGTTAATAAATAAATTACACTGAAAATTACATATTGTCTCACCAATTTACTTTAAGTATTACTTTATTGCATTGTTCTTTACTTATTGTCACTTAATAAGTAATCTATCTAGAACTTGGTATATACTCTCTGTAACTGGTCGTCTCCAGTTCAGAACTTATATTGCAAAGTAACTCCACCATCGACATTGAGGTGTCTTCAAGGTAGTACCATCTATTGAGTTGGGACTTACAAGTGTCAAAACATCCACTTGTTCTTTACCAAAGTTTATACGTGTGTAAAGGTGGTTGGTTAAAAGAATAAAATCATATCAATATGACTTTATCCTTGTACCATTAACCAATGCATTTAATGTTCTTGTCGGATCATTAAATGCATGCAACCACATTTGTACGGCACAAAATTCACTGGTGAATTTTGTTGCCTATAAATACA
>CM067167.1:182863562-182873900 GCA_034093135.1 Erigeron breviscapus
TGATTTGTTGGACATTTATAAGAATTTTGATTGATATCTCAACTTGTGAGACTCACTTTATTATTTATATAACTTAACTTGAAATGAAGTTTTTGGTTCATTGACATTTCACCAAGTTCAATTGGAACAAATTTATAGTTTGAGATTGTGTTGAATGATTATAGTTATTGTTCATGGCATTTCTAAGGCAACTAGCTATCTTTGGGAATTCTACTGAACTAGATGGCAAGTATCACTATGCCTTAATGTCTGGAAGGCAAAATCTCTTAAGAAACCTCTAGGGATAGATATCTAGATGAATATAAGTAAATTTTCCTAGTCGGAAATTGAGGGTTGTTACATCATTACCCCCTTAACAGATACTTCGTCCTCGAAGTTCGATCATTCATACGGTAGTAAAAACGGATAGACCAACGGTATGGGTGTCTACACGGAGACATAAAATGTGTGAAAGTCAAACAAGATTTTATCACGATTCTTGGTTTCTTGCGAGCTTTTAACTCTAGGGATAGGGGCATCCATTCCTCGGTTCCCTAAATTCCTCTTGATCAGAAACTTTGAAACAGAAAAAGGTTACGAATGTCGCTCACCTCTTGAGGCGACTGGAGGTTAATCGCATGTAATCCATTGCGGGCTGTCATTCTTGCCTAGCTCAATACTAAATAATGGGATGATAATAAGAATATCAATACGGAGGTGTAAAATGAACAAACGGTTCGTAACGTGAGTTATAATAAAATAGTAAGAAACGTTGGAATGTAGATCGTTGGTGGCTATTCCTTTCCATTGTTACTTTGCATGCTTTCCTTTATCGTCTTCTACCCCAATTAAAGAATCGTTCCAATGGCTTCTCGCCTACTTTCATCCTTCTTCGGTTTGACGTTGGACACGCTTGCCGCTTCTTGAAAATATTGGCTTCGTTTGTGACTAATCACTTGCTAAGGGATTACCCTTTTAACAAAAGTGATACTAACTGGGGTGCCAAGTTGCACTAAAATTTCAAAGGTACATCTTCGTAGTATCTCATTTTAGGGTTTTATAGTGTTGTCTTTGTTATTTTATAGCGTGCGAGGGAATCATAAATTGTTTGACGATAGTTCCATCTTGTTCCTCACACTCACCTTTGTCCTTTAACTTCACTCTTATTTTCCCAAAGTCACCTCTTTCATCATTCGCTCCGTCATATCGTTACTAGTTCCTCTTGCTTTCGCCGATATCGGTTTTTCAAATCGTTTTAAGGTACCTTTAATTACTTCCTTTTACGCTAGAAGGACCATTATCTATGACTCATCACCGACAAATCTCTTTTAACGTCGCACGTATAATCTATCTGGTTTCTTTTCTATACCTACACATTCCTCATGATAGGATTTACACAATCCTTATGCTCTTAAGTTATCATATCACCACCATTATTTCAAGGTAAACACTTCGATGTCCTTATTCGTATGAACTCCTCCTTTAAAATAATCCTTCTTAGGTCCTCCTGACCTCTACAAAACTTTCAATTACCTTGCTCTCCTGAGCCTCATATCCATTTTTAGCTTTCTAAGCTAAGCTTCTTTTCAAATACAATAACCTAATTTCCTTAGAAATTGTGATATAATATGAATTTGAGGAAACGTCGGTTACTTTATCCTTTTCTCATCCATTCGGTTTTCTCCATTTTCCTTTCGTTTTCTTATGGGTCACCATACTCCTTACCGTTTCGTCACTCTAATCCATCTCCAACTAGAGTAATCGTCGTCTTGAACAGCACACAAGCAGTCGCTAGTCCTTGCAGTTATCCCAAGGATACTCATCAGATCATGGTGATACGGATCCTTTGATCCTAACTCTTCACAGATGCGAATTATCCTTATCGCCCTTCCGTTCAAACATTCCATAACTAGCTCTTCACGGAGTTTGTTAGTTGTCTGGAACTTAGTTCAGCGCCCAACTTCCTTAATCATTGTCGTAGCATGTGCCTTGACTTCTAGCGTCGTATTTCTTATTTGTTTTCACTACTAGCTTTAGCAATTCCATATTGTTTTCTCCTTCA
This sequence comes from Erigeron breviscapus, assembly GCA_034093135.1. Lineage (NCBI taxonomy): Eukaryota > Viridiplantae > Streptophyta > Magnoliopsida > Asterales > Asteraceae > Erigeron > Erigeron breviscapus. The sequence goes on from CM067167.1 coordinate 182,865,604, forward strand.
CCCTGCTTAGGCGCACTACTCCATGGGTCCATGGTCCTTGATGATTAACCATGTGTTGCAAATTGTTTTTCACTCAGATTCATCTTGTCTTAGCTTACCTCCCTACGACCGTCGACCTTGAGGGGATAACCATCACAAGTCATCGTGTTTCCTCTACTTATCGACCATACTTCTCTTAGTAAAGCTAGCTTCCATCGGGTGTTGGGCGTATATCGATTTCTCTTAGCTTAGTTGATACTCTCCACCAATAGCTTGTCTTTCGATAGAGGTTTTCTAATTCTTATCCAAAGGATAACGCGTGAACCGCCATAAAGATAAACGCCACCAGAACTACATCTTGTAGACGGCGTCAATTCCTTCACTTTACTGTTTGTGTCAAATGATGTTTCTCTACTCTATCTTCTACTCCAAATCATCTTCAATGATGCTAGTGAATAACTCTTCTTGAAAGGTAAAGTATAATCTTGCACTTCATACTCCTTGTTCGAGCATCTACCTTTGCTGTGATTACCCCCTTAACATTTTCCTCTGGAAAAATGTAAGGGATTTCCTACTTTTCACTTTATCTCACCATCCTTGACGATCTTCATTTCTCCAAATTCCTGATTCCTTCATGTAGCAAATATCCGTTTGCTTTGGTGTTTTGAAAAAGAAAAGGATAGCTCAGAATTCCTTTTTGTTACTCTTCCATCTTGAGGGTTACTCGACACATCCTAATTATCTCATTGTCCTTGGTTTTCTTCTTCTAACCACTTTCGTCTTCCAACATTGCTAGTGATCTCCCAAGTTCTAGGGGAATCCTTATACTTAACCGAAGGTGACCTTCATGTCACACGACCTTCTTTTCGTTGACCACTCAATCTTTCTCTTTGGTCGATGAACATAGATAGGGAAGACCTTCAATTCTTTCTCCAAGTTAAGGCTTAGTATACTCTTCGATTGTGCTTCCATGTACTTTGACTTATACACCACAAATCTTCTCCGCCCTACTTTATGTACATGATCCAATAACATCTTCTATGCTATATCGTTATCCCAAGTATTCCACTTGTGGACGACTGATGTCTGAAAGTCTTTCGCATCCCTTGACGTCGCAGCGAGAGCAGGGTACTACTTGCTTGATTTCGCCATTGCTGAGTGTTGCGTAAGTGAATTGTATGTTGTTAGGTTACTGACTTTTGAAGAGAAGCGGTGGTGACCATTACTTTGAAAAATCAAGGATACAGAATTTGGTTTTGAATGAATGAATAAGAAAACAAAAACAAAAGAATCATTAAGGCTCAAATCAAACTCCTTGCGCGGTTTAAAGAAATCACTTCTATGTCTATCGTTGCTCAATGGACTCCAACTTTCGATGACGTCAATATATGCCGCACCAACTTAGATAATATGGATAACCGTTCGTGTACGCGTGTTATTATAGAGATATCGCACCAAATTTCGGAGCTACAATCCCAGAATGTGTCTTCTAGAATGTATATCGGAATGTGTTCTATTGGCGTCGTCAAATCGTAATTTGGCTTTAATACCACTCGTCTTTCATAAGTCTCCAACTTCATTCGACGTTTACATATGTTTCGCACCATTTCAGATCGAATACCAAGGTTATGCGTGGTTTCTAAGAGGATAGAGTCGCGTCATATCTTGGGTCTACAATTCTCAGAGTATATCGTCCAACGTTCGTGGAAGATGCTCCACCGATGATATCGCCGTCGTCATATGTCCATAATGAATGGTGGTGTCGTAAGAAATAGGATGTGGATAATTTCAAAAGAGCACGAGTGAACGAATATTGGATTAGAGGGTACTTAATGACAACTTCCATACTTAGGAAATTCCTAATTCATTTTGCATTTCTCAGGGACAATCACTAGTTCCCAAGCGGTCAAATCTCATCACGCAGTATATATCTCAGTAGTAAGGACTAGCCATATTATAATCATATCTAGCAGGTACTAGTTCTCAATAGTCAAATCTTAGAGCATAATAACTATCTCAATAGTAAGGCACAACTATGTAATCATTAAATCGTTCATGCACTAGCCCTCAATTAGCTCGATCTTAGGGCGCAATAACTATCTCCATAGTAAGGCATGACTACATAATCATCGCAATATTCACGCGCTAGTTTCAAATAGCTCAACTTAGGGAGTAAAGGCTCTTATATCCATATCGTCCATGAAATTTCGTATCAACTCGTCAGGCCTATATTTTCTTTCTAAATCGATCATAAATAGTCAACGTCATTATTCAATAAATTGAACAAGTCATACCCCAAAATGATTTCGTGCCTTATAATAATCTCATTATTTTAAAGTGCATGGGCAACTTAAAGTTCAACATCATGAATCATAAGGCTTTTACGCATGCATTCCTCACATAATTTCCACATTGCACATTCCAAACTTTCACATTGCACATTACAACTTTCACATTGCACACTATAAGCTTTCACATTGCAATCAAATCATGCCCAAATTCACATGTTATAGCATAGAGTAGCATGTATCAACGAATATCTTTCAATCTTATTCATTTCACTTCTAATGTGCAGAGGGGAATCCTACTAAACTAGCATAATCCTCAAGTAAGGCAAGTCTCGAATTGCTATATATGCTTAGGTGAATGTCTAAATGCAACACGTATGCTCATAAAAACGGATTTATTAAAGATCTTTTTCTCTTTTTTTTTTTTTTTTTTTTTGAAAAGGAATCCTTTTGAACATAAGTCCAAGTGGCCGTTTGAGTTTTACATGGTCCTCTCATAATTAAACGTAGATTCATGACTTTACGTTTAATTATGGTCCTACCATGTAAAGCTCAAACTAAGCCGCTTAACCTTATGATCGACTCGACTATAAAAATTCGTTTTGAAAAGTGGCTATAGTTTTGGGATTCCCGGGAGAACCCCAATGTTCTCTATAACCTTAGTCTCTGATACCATTTTCTGTAACACCCCAACCAAGGCGGAATGATGAGATGTACAGGAAGTCGGGTATTCAAAACAAAGGATAATAGATAACATTCACCATAGCTTTAGTTGATAAAAATAATTTTACAATGCACAAACATGTGAACCAATTCCCAAGTACAATACGTCTACCATACTTGGATATTGAGTCCACGAAACAAATAACAAATACATGAGATGGTATACTACAATGATCAGGGCGGATTCCATTGCCCGTCACAAGGTTTGATCTTTGACTCCAAAGTGCAATGCAAACAATCATGATGCATATAATTCCTCAAAGCTTATGCTAATTCCTGAAAAGCATGAAGAAAAAAAGTGTCAACTACGAAAACGTAGTTGGTGAGTGCATAGGTTTGCAAGTAAACCTCGTTACATATCCATTTCAAAATAGTTGAGAAATCCAAGGTAAATTATAAAGTTCTCATTTGTCACATTTATCGTGACAGAAAAATATATCAATCGATTAATCATTCATTATACCAAAACCATTTGGTCATCAATACTTCAATATTGCCAATTTCAACAACTTTCAAGATTCCATATAAGGTCCAATACCCAAACCGTATGTTCAATCCACAATTTCCATCCAATATAATATCAATACCTCTTGGTCAATGGTAAGACTACCATGACGTAATTTGATGAGATTGTTCTTGAGCCACTACTAAGACCGGTTATGTCCCAATAATCAGATATATTGTCCCAAACGATAAGAAAATGATAAGCACATGCTGTCAATCACGTGCATAAAGATAACCAAGGGTCGTGCCATGGAGACGCCCATAAATATATAGTAGTTAGAGCACCGCGAGGCCAGACTGGCGATGAAGGTGGCCACAAAGGCAAACCAAACATCCCACCGTTACCTATAATAGTGGATGAGGGGACAAGTCCTAGTTACGCAACCCTCTAACTACAGGCCTCAAATGAGTTAATAGTAGTGTATAGGGGACCACCGTTTGACAGTACTCAAGCTCATCATATAACATATAACACGTTGAACATACAATATAATTCCCATATCATTATCATTAATTCAAAGAATCATTTCATAAGAGAAAGTCATTTTAATTAAACATGCTTTTCACCCCGAAAGTAAACACATAAAAGAGTTTGAAAGGGGGCTATGACTCACCTTGATATGCCGCATATTATATTCACTCATCCAAAATGGGTACTTCCCATCTATCGCTTCCTTGACCATATATCCGTCATATTCCTCAATCACACTTTAAGCCAAGATTATCCCTACGATAGGACTAATATACGTAAGTTCCTATCTTAAGCCATCACTAAGAAATGCCACTTTCATTATGTTGTCATAAATTTGGGATCCAAGTATATTGTTATTATTTGCATCTTTTTGGTTGTAGAGAGTGTTGGTGTAAAAGGGTCACTTTCATTATACATGTATTTATAAGTTGTTAGAATTTCGGTAGCTTGCCTCTGATTATCATGGTTCCCATTGTGTGCTTTGCTTGATTATAATATTTGACATTAGTAACTTCATAATATTAATATTTATGAATACTTTCTAATTTATAACTATTTATTTAATTTAATATCATTTAATTAATTATTTATTCATTTTCTTGATTTATTAACCAAATAATTCTTTAAAATACTTTTAAGTACCTCACTTACCAAACCAAAACTGGTCAGAACAAGAGCTGCTGTGCGACCCAAGATATTTTATAAAAGATTTCTATGATGGACATTTAAGAAAAATCTCCCAATTTTATTTTAAGTTAGGGACACTTTGAACTCAGTTCACACCAAGTTTAAACTTCTGAAACCTAATAGTTAAGGAATTAAAAATCGTCAAAGTTGACTCAACATTAAGACAAAAATCCAGTTTTGACTACTTTTGGTAGAAAAATCATATCTTTGGTTTGGTTTAGTGTTTTGAGTGATTCCAGTTGGAGGTTAATCTTAACTCTTTTATCTACAACTTTTATTTTGAAAGTTTTGCTTGAAACGGCCCTCACATGTTCAGTTTATCCGTCCAAAGACAGTAGAATGATTCTGTCAGAAGGTATTTGGGTCCAAACAACTCACCAATGACCATTCTTGCTTTATTAACACTTGAGTTCATTATTTACAAGATTAATACTTTATTTTTATATCTCTCAACATCAAATTTCCAGATTATTATACTTCTTTTAACATATTTTTCACTTAATACAAGTCCATCCATCTCATAATCCAACAACAAGATTCAACTTTCTTAGATCTAACATGTATTCATTCAAATCAACACTTTTCAATACCAATCTTTATAGATCTAACTTTCAACAACATAAAAACATCTTTTTAATGAAGAATCTCAGAAATATATTCTTCAAAATATACAAAAACATATAGATCTATCAAAAGGAAAATCACTTTGAATATAGATCTAGTAAAGAGATGAAGATTTATACCCTTGAAGAACTTGGTTTTGAAGGTGATTTTGGGCAGATTTTTCGGACCTATTTAGGCTCCTAATAACCCTTAATCCAAGCTTGAAACAACCCTTAATCTTATCTTGAAACAACCCTTGCTTAACCCTTATTATTAATATAGTTTAAAATGATTTTTGTTCTTGTTTTTCTTGATTATTTGAGCCAAAAATGGAGGAAGAAAAGGAAGGGGAAGTGCAGAATTTTTGAGAGAGAAATGTGAGAGACTTGTGAGAGTGAATGTGAAGTGTGAAGAGTGTGTGTGAGGGGGGGGGCACAATGTATAAGGTAGGGTTTCTATCTTTATTTTTTTTTTTATTTATAAAAAGTGTGTATGTAAGTATGTATATGTATATATGTTTTAAGTGGGTATTTGTTTTGTAAGAGTAATATAATGTTTATATGTAAGTATAATTAGTTGTTTTGTGTTTCAAGTATATATCATACTTTTGTGTTCTTAATTTAGCTACTTAAGTCATTTTATGTACATTTTGCATTTGTATTAGACATATACATATGCTTATTATTATTCAAGCATTTTTATGTACATATTAGTTTATAAATATGCTTTGAGATAGAAATCTTTATTCTCATGTCATATTTACTTAAATTGGTTTGGTGATTGATTTGTTGGACATTTATAAGAATTTTGATTGATATCTCAACTTGTGAGACTCACTTTATTATTTATATAACTTAACTCCTCGAAATAAAGTTTTTGGTTCGTTGACATTTCACCAAGTTCAATTGGAACAAATTTATAGTTTGAGATTGTGTTGAATGATTATAGTTATTGTTCATGGCATTTCTAAGGCAACTAGCTATCTTTGGGAATTCTACTGAACTAGATGGCAAGTATCACTATGCCTTAATGTCTGGAAGGCAAAATCTCTTAAGAAACCTCTAGGGATAGATATCTAGATGAATATAAGTAAATTGTCCTAGTCGGAAATTGAGGGTTGTTACATCCTGAAGTTGGTGCTGCTGTCAAAGATCTGTAATAAGAGCAGAGTTGATGCGGAGGTAGGATTGATGCGTGCTCTAGCTGATGAAGGTATTGTTGATCTAGAGGGTCGCGTTATCCCTGAAGACACAGCCGGTCGTCTTGATTCTGCATTGGATGAGCTGGCCAATATTGACTCTGCTTACCTTCGCAAGCTAACCTCTGATCCTGATGCCTCTCCCTCTGATTTGCTACAGGTTGTTCCATGACTCCCCTTGTGATCTTTAAAACTTGTTGATGGATTGTGGTACTTCAAACAATATTTTTGTTGTGGTGGGCCTTCGTGCCTTTGAACAATTTGATGGATACTTGTAAAGTGAAGAATTTGAGCTTATGTGTGTGTTAGTGTGTATAACAATGGTGGTTTGAAGAGAGAGAAAGTAGAGAGAGAAAGTGTGTTTGGCAGGGAAGATTAGTTTGCATAAATGGGGTGAAAGGTTACAAAGTTCTTAATGGAGGGGGTTTATATACATATGAGCTATTTACACTATGCCCCCTTCCATATTAACAAGTTTACATTATAAGTACAAATTAACATAAAGGTACACAAATCAACTACTACATTTATATTTCTAACAATCTCCCCCTTAGTAGTGATTTGTGACAAATATCCAGTCTTTGTCATTCTTCAAGCTCTTGTATTCGGTCTATCTTTGTTTGGATGCCAGAACCAATTATCTCCTTCAGGTCTGTCATCAGGAACAATCATGTTTGCTTCATAGTTTCTTGGTGGAATGTTTTGTGGGCCTGGAAGATGACTTGGCTCGTACTTGATCCAACAACCTCCTCTTCGACGTACGACGTACTTAGACTTCTGAACATTCTTTGCCTCTCTTATCATTCTGATACTGTCTCTGTACTCGAGTCTTTGATTGATCTTGGAGATTACTTTATCAAATACTTCCTTTTTCTTTTCATCTTGATCATCTTCTTTCAAGCACAACAAAACATTCTTACAAAATTCTAATGTTCCATCTGAATAAGAAGCAAGTTCATCCATACGAATGAAAATCTTCTTCTTTCTACTATTCAAAAAGACAACACCGAAGGATGGTTCTTCTATGACATGACCAATACTGAGTTGTTCGATGTCTCCGGTGTAAAGACTTTGATTGGATATGGTACATTAATCTTTCTCTTAACAACTTCAAAACCAATTTGAAAGTCTTCCAATGAAGCGTATTGAATGCAGCTTGACATATATCTTTTAATAGCTTCAAAGGCAATAACATCTTCTTTGTATCTTTGCATTGCATTCAAGAAATGATTTGTTAGGACCAGTTCACCTGGAACTGGCCAGTCACCAGTTCACACTTGCCAGTCACCAGTTGCATCTGGAGACTAGTGAAACTGGTGACCTAGATGATTTGTCCAGAAATATATTGAAGTCCAGTTGCACCGTACAGTTAACGCAACTGAAGACTTCCTCCAGTTGAGAACTGACCAAGTTGAAGAAGCATTCCAGTTGAAGTCGAAGACAACAAATGGAAGATAGAGAATGGCAATGGCAGCGAAGCCCAGTTGGCATTCTAGGCAGTTACAAACTGGAGACCATCAGTGGAAAGCCCTTACAAAGCTTTACACTGATTACGAGGAATTGACTTGTATGCTTTATGTACCTTTACCCGGATAATAAGCCTTATCTTATTATTTAAGTATTAAAAGGTACATAAAGGTTGTTATGTAAAGTCACTTTAACATGCGACTTTACATGCTTTTTAAGGAATTAAATGCTATTCCTTAAATGCTCCCAACCACATTTGTACGGCTAAAGTTAACATCCCAATGTTAACTTTGCCTATAAATACAAGTCATTTGCACAACCAAGAACATAACCTCTTCGAATAAACTTCGATAGAGTTCACACTTTGCAAACCTGC
>CM067167.1:182892313-182907126 GCA_034093135.1 Erigeron breviscapus
AGCGGTTATTTCAGAAGAATATGTTTCTAGACCATTTACACAATCAGATCTAACAGTTTCTACAAATATCAAATCAGAATTAAGAGCTTCAGCTATGTCCAGTTTTAGTTCTTGGTCAGTTGCACAATCATAATCACTAACCTTCTTAATAAAAATGTCTACCCATCGTCCAGATGTGACATCTTCCTTCACCAGGTGCTCATCGTCTGCCAGAACCATGTAACAGCAATCTCTTTCTTCTTCTTCATCAGCAGATGATTCATCAGAAGGAACCCACTTCTCTTCAGTTGTTGCAATCATGCACTTATTATTGTTTTCAATTTGTTGTGCCATGAGAGCAATTTGGGCCTTAAGCTTTTTATATTTCAATTTATAGCTATCATCAGGCTTATTATTAGAAGAGAATGGACCAGGATTGGATGCAAACTGGTTGGACCTGCACTCTTTCATGAAATGACCCTTTTTGCCACACTTAAAGCATGTCAAATTGGTCTTATCAGTTGAAGAACTGGATTCAAATTGTCCAGATGGCCTATTTGCTCTTGCTTTGAAACGGTTAAACGTTTTAGCAATCATTGCAATAAGGTCATCATCATCAGTTTCATCACAACACTCTGGAGAGATTTGACTGGACTCTCCAGAATCCATGAGTTCAGACACCATCTTCTTCATAGAAAATACATTCTCAGAAGAATATCAGTGCTTTGTGGTTCAGTATGACTAACCACATTAGGACTACTGGAGGCATGGTTAAAAGCATCTTGTTCCGCCACCACTCTCTGGGCTTGATTTTCTTCAGTGTACCTGAAAGCTCCATATAAAGTTGAGAGAGTGTGTGTGTGCAGAGTTTTACCTTGTCGTAAGACCAGGATCATGTGAGACCATTTGGTGGGTAGAATATCACAAAATTTTTCCAGAAGTATATCCTTGTCCTTCTCAACCCCAAAGACCTCTCAACTGGTTTATGATACTCATAAATCTGGTGTAAGTACCAGTGAGAGACTCATTAGGCTGAGCAAAAAATGACTCATACCTCTTGTTTAAGGAGACCTTTCTGGTGACAATGGTGTCATTTCCTCCTTCATGCTGGTTTAAAAGTTCATCCCACATGGTTTTAGCACTAGGAAAAAGAACTAGTGTGGGAATTAGGGTTTCAGGAACGGCCCGAGGATCATGTTTTTGAGAAGGGTGTCTAGATTCACCAATCTCCTCTCCTCTTCGGACCAATGTTCCTCCCTCTTTTCCCTTCCTCTTCTAGATCCAGAAGGATCAAGAAGGGGATTGAGAGGTGATGTAGGGACATAAGGACCTTCATTTAAAATTTTCATCATGTCCCTCTCAATACCAGTGACATGCAAAACCATCCTAGCCTTCCACGTACCAAATTCATCACTGTTCCCACTGAAATTAGGAACAGGATTATTTGAGTAGTGCACATGCACGTGTGGAGAAGCAGGAGTAGGAGGAGGAGGTGGATTAGTGTTATTAACAATAGGTGGTTCATTTTGATCATTAATATTAGCATTAGGATCGGGACCAAGATTAAAACTTCCTTGTGTATTTTCTTGGTTAGCCATCAAAGAAACATATCTAGGCAATGTTTAGCCTTCTGCTCTGATACCAAATATGAGTCCCTTAAGTTCGATGGTTAACCAGGAAAGTGTAAAATACAACAAGTCTAATAATCACTAGAATGGACTAGTATTACTTGTAAATAAATGCAAGAATATATAAACAAAGTAATACAAGACTTAAAGTAATAAACAAGTAAAGTGGAACATTATGTATTTTTCAATTGTGTATTTTATTTATGATGTTAAATAAAATACAAGGTTGTGCGGAATCAAGATAATACAAATAAGTATGTATCCTAACAACCTATGAATTACAAATGATCTATATTTGTCAAATAACTCCTTTGGATCGAGATACTTTGTAACAACCCTACTTTTTAAATATGATATATGAGCTAGTTATGTTGTCGTTGATCTCGCAAGCCATAGTTATACTTGAAGCTAGTAGATAATGCCCCTAAATTAGCAATCTAAAGCTATTGTTCAATTCTAAATGTGAATTATAAAGTACCATTGAACAAAATTTTATTGATGATCAATCAAATTATCAAAAAATAATGTAAGTCTCACAAGTTGAGATAGCCATCAAAAATCCTTACGAAGGTCCAACAATTTGATCATTTAGCTAATTAAAGTAAATTTGGTCACGAAAATAAAATTTCTAATTCAAAATATGTTATAAGTTCTTATGCGCATAAAAGTGTTTAAATCATAATAAGTATATATATATACATACATATATATTAAAATAAATACAAGTTTATAATAAATTATGTAACATATTAGATATATATATATATATATATATATATATATATATATATATATATATATATATATATATATATATATATATACATATGTATATATATATATATATATATACATACATACATATTAACCTTACAATACATACATAAATACATATATACACATAACACATATATACACCTTATATACACAATTTATAAAAAAAAAAGAAAAAAGAAACAAAACCCTTCAAGACCCCCATGAGGCCGGCCCCCCCCATCACTCCCTCACATACCCATTTCAAAATACATACACTTCATTTCACTCTTGGAACTCACACACACTCTTACACTCTTTACACTCTTCACTTACACTCTCTTATTCTCTCAAGAAAAACTTTCTCCTCCCCCTTTTCTCTTCCATTTTCGGCCAACATCAACAACAAAGAAAACACCATCAAAAATCAAGTTAACACTTACTAATAATAAGGGTTTTAAGTTAGATTAACAAAGGGTCAATCCAAGCAAGGTTCAAGGGTTGTTTTAGGCTTAGATTAAGGGTTGTTTGAGGGTTTGAAGGCCACAAAAATCTGCCCTCTTTCTTCATCCAAAACCAAGTTCAAGAGGGTATAATCTTCATCCTTTTTACTAGATCTAATCTTGTTTTGTTTATATTCAAAGGTTTTATCAAAAACTCATACTTTCTTCTTGTTTTCTTTGTAATATACACTTAATGAGGGCAAAGTTGATAGGATCTTTCTTTCCATGCTCATGCATGTCGAATCTAATAAGAAGATCCAAGGATTCAACAAGTTTAAGACCCAAAAGTGTGGTTATAGATTAGTAGCTCTTAAAGTGACTTTCTTGTTGATAGATCTATATGTTTTTGTATATTTTTGAAGAGTATATTCTGAGATTTTTCATTCAAAAGAAGTTTTTATATTGTTGAATGTTAGATCTATAAAGGTTGATAGTAAAAAGTGTTGATTTGAATGCATATATGCTAGATTTAAGAAAGTTGGATCTTTTGTTGGATTATGAGATGGATATGGACTTGTTATAAGTGAAAAATATGTTAATATTAATGTTAATATTCTGGAAAAATTGATAAAATATCAAGGATATAAAGCTTGAATCAAAACATGTTAAAATAAGCTAGAAATCATAAACCGAAAACACGCAAAAATGCATTTTGAGCACACACATGCACCATAATCTTATGACCAAGAAAATATGATAAATCTACTGGAAATAAGTTGAAATAAAAGTATAAAACTCAGATCTATTGGTTCATGACAACAATAAGCTCAAAAATCACCTTTTCGGGTCAAATAATCACTAACCGAAAGCACCAAATTGCACATATCACACCACCACCACTATCACAATTTTGGACACCAAAATATGATGAACTTTCTGGAAATAATGAAACAAGAATGAAAATCCATTTTGAAGCACTTTAATTGCTTAAGAAATGAGGCTAAAATCACTATTTCGGTAAACGATTTTTAATCATAAAACCCTCAAAATAAGCAAGACTCAAGAGAGGTTGAATTGATATGATTTTGTATGGATAAAAGTTGCCTAAAAGGCCTGAGATTTTTGACCAAAATGTTAGTGATGATTTCTAAGAATTTCCATGAATTATTGAATTTAAATGGTAATTAAAAGACATAAAAATTCATAAATAAATTATGTAAATCAAGAATGAAGTTAAATCATCTTAACCATTGATAAAAATAACTAAAACCTACTGGAGAAAAATAGTTAAAAGGCAAGAGACATGTGTTACATAATTTAAAGATAAATAATTAAGTAAAAATAATTAATTAAAAATTATCATTAAAATAAATGGAAAATACACAAATAAAAGTATAAATCATGAAACTATAAATTAAGGAGCATATATATCAGAAGATAATTCAAATGAAATTATCCATAATTTATAAAGGCAATTATGACATTTAAAAGTATTTTTAAGGAATTATTTAATTAATAAATCAATAAAATGAATAAATAATTAATTAAATAATATTAAATTAAATATATAATTACAAATCAGAAAATATACATAAAATATTAATATTATAAGACCACTAATATCAAATATTATTACTAAGCAAAGTATACAATGGAAATCATATAAACCAAAGCCAAATTACCGAAATTCCAATAAACGTACAAAAACGTATAATGAGAAAACGACTCTTACCACCAAACCTCTTATACCCAAATAATGAGAACATCATAATGCACTTAAATTCCATAATCTAATAACAACCAAATATGGGCAAGTCTACTAGTATACATCTCATGATCTAGCTCACTAGTTCATGTCACTCGAACTTACGTCGTGAATATATACGTTATGGTTTAGGCTTGCTTGAGGCGCAACAAATCTAAGCGAAGGAATCGCGTTTGATCAGCCCCTAACACTCCCAAATCAAGTGAGTCATAGCCCCCTTTCAAACTCTTTTATATGTTTTACTTGCGGGGTGAAAAGCATGATTAATTAAAACGACTTTCTCTTATGAAATGATTCTTTGAAATAATGATAATGATATGGGAATTATATTGTATGTTCAATGTGTTATATGTTATATGATGAGCTTGAGTACTGTCAAACGGTGGTACCCTGTACACTACTATTAACTCATTTGAGGCCTGTAGTTAGAGGGTTGCGCAACTAGGACTTGTCCCCTCATCCACTATTATAGGTAACGGTGGGATGTTTGGTCTGCCTTTGTGGCCACCTTCATCGCCAGTCTGGCCTCGCGGTGCTCTAACTACTATATATTTATGGGCGTCTCCATGGCACGACCCTTGGTTATCTTTATGCACGTGATTGACAACATGTGCTTATCATTATCTTATCATTTGGGACAATATATCTGATTATTGGGACATAACCGGTCTTAGTAGTGGCTCAAGAACAATCTCATCAAATTATGTCATGGTAGTCTTACCATTGACTCAGAGGTATTGATATTATATTATGGATGGAAATTGTGGATTGAACATACGGTTTGGGTATGGTCAGCGAGATGGAAATTCTTGGAAATTCTATGACATATTATCTCTTGAATTGAATTAAATCTATATGTGTTGTTAGCATAAACCTATGAACTCACTCAACTCTCGTAGTTGACACTTTTTCTCCATGCTTTTCAGGTCTAGGGCAGTAAGTTAGCAATTGGACCGCCTCATGGATGATGTGTTTAATTGTTGCATGATGGACTAGTAACGCAAACATTTGATCTTTTGATTATGAATTTGGTTATGTAATGATTCTTAAACGTCAACTTGAACTTGTTACCTTTTGAATTTGAATGACATTTGAAACCTTATGTTGATGTTTATTACTTAAATCTTTTGTACCATGTCGTTCTGTGGCATCTCGTGTTTCCGCTATAGTCGGGGTATTACATACTTAAAGTTGTGAAGTATCCCTGTTTAAGATCGAGAGTATTTAGACAAATTCACTTAAATGCAAAATGTATGCTTAAAAGTATTTTTCTCAAGGAAATGACTTTGTATTTATAGACAACAAAATTCACCAGTGAATTTTGTGTCGTACAAATCTGGTTGCATGCATTTAATGATCCGACAAGAACATTAAATGCATTGGATAAGGAATAAGGATAAAGTCACATCAAATGACTTTGTATCCTTTTATCCAACCACCTTTACACACGTAAACTTTGGTAAAGAACAAGTGGATTGTTCTTTGGAAAGTGTGTAAAGGCAAAAGTCAATCCTCGATATTAGTGTTCAGACTTGTAGGGTCTAGAACACTGACAATCCTCCAGTGTACAGATCTGGTAAGACTTCCAGTGGACTCCGCCATTTGTAAGTCTTCTTTATTCTGACTTCAGTCTTTGACTTCAGTGAGAATGTCTTCAGTAGAGTTGATCTGGACTGGGGGTGAAGTCCAGTGAGCTAATCTGGAGAATACTCCAGATTTCCTATACAAGTATTTGCTCACTGGTCTTCCATTATTTCTGACAAATCTTCAGAGGGACTCCAGGTTCCAAGTCTGGAGTAGGTCTAGTAGAACACGTTTCTAGACAGATCTTCAGTAAGGCTCCAGTAGTCGAGTCTGGAGCGAGTCCAGTAAATCTGGACTAAATCTGGACATAACAAAAGGACATTCCACTTGTTCTTTACCAAAGTTTATACGTGTGTAAAGGTGGTTGGTTAAAAGAATAAAGTCATATTGATGTGACTTTATCCTTGTACCATTAACCAATGCATTTAATGTTCTTGTCGGTTCATTAAATGCATGCAACCATATTTGTACGACACAAAATTCACTGGTGAATTTTGTTGCCTATAAATACAAAGTCATTTCTTTGAGAAAAATACTTTAAAGCATACATTTAGCATTAGAGTGAATTTGTCTAAATACTCTCGATCTTAAACAGGGATACTTCACAACTTTAAGTATCTCGATCCAAAAGAGTTATTTGACAAATATAGATCATTTGTAATTCATAGGTTGTTAGGATACATACTTATTTGTATTATCTTGATTCCGCACAGCCTTGTATTTTATTTAACATCATAAATAAAATACACCTTGAAAAATACATAATGTTCCACTTTACTTGTTTATTGCTTTAAGTCGTGTATTACTTTATTTATATACTTGCATTTTTATTTAAGTAATACTAGTCCATTCTAGTGATTATTAGACTTGTTGTATTTTACACTTTCGGGGTTAACCATCGTATTCAGGGACTTACAATATTCAAATCGATTTGAGCCTCTTGCTCACCATATACTTGTTCATCAGTCTGAACAACTTGTTCTACCTGCTCATCAGTCTGTACATTTTCTGGCTGCTCAACAACTTGTACATTTTCAACATTCTCCTCTTCAAAAATAGGAGACCCATCAATGTTCATTACATCACCAGGATGTCTTTCTGGATTCACTTGAACTCCAGCTCTCATCAGACGCCTGTTTGATCTAGGTCGTCTGGAAGGTTCAACATTTTCTGGTCCTTGACCTTCAGGAGCCACTTGTCTAATGGGTTGTACAACTTCTATAATCTGTACATCTTGGTCACCAGAGGGTCCTTCACTAACTTGACCTCTACCTGGAGCCACTTCTACTTCTTCCCTTTGAAAAGAGAGCATGGACTGAGGAATATCTACCTCATTCAGTGGAGATCTTAGGTTTGTCAGATCCCTCATATACTCACTCATAGAAAAGCGAGTAGTTTCAAAATCGTACTGGTCTCAAAGAGCTCTTTTAAACATCAGTGAAAGAAAACGGATATATGGAACAAAGGCTTTTCTACCTTTCACTCTAAGACGCTCTACCAGATCATCAAACAGGATCTGAGCAAAATCCACTCTAAGTCCAAACCAGAGGCAGTAGGTAATCTGGAGATGAGTTTGATTTATCTGGTCCAACCCTCCAGAACTGCCTCCCAAACATTCAACGATATGTGTGAAGAAGAATCTCCATGAGTCTGTCAGTTTGCTCATGTAGACTGTTCTCTTCCTGGATAGCTGGCCATGCTCATCCACAATATCTGTGTGCCCCATCAGTCTGCACACTTCCCTTGTATTGATACCAGAGGGAAGTTCAATGGGCAACTAATTCTGTTCAAAATAATTCAATTATAGAACAGACCTGAGTAAACTAACAGTGAAACCCAAGGATCTGGTACCTTGCTTCAGAGAATAAGTAATTGATGAAGTTGCATCATCATATTGTGCAGTGTACCAGAATTCACATAGATAGTCATGGTACATCCTCCCTGGATTTAATGTCAACGCACCATATAATGACATGAGAGAAAAAATGTGTTTAATCTCCCAATAACGGATTGGGCATTATGAACACTGGAAAGTGGAAGTCTGGCCATCCAGTTATTCATGTTTATTCTTATAGCTTTTGCCTCTAATGTGATATGAGGTGCCCTTTCAACATTTTCAGTCGGATCATATTCAGCGGCGAGCAGATTTTTAGGAGATTTAGATTGTCTTGGTGCCATTTGAATATGAATAGATGAAGATGAAATTGAAAATTTAGGGTTTTGATGAAGATTTGATGAAGAGTTGAATGGAAATGGAGTAAATATGAGAGATGATTATGATTGGAAATTGAATGAAGAAATAAATGAAGGAATTTGAAAGATTTGGGAGTAAATATGTTCGAAGTAAATGCAAATGAAATTGAAAGTGGGTATATATAGGAGAGAGAATGTGGAACTCAAACGGTTTATTTGAAATTATCAAATATAATTTTGATCGAGGTTCCGAGATCCGCATTAATTACATCACATCACACATAAATGTGTGACGGTTTACAGCCCACAAACATCAACTTGCACTTTTTGTCTTCCCAAGGTAAAAACACCATCATTTCTTTGAAAAATTTACATGCCACGTAGGATTATAAGATAAATATCTTTAAAAAGTTTGCTTACGTGGCACGCACAATGACCAAGTATTTTAAAAAATATTATGACTCATTTCAGTGCATCTGGAGGTTGACTGGACACTCCAGTATCACTGGTGGATTAGTCCAGTGACGCATGTACTGATGGTACACTGGAGGGACACTCCAGTAAATTACCAGTGAAAACCATTTGAAAGAGACTGGTGACCTCAAACATGCACGTCAACTAATACAGACAAATGAGAGGGACACATTTACAAGGAGACAAAAGTTACCTCAAACACGCACTTCAACCTGTCCAATTACCAGTGAGAGGGACACATTTACAAAGTACCAGTAATATTTTCTGAAGAATTTGTCCAGTGAGAAAATAAATTAATAAATTCCTCCTGAACTTAAAACATTTTTAAGAACAAAAATATCTTTCAAGTCTTTCCCCCTGGAATGTTGATCCAGAAATCTATTAATGCAAAGATAGTACACAACGACGTTCAATATCTGAGCAGTTATAAATTTATAAATCTTTAAATCAAAGATCCTCAGTAGTACACAATGGCGTTCAATACCAAGGTTCCAGATTTAAGGGTTTAACATTCCCAACTCACCAACAAGATATTCAAAAGTTTTGACATCCAGAGGTTTAGTAAAAATGTCAGCGAGTTGTTTGTCAGTGGGAATAAAATGGAGTTCAATGTTGTTTTTCATAATATGATCACGGATAAAATGATACCTGAGATCAATGTGCTTCGTTTTGGAATGCATGACTGGATTGTTCGAGATAGCAATGGCACTGGTATTATCACAAAAGATTGGGGTCTTTGAGTACTTAATACCATAATCAAGCAACTGGTTCTTCATCCAGAGTATATGAGCACAACAACTGGCTGCAGACACGTATTCAGCTTCAGCAGTGGACAATGAAACTGAAGTTTGCTTCTTACTGGTCCAGCTGACCAGTTTGCCACCAAGGAAATGACATCCACCAGTAGTGGATTTCCTGTCTATCTTACAACCTGCATGATCTGAATCTGAATAACCCATTAGATCCATGCCTGAGCCTTTGGGATACCAAAGACCCAAACTGGGGACACCCTTAAGGTACTTCAGTATGCGCTTTACAGTAAGCATATGAGATTCCTTTGGATTAGACTGATATCTGGCACATAAACATGTTGAAAACATAATATTTGGTCTACTGGCAGTTAAATATTTTTCCTGATTAATAAAAAAGCCATCTTTGTTTTGTTTAATCTGGAGTCCAAGAAAATACGTTAATTCACCCATCAAACTCATTTCATATTCAGTTGACATTATTTTCGAAAATTTCTTGCACATGTTTTCATCAGTAGACCCAAAAATAATATCATCAACATAAATTTGTACCATAAACAGATTACCTTTTTCATGAAGAATAAATAAGGTATTGTCAATTGCACCTCTTTTGAAACCATTTTTCAATAAATGTTTAGTCAGAGTGTCATACCAGGCACGTGAGGCTTGTCTGAGGCCATAAAGCGTTTTGTCCAGACGATATACCCAATGTGGATGCTTTTCATCAACGAAACCTGGTGGTTGTCTGACATAAACTTCTTCTTCAAGCTTTCCATTCAAGAAAGCACTCTTTACATCCATCTGGTAGACCTTGAACTGATGATAAGCAGCGAATGCTAAGAATATTCTGATCGCTTCAAGTCTAGCCACTGGAGCAAATGATTCATCAAAATCGACATCTGACTGGCAGTAGCCTTGTGCTACCAGTCTGGCCTTGTTTCTGATTACGTGGCCATCTTCATCTACCTTGTTCCTGAAGACCCATCTTGTTCCAATTGGTTCTTTCTTTCCAAATGGGAAAGGAACCAGATACCAGACCTTGTTCCTTTCAAACTGGTGAAGCTCTTCTTGCATAACAGTCACCCAGCTTGGATCTTCCATAGCCTCGTCAATCTTTTTTGGTTCCATCAATGATAGAAAACTAACATATAAGCATTGATTACTGGAGGCTCTTCTGGTCTGAACTCCTCTACTGGAGTCACCTACCAGTCTGGCCTTGTTTCTGATTACGTGGCCATCTTCATCTACCTTGTTCCTGAAGACCCATCTTGTTCCAATTGGTTCTTTCTCTCTCTATCTTCTCTTACTAAAACCGACATTGTTAAACACATAAACACACACCTAAGCTTGAATTCTATTCATTACAATTGGTATCAGAGCACAATCAGAGTTGCTGAACGATCCAAAAGCTTAATACAAGCTTAATTTGTGCTTAATTTCTAGAATTTGGCTAATTTCTGAAAGGTTCATTTGCCGAGATCACTGTTTGAGTGATTTCTGCAAATTAAGTGTGTTTTTGTTTAAATTTTGTTCACCGATCGATTTATAATCTGTATATCATCCTTCATTATCGATTTCAGAAGCTAATTTCATCATTTGAACTGTTTTTGCTCGAGCTCGGCAAATCGCATGTTCGAGTGGGTTTGAATTCTAGTTGAAATTAGCATCTAATTTGTTCAAGGATTTGTGCGCATTGTTTTCCTGATCATTTTGATATAAAATACTAGCTTTAATTCGCAAAAATAAAGGAGAAATCGAAGATTTACAGTCTTCTCTGCAATTGAGGGTTTGGCTGAACGAAGAAGACGAACAGTAACCGACTATTTTGTCACGTAGTGATTACTCGTGTTTGCAGAGGTCGTTGGCTTGGTTTGATCTTACTTGTACTATTTGCAGAGCTCACTGCTCGGCAAATACGTATTTCAAGAAATTTGGTTAAGGCTTGATCCTACTTGTTCTATTTGCAGAGCTAATTGCTCGGCAAATAGTTGTTTCAAGAATATTTGATTTGAGACTGGTGCTACTTGTATTGTTTGCAGAGGTTTAAGCTCGACAAACAAGTACTTTTGGTTGGTGCGACTAAGTACAAGTTCTATTTGTGCTATTTGCAGAGTTATTTGCTCGGCAAATAGTTGATTTTGATTCTTCGACCAAGTATTTTATTAGTTGTGCTGTTTGCAGAGTTTAAGCTCGGCATTCAGTTGAAGTTGGTTGTTGACCAGTGTACTTGGGTTGTGACTTGGCTACTTTCACTATTTGCAGAGGATTAAGCTCGGCATTTAGTTGTTTTTGAAATTCTCAAATCAAAAGTTTCAAGAAAATCAATTCAAAACCATTTTTCATCAATATTCTTCAAGTGGGAAGAAAATAAAATTTTCAAATTTTTACTTGTTCTATTTGCAGAGGTCTAAGCTCTGCATCTAGTTAAAATAGAAAAATTTTCAATTTTTTTTTGGAATTTATTTGAAATGGCTTCAAGGGAAGCTTTAGCACTTGGTTCTGAAGGAAGACCTCCTGTCTTGTTTAGAGGTTCTTATCCTCAATGAAGAAAAGGTTTCTGAACTGGATAGACAGACAGAAGAATGGAAAACTTTTGAGGAAATCATACAAAGATGGTCCTGAAATTCCAAAGAACCCTGTTAATGGAGAAGCTTACCTGAAGAGAGTTGGAATGCAGAACAGAAAAATAGAGTTGAGGCTGATCAAAGTGCAATTGCCTATCTTTACCAAGCACTTCCTGATGACATCTACTGCAATGTGGACTCCTATGAAACAGGAAAAGACATATGGGATGAAGTGGAGAAGCAGATGGAAGGATCTGATGTATCAAACACCATCAGGTTGTCGACTGTTCTGAACATGTATGAAATATTCAAACAACAAAAAGGTGAACCATTGAATGAGGTATACATCAGATTCTGCAATGTCATCAATGAGCTTAGAAAGAATGATGTGAAGAGAACCAATATGGAACTGAACATCAAATTCATCAAAAAACTGGAAGAGGAATGGCAAGTGTATGGAACCCAACTCAACCAACAATCAGACTTTGGGAAACTCACCATTCACACCTTGTATGAAAAACTAAAGCTGAATGTTGAGGATGTTCAGAGGATCCAAAAGAGGAAAGAAGAAAGTTCTCATCCCATCCATTAGCCTTGGTAGCTGAGAAGAAGACTTCAAAAGTGTCAAGACAATGCTTTGTTGAGTATGACACTGATTCTGATTCAAGTGAAATGAGTGATTGTGATCTTGATGAGAAACAAAAAGAGATGTACAAAGAACTCGCTTATTTCACAAAGGCTTTCAAGAAGAAATTCTTCAAGAAGAAACCAACAAATAATCAGCTTAGGACTTCATCAGTCTCTTCGTATGCCAAAAATGCAAATGCTCCTAAGTTTGATTAGAAGAAAGATTTTGTTGGTGGTGAGAAGAAGTATGACAATCAGAAGAAGTTTGAGAAGAAGGTAATGGAGAGAAGGAATGAAGACAAGAAGTGCTACAACTGTGGTCTTACTGGACATTTTGCTATCAACTGCACTAAACCTCGACAGAAGAACTCCGAGTACTATAAGTACAAAATTTTGCTAGCAAGACAAGAGGAAAGTGGAATTGCTCATCTCGCTGAGGATGACAAGTGGTTACATCTTTCTGATGAGGAGACAGACGAACTTGCAGCAAATGTGTGCTTCATAACGAAGATCAAGAAATCAAAGGAGTTGGATGATGTTGAGGAAAGTTCTTCAGAGGATGATCAGGTACTAACTCTTCCCAAATCAGTGTTAAAACACTATATGGACATGAGTGAAACAGCAAGAAAAGATTGTAGGGAGTTGAGTAAAAAGAATTTAAAATTAAAGAAAGATATGGAAGACAAAGAAAAAGATTTTCAAAGTAAATTTGATTTGCTTCAAAAGGAATTTGAGAATTTGAAATCTGAAAAAGCAGCAGTCACTTTTACTCCCAACTCTAAACTGCATCTTGAACAACAAGAACTTGAGACCAAAGTTCTTGAACTGAGCAAGACCGTCAGACAACTTCAAATCGAAAAGACCAATGAGATGTTTCGAGCAAATGCATTGGCTGAGGAAATTGAGTCTTTAAATGTGAAATTGAAAGAATCTATCCCTGATTTGACGGAATTTGAAAACAAAATTTCTGACCTAAAATATGAGTGTTGTATAAAAGATTCTTTTAAACAAAAACTTGATAAAGAAAATGATGAGCTTAAAGCTGAAATCAAGTCTTATCAAGACAAGTTGTATAAGATTAATCGATCATATCAACAAATATTTTTGAATAGGCCAAGAAATTCGAAAACTTTATTCACTTCAGGGTTAGGTTATGTCAATCCAAATCATTTGCTCGAAGCACAAGAAGAGGTCCCATCATTATATAAGGAATCTTATTTGAGATGTGGGATGACTGACCAGTATGTGAGACCGAATGATAGTGATTTTGAGGCTGATGATTTTCTAAAGAAGGGTGCAAAAGTCTATTTTAACTATGAGTTAATGGATGAGTCATATGATTTTTCAGTCACCCTGCACATAAAATTGAAAAAGAAAATGATGAAAAAGAAAATCATGAGGCTGTAATTCCTGAAATTCTCGAGTGTTTTAAAGAAAAACCTTTAGAAGAAACTATTCCAATTCCAAAAGCTGAAAACTTGAGACCTTATGTTCCACAAAAAGTTTTGGAAAAGGTAATAGAGGATCTGCAAAAGTCTCTTGATGAAAAGCAATCTTTGATAGATAATCTGCAAACTCAAAATCACTATGTCATTAACCCACCCAAGAATCATGAAAATGATTGTGATCACCCCGATTGTCCTGTTTGTGAAGTTATGGCCACTCCATCTCCACCAAACCAATCTGTGTGTCCAAATAAGACAACTTCACAAAATGCATGTTCTATTTGTGAAATCATGAATGCATCTGTGCAAACTGAGAGTCAAGTTGTGCATGTTTTTGTTCAAACTGATGGTGATTTAGATGATGTTCATGATGTTGATGATTATTTCTTCCCGATTACTTCTGAAACTGAATCTTTTACCAAGTTTTCTGAGGGAACTCAATCATACTTGAATGAAATTGATGCTTTCAAACAAAAGTTTGAAAAAGAAAGGGAACAGAGGTTAAATGTGCTAAAGGAACTTAATGATCTAAAAGTTGAATTCCAATTTCAGAAAATAGCACTTCAATTTCATAAAGAAAAAGAAAAAGCATCAATTCCACTCAAGAGA
>CM067167.1:182908126-182939462 GCA_034093135.1 Erigeron breviscapus
TGAATATTGTGTTGGAATATGATCACGTAAAATGAACGTATGTCCGAAAAGTATTTAAGCCTACGGGGTCACACGTTCAACACGAATGTAACTATAATTAATTAATATATTAAATGTAATTTATTAATTAGTTTGATCACGAAATAATTAATTTAAATAAGTTAAAGGGTTAATTGTATTTAAATTAATTAGAAGGAGGATTAAAATGTGAAATATGGAAATTAGAGTTGGGCTCTAAATCCATATGAGGGGGCCGGTTTTTGAAGGCTCAAAAGAGTCCTTTGATTGCTTGGTCACCAAGCCAAAAACCCTAAGGATTTACCCTATAAATAGAGGGCTTAATCTAAGGGTTTTATATATAAATTCACACTAAAAGTTCTTCTCTTCGTCCCTTCCTTGGTTCGGCCGTAAGTTGCATTCAAAGGGTTTTGAAATTTGGTTTGTGACTTAGGTAACACATATATACATAATTAATCCTAGCATTAATTATGGGGTGAATTATTTTCTTCCATATGTTCGGCCGTAAGGTTTTAATCGAAAGAAGGGAATTATACAACGGGTTTGTTTGGTTCGTGATCAAGTACTAGCATACATACATTCCAACGTTGTGTGTGCAATCGTAGAGAGGTTAATTTAAACCTTTTTCTTGCTTTAATCTCTCCAATTTAAGGTACACTTTCTATATCTTGGTTGAGCAGTTTCAGTTGCAGTCTCCCAATCCTTCTCTTTCTCAGTTAAGACCTCCACACCACTTGACCCAACTTCAGTTTTTCTTTTCTTGATCATGAACTGGGACAGAGTGGCTGTGTCTTTACTAGATGAAGATTCATCAATTTGTACATTGGGAGCTGGGTCAGCTTGAGCTTTCAACTTAGAGGTTGAAATAAGCTGACCACCACATCTGAAAATGAGATAGTGTCAGCTTGGGAGAACTTTCTTTTCTTTTCAACCTTCTTTTCTTTTTCAACTACCTTTTCTTTTTCAACTACAACAGCCTTCCTTATATCTTTTTCAACACCAACATCCTTCCTTATATCTCCCATTACATTAACAGTCTCCCCCTTGGTTGTATCACTCTCCTTTCCAGTCTCTTCATTCAATTTTCCAACACCACCAGACTCAGATTCTGGTCTTTTTATCTCTTCCACATCCTCCTTCTCACTTTCCACCCTAGAACCATACACAACCACTCTTCTATCTTTTTGAGCCTCCTCAGCTCTAGCCTTATCCTGTCTCACTTTCAACCTTTTAAGATAATCTTCAATATCAGCTTCACTCATAGCACTCCTCTTCTTACCATTCTTCTCCCCCTTTTTGTCATCATCAGCAGGGGAAGAGCTCACTGGAGTTACAAGAAAACCTTGGAGTGTATTGTTGATCAAGTCAAGTTTGATATTTGTGAGACCACATGATCTTCTTAGTTCAACATAATCCTCATGGAGGAGCTCAATCTTGGATTTAACACCCTTAGACACTTCAATCAGATCTTTCTTGAAATCTGCTTGTGACTTGTTTGAAGATCGAAGTTCTATGGTGACTTCCCTTTTGAATTTTGTTGCAGCATTTTCAATCTGACCCAGAGTACTCTTGTTTCTTTCATTTTCTTCATTAACTGCCTTTGTAAGTTTGTCAAGAGACTCTGTCAGCTTGCTCTGGTTCTGCTGCATCACATCAACTGCTTTCTTAACATAATCTTCCAATGCAGACTGATCAATACACAGCTTGTCCACCTTCTTAACCGTCAAATCCTGATCCTTTTGGATCTTTTCCAAGCATTCGGTCAGCTTTGAGCTTTCAACCTTAGAGGTTGAAATAAGCTGACCCACCACATCTGAAAATGAGATAGTGGCAGCTTGGGAAGAACTTGCAGTTGGCTTAAAGGCCACTGACTCTGGAAAGAGCAGCCTGCAATCCTTAATTTCAGGGTCATTGGGCATATTTAGAAGGGGGTGGAGTTTAAGGAGTCTTGGAACATTTGCTCATGAGAGTGAGTCTCATGAGTGGATCTTTCAAAATTGATGATGAGTTGGTCAGCCTGAGAAAGATTAACGTTTAATTCAGGATGAGGGCCAGTGGGAATGTGTTGATCTTGATGTTGATCAACTCCTCCACTAGCATCTTCCATCAGAGCATCCCTTGAGGATGGATGGGCAAACTCATCATCGAATGAAGAATCACTTCCGGAGATAGTGATCATATTCTCATTGACATCGAGAGGACCGTCAATGGTTCCCTTTGCTGCACAAGGGGCTGACATGACTGCCTTAAAGACAGCTAAGTAACCTACAGAATCCCTCTGTCCAAGGACAGATGCAGACACAGACTCTGCAGGTGTAATGTTTTGTGTAGTTGATTTCCCTTCAACAAAGGTGTGTTATTGCACCAAAGTACCCTCAGAGAGAATTGAGGCCTGTACCCCTCCTTGTGACATAGAAGGGGCATTGGCAGCCTATGCAGACTTAGAGTGTAAGATAGAAGGAGTCTGATCAGCTTGGGGAGGAGAAGCAGTGTCACCTATGCGTTCGATACTTCTCTCCTTAGGCTGACCATCCTCATGAATGATGTGCATTGACTCTGACTCACTTAGGATCTGGGCTAGATCCTCTGTTACCCCTTTAATGATATCATCAACCTTTTGGGAGGCTGATGATGGTGAATTCGGTTTTGACATAGTATGACCTTGGGAGGAGGTCTTTCTTTCAATACCTTCACCCTGTTTGGAGGGTTGGGTAGCAGTAGGTGTTCCCTTTATCTCGTCTACACTCTTTTGGGAGAGTGCAGATGGGCGTGGTGTTTTCGGCTTGTCAGCTTGGGTGGCAGGGACAGCTTTGGAACGTTCCTTAGCTTCCCTACACCTTGGGGGATCTCAAGAGATGATGTTGCAATATCAACCCCAGAAGCTGACACAGATTTCTTATTTGATCTTTTCTTTTTGGCCTTAAGAGGTACTAAGTCCTCAACAAGGGGTCTTTTAGAGTCAGATTTTGAGCGAGTAGACGAAGGTGTGGCTAGGGAGGCTGATGTTTTGGCCAACCCTTCACCCTCTGTTGTAGGAGTAGAATTTTGAATAGATTCAGAAGAGTTTGAGGGTTCAGAAGCATGTGTACCTGGGTCCCCCTGATTAGCAGATTGAGTGTCAGACCCAGATCGCGTCAAAGAAGGGACAGCTTCCCTAAGTGCTTCTTATTCCTCTTCTCTTTTCCTGCAAAAATCAAGGTAAATCTGCATTGCTCGGGTCAGACCCTGCACAGATACCTTAGGACTATTGAAGATGTTGTTATTTATAGATTTGCATTCCACAGTCTGACCAGTTGCCAGACTGAAATCATTGTCAAGAATGGCTTCAATGATAAGAGCAAGAATCCTACCATAAGGTATGGTAAGACTCTTCTTATTAACGCGATCAACAAGGTCCTTAAAGATTAAAGCAGCAAAATCTATTCTGGTCATGGTGACCATTGCATGAAAAATCTGCAATTCTAGGACATTAGGCTGATAAAAGCTGCCTGCCTTTACTTGTAAGGTTTTCGAAATTGTGCTCATTAAGTAGTTCCAAATGCCAGTTAAATGTTTCATTTTAACTACTGAAGCCAATGGACCAGTATATCCAACTTCTTGTAAAACATTTTTGGCTTCAGTATGAGACACAACAACATCATATTCATCATCAGGCATATATGACAGCTCAAAAGCAGACCTAAGCCTCTCATAAGAAATACATACCTTTTTCTTACCGTTGAGGATTGAGCCATAGATTGCAACATCTCCTTTCTTATTCGGTTTTACAACACAGCTCGCCCAAAATTCACATAAGAGATCTTGAAACACCCAGGCTGGCTTCTCAATCATCACTTTGCCAAAAGGATGATGCCATAATAACGCCACGATCTCATCGTATCCTTTTGCCCAAGAAGGAGGATAGATATTGGCATAAACCAGACTACCAATCTTGATTTTACCAGTAACAAGATCAGCAGGAACCACTACTACCTTATCTCCAACCACCCCCCCCCCCCCCCCCCCCCCCCCCCCCCCCCCCCCCCCCCCCCCCCCCCCCCCCCCCCCCCCCCCCCCCCCCCCCCCCCCCCCCCCCCCCCCCCCCCCCCCCCCCCCCCCCCCCCCCCCCCCCCCCCCCCCCCCCCCCCCCCCCCCCCCCCCCCCCCCCCCCCCCCCCCCCCCCCCCCCCCCCCCCCCCCCCCCCCCCCCCCCCCCCCCCCCCCCCCCCCCCCCCCCCCCCCCCCCCCCCCCCCCCCCCCCCCCCCCCCCCCCCCCCCCCCCCCCCCCCCCCCCCCCCCCCCCCCCCCCCCCCCCCCCCCCCCCCCCCCCCCCCCCCCCCCCCCCCCCCCCCCCCCCCCCCCCCCCCCCCCCCCCCCCCCCCCCCCCCCCCCCCCCCCCCCCCCCCCCCCCCCCCCCCCCCCCCCCCCCCCCCCCCCCCCCCCCCCCCCCCCCCCCCCCCCCCCCCCCCCCCCCCCCCCCCCCCCCCCCCCCCCCCCCCCCCCCCCCCCCCCCCCCCCCCCCCCCCCCCCCCCCCCCCCCCCCCCCCCCCCCCCCCCCCCCCCCCCCCCCCCCCCCCCCCCCCCCCCCCCCCCCCCCCCCCCCCCCCCCCCCCCCCCCCCCCCCCCCCCCCCCCCCCCCCCCCCCCCCCCCCCCCCCCCCCCCCCCCCCCCCCCCCCCCCCCCCCCCCCCCCCCCCCCCCCCCCCCCCCCCCCCCCCCCCCCCCCCCCCCCCCCCCCCCCCCCCCCCCCCCCCCCCCCCCCCCCCCCCCCCCCCCCCCCCCCCCCCCCCCCCCCCCCCCCCCCCCCCCCCCCCCCCCCCCCCCCCCCCCCCCCCCCCCCCCCCCCCCCCCCCCCCCCCCCCCCCCCCCCCCCCCCCCCCCCCCCCCCCCCCCCCCCCCCCCCCCCCCCCCCCCCCCCCCCCCCCCCCCCCCCCCCCCCCCCCCCCCCCCCCCCCCCCCCCCCCCCCCCCCCCCCCCCCCCCCCCCCCCCCCCCCCCCCCCCCCCCCCCCCCCCCCCCCCCCCCCCCCCCCCCCCCCCCCCCCCCCCCCCCCCCCCCCCCCCCCCCCCCCCCCCCCCCCCCCCCCCCCCCCCCCCCCCCCCCCCCCCCCCCCCCCCCCCCCCCCCCCCCCCCCCCCCCCCCCCCCCCCCCCCCCCCCCCCCCCCCCCCCCCCCCCCCCCCCCCCCCCCCCCCCCCCCCCCCCCCCCCCCCCCCCCCCCCCCCCCCCCCCCCCCCCCCCCCCCCCCCCCCCCCCCCCCCCCCCCCCCCCCCCCCCCCCCCCCCCCCCCCCCCCCCCCCCCCCCCCCCCCCCCCCCCCCCCCCCCCCCCCCCCCCCCCCCCCCCCCCCCCCCCCCCCCCCCCCCCCCCCCCCCCCCCCCCCCCCCCCCCCCCCCCCCCCCCCCCCCCCCCCCCCCCCCCCCCCCCCCCCCCCCCCCCCCCCCCCCCCCCCCCCCCCCCCCCCCCCCCCCCCCCCCCCCCCCCCCCCCCCCCCCCCCCCCCCCCCCCCCCCCCCCCCCCCCCCCCCCCCCCCCCCCCCCCCCCCCCCCCCCCCCCCCCCCCCCCCCCCCCCCCCCCCCCCCCCCCCCCCCCCCCCCCCCCCCCCCCCCCCCCCCCCCCCCCCCCCCCCCCCCCCCCCCCCCCCCCCCCCCCCCCCCCCCCCCCCCCCCCCCCCCCCCCCCCCCCCCCCCCCCCCCCCCCCCCCCCCCCCCCCCCCCCCCCCCCCCCCCCCCCCCCCCCCCCCCCCCCCCCCCCCCCCCCCCCCCCCCCCCCCCCCCCCCCCCCCCCCCCCCCCCCCCCCCCCCCCCCCCCCCCCCCCCCCCCCCCCCCCCCCCCCCCCCCCCCCCCCCCCCCCCCCCCCCCCCCCCCCCCCCCCCCCCCCCCCCCCCCCCCCCCCCCCCCCCCCCCCCCCCCCCCCCCCCCCCCCCCCCCCCCCCCCCCCCGCTTATCAGCAGGAACCACTACTACCTTATCTCCAACCACATAAGGAGCAAGTTTGTTTGCGCTTATAGGAGCTGGATATCGACTTTCAGATTCAGAACTCGATTGAGAATCATTAGATGATGATGCCATTTTGAAAACAAATTTTAGAAGAAATTAATTTTAATAAAACAGTAATTAGATTAGAGAGAAAATTTGATTTTAGGAAAATAAGAACAAGTGATTTGGGATTTAGGTTAAATTGATGTTTTATTCAAACCCAAAATATCTTATTTGAAAAAGTTGGAGAGAGAAAGATTTTGATTGGACGATCAACCAGTAGTGGTGGTACTTTTTCAGTAACCGGTATGGACCTCTACACGTGTCACGCTCCAATAGGATCAACAAGTAAACTAAATAAAATAATGAAATTAATAAAACGCACTGAGATATTTAACAACAAAAATAACCACGAAGCTGGGTCAGACTCAGCTTACCCTCTTTCACTAGTAAAGCACCAAGTGTGAAAGGGTAGTCTGGGTCTGACACAGCTTACCCTCAAAATTTTAGTAACACTCTAAGGGGTCAGATTTGCTATTACTTAGCTCACTACATTTTACAAATTAAGCATACCTAGCTTACTTATTAGGTAGTTGAACTTTGATTCATCCAATGGCTTTGTGAACAAGTCAGCAAGCTGATTGTCTGTTGGAATGAAATGGAGTTCAACATCTTATTTCATCACATGATCCCTGAAGAAATGATATCTTATATCAATGTGCTTGGTCCTTGAATAAAGTACAAGATTGTTTGAGATTGCTATGGCACTGGTACTGTCACAAAAGATTGGAGTTTTTGTTGCAGTGACACCATAGTCTTTAAGCTGATATTGCATCCAAAGAATTTGGGAGCAACAACTTCCTGCAGCAACATATTCAGCTTCTGCAGTGGAGATAGAAACTGAATGCTGCTTCTTGCTGGACCAGCTTACAAGTCTATTGCCAAGCAATTGACAAGCTCCTGAAGTACTTTTTCTGTCAATCTTACAGCCTGCAAAGTCAGAATCTGAATAGCCAATTAGATCAAATCCTGAGTCTTTGGGATACCAAAGACCCAGATTGGGACTACCTTTAAGGTATCTAAAGATTCTCTTTACAGCTTTAAGATGAGATTCCTTAGAACTAGCTTGATATCTTGCACAAAGACATGTAGCAAACATAATATCTGGTCTGCTAGCAGTCAGGTAAAGTAATGATCCTATAATACCCCTATAAGCTGTGATGTCAACAGATTTCCCATTTTTATCCTCATCCAGCTTATCACCAGTTCCCATATGAGTTTTCATAGGTGAGCAATCAGTAAAACCAAATTTGTTTAAGAGATCTTTAACATACTTTCCTTGGTTTATGAAAATTCCATTTTTAGTCTGTTTAACTTGTAAACCCAGAAAATAGTTTAGTTCTCCCATCATGCTCATTTCATACTTTTTAGACATTAATTCAGAAAGCTTTTTGAAAAGTCTTTCATTGCTAGACCCAAATATTATATCATCTACATAGATTTGTACAAGCAGAATATCACCATTATACTTTCTCACAAATAAAGTCTTGTCAACATTACCTCTTTTGAAGTTATTAGCCAATTAGAATTTAGACAAAGTATCATACCATGCCCTTGGAGCTTACTTCAACCCATAAAGAGCCTTGTCAAGCTTGAACACATGGTCAGGAAACTTTGAATTTTCAAAACCTGGAGGTTGTTCAACATAGACTTCTTCTTCCAGCTTTCCATTAAGAAATGCACTCTTCACATCCATTTGATAAACCTTGAAACCCTTGTGAGCAGAGAAGGCCAAGAACATTCTGATTGCCTCTAATCTTGCCACTGGTGCAAAGGTCTCATCATAATCAATTCCATCCTCTTGTCTGTAACCAAGAGCTACCAATCTTGCTTTGTTTCTGGTCACAACTCCCCTTTTATCCATTTTATTTCTGTAGACCCACTTGGTTCCATTCACAGTCTTGTGATGAGGTCTTGGAACAAGTTCCCAAACCTTATTTCTTTCAAACTGTGTTAGCTCATCTTGTATTGCATTAGCCCAAGAGGGATCTTCCATAGCTTCATCAACCTCAGTTGGTTCCATCTTGCTTACAAAATTGACAAACATGCAGAAGTTGCCTGTTGCCTGTTGCCTTTCTTCTTGTTTTCACACCAGAGAGTGGATCACCAATTATTTGGTTGATTGGATGACTCTTTGTCCATCTAGTAACTGGGACAATGGACTGATTCAGATTAGCTGGTTCAGCATGATCAGCTTGAGGAAGAGGCTGATCAGCTTGGACAGGAATGGAGGTGTCTGAACCAGTTGGAGAGTCATTTAATGGATTCTGAACAATAACTTCAGGAGGAGTAGGATCAGCCTGTGCATCTTCAAAGATTGGAACTTCTTCTTCTTATTCAATGAGTTGCTCCCCCTGAGTTTGAGCATTATTAGCTCCAACTGGAGGATTTGTTGGAGGCTCATTCTCAGGTACAGCCAGTTCTTCAAAATTGAAGTCTTCATCTTCAGGAGGAGAGCAGTCTGGCTTAGAACAACCTTCATCAATGCTTACATTTACAGAGTTCTCAATTGTTTTAGTTCTCTTGTTGTACACTCTGTAGGCCTTCATCATTGTTGCATATCCAAGTAGGATACCTTCATCTGATTTCTCATCAAACTTTCCAAGGTGGTCTTTCTGATTTAGAATATAGCAAGGACTTCCAAACATTCTTAGGAAACCAATCTCAGGTTTTCTCCCCCTAAGAAGTTCATATGCAGTCTTCTGGTGTCTTTTTACAATGAGGGATCTATTCTGGGTAAAGCAAGTTGTGTGTACTGCTTCAGCCCAGAAATGAGACTTAACATTGTTTTGAGCCATCATGGATCTGGCAGCTTCAATGAGAGTTCTGTTTCTTCTTTCTGCAACACCATTTTGTTGAGGAGTTCTGGCAGCTGAGTAGACTTGTGAGATTCCCTTTTCACTGCAGAATGAATTAAGAGTGATATTCTTAAATTCAGTACCATTATCACTTCTTAATTGCTTAACAGGCCTTTTGTAGAGAATCTCAACTTGCTTGATGAAATGTATAATGCTGTCAGCAGCTTCACTCTTGTGTCTTAGAAAGAAAACCCAGGTGTATCTTGAATACTAATCAACAATTACCAAGGAGTACCTCATTCCAATGAATGATGGAGTACTGATTGGTCCAAATAAGTCCATATGAAGCAGATCCAAACAATTATCAATGGTTGAGCATGTTTTAGACTTAAAGGTAGCTTTATGTTGCTTGCCTTTCTCACAAGCACCACACAGCTTGTCCTTCTCATAATTGATCACTGGAAGCCCAGACACCAACTCTTTCTTACACAGCTTGTTGATGTCTTTGAAATTCATATGAGACAGCCTTTTATGCCATAACCAATTTAGCTCATCTTGAGACTTTGACATGAAGCAGACTTCTCTTGTGACAGTTGGATTTCTCATGTCAAAAGAATACAAAGACTCATCCCTCTTTGAAATCAGAACCACATTGCCTTCTAAATCAAGAACAATCCCCTTATCAGACCTGAATCTCACCTCATAACCAGCATCACACAACTGACTCACACTAATCAAATTGTGCTTCAAACCATTAACATATGAGACTCTTCTGAAAGTAAGAGGACCATTTGAAAGAACACCAAAACCTTCACTCTTTCCTTGAGAATCTTCTCCAAAAGTAACATTAGGACCAGCGCGAATCCAAAAGCTACATAGCAGGGACTTACATCCGGTCATATGCTTGGAACATCCACTGTCCAAGTGCCAAGTGTTATCGTCGTGACCGCCCTGCAATTATGATAAGAGATTAGTTCATTTTGGGAACCCATCCAAGGATGGGTTCACCAGAGCTGACCTTCTGGTCTGACTCAGATTGGGGAACTAAACACAGACTCTTATCACTTTTTGAAACCCATTGTTGTTTGGTCTGTCCTGTTAGAAATATAAAATAGTGCTTAGTTGTATTTCTAAATATTGCATTTTGTGTATACATTATAAGGTTGAGGGGGAGCTTATGTAATATACTTGGAGTATAAATACCCCTCAAGCCTTCAATCTTGTAAGAACTTTTAGCCCACTTTTGATTATCAATCAAATCAGATTTCCACACACACACACCTTTCTCTCTCAAGAACACACACTAACACACACTTTCCACCATTGTTATCACCTATCTTCCACATCATAACACGAATTAAATAGAATTATAACATGTCCTTTACCAGATTCAAAGTTCTTTTTAGCAACATTTAAAGTTTCCTTCTTAACAAAACCTTTGCCTATTCCAGCTTTCTTAGATTCAGCTCTCAATTTTCTTTGATCAACAATTTTTGGATCAAACACATCCTTAAGAAAATTGGTTTTCATAGACACCTTATCAGTTCTGGACTCAACATAGTTTAAGATCATCTTTTCAGAATCAGATTTGGTGTTACTTGAAACAGACTCAGATTTTGCTAGTGACTCATTTCCTAGAGAACCAGACTTTTTACTCTTTAAATGCTTAATTTTCTCCTTAGGAACACTGTGATCTCTAACCTTTCTTTTATTTCTCTTAGAACTATTCTTGTTTTTTTTATTCTTTGAATCTGACACAGATTGGGTAATGGTCAGCTTGGACATTTCAAGACTTTCCTCAGGTTTTAACTCAACAACCTGATCAGCTTCAGACATAACTTCAGCAATGGTCTGACCCATGGTTTCAGGATCCTTAAACCCAATACCAGATTTCTGAACCAACTTAATTGGTTTAGAAATAGTCTCTTTGGTTTGGACTTTGGGTGGTGAAGGAGGCTGATGACAAGGCTCCATAGCACATACTTCAACTATGGCTATGGCCCTATCATAATCACCATCAAAGATAGCTTGGATCTGATGAGGTATTTGTTCATTTACACATTTCGCAACTCTTTTAGAACTGACACACCATGTTTTAGTGATCTGTTTGACCTTTAAAAACCTTTCTTCTGCAGTTTTAGCTTCCTTAATCAAAATGGAGTTTAATTGCTTTTGAGCTTTAACTTCAGATTCTAGTTTTTCAATGATGTGACTCTTAGAGCTGTTATCAAGTTTCAAAAGATGTATTTCCTTCTTAAGTTCTTGATTAAAATCTTTTTGTTACAAAACCTCATCACCAAGTTGGTTCAGTCTGGACAGCTTCTCATTATCAGACAGATTGGAAAAAGAAGTTACCTCAGGTGGAGCAGTCTGACTGGTGGATGCCTGGTGAGCTGACTCAGATTGCTGTTGTATTTTCACCAGATCTTCAGCAAATCTTTGAGTAGCTTCTTTAGCCATGAAACACTTGGCATCTTTGTACAGCTCATCATCAGATGATGTGGCACTTTCAGCCCAGTCTTTGGCTACCAGACTCTTCTCATTTCTGTTTACCTTCTCAGTCAGCTCAGCTACTTGTGCTTTCAAGGCTTTGTACTTAGTCTTGAGCTTAGAGTATTTTTCACCTCTTCCACCTTTGGCTGGCACAGCTTGAGCAGTTTCTTTGGATCTACAATCTCCAACCATATGTCCAGTCTTACCACACTTGCAACAAGTGACTTTGGACATATCAAATGGCTTCTTGGTCTTATCAGCTTGGCCACTGTAACAACCCTCAAAATCCGACTAGGACAATTTACTTGGATTTATCTAGATATCTATCCCTAGAGGTTTATTAAGAGATTTGAGCTTCTAGACATTAGGGCATGGTGATATTTTCCCTCTAGTTCAATAGAATGATAAAAGGTAGCTAGTTTCCTTAGAGATGCCATAAACAATAACTATAGTCATTCGAAATAATCTCAAACTATAATTCAGTTCAAACTGAACTTAATGAAATACCATAGAACAAAATTTTTATTGTTGATCCATCAAGCTATATAAATAATAACGTAAAGACTCACAAGTTGAGGTAATAATCAAAACTTCTTATAAATATCCAACAATTTAATCACCATCAAAGATAGCTTGGATCTGATGAGGTATTTGTTCATTTACACATTTCGCAACTCTTTTAGAACTGACACACCATGTTTTAGTGATCTGTTTGACCTTTAAAAACCTTTCTTCTGCAGTTTTAGCTTCCTTAATCAAAATGGAGTTTAATTGCTTTTGAGCTTTAACTTCAGATTCTAGTTTTTCAATGATGTGACTCTTAGAGCTGTTATCAAGTTTCAAAAGATGTATTTCCTTCTTAAGTTCTTGATTAAAATCTTTTTGTTACAAAACCTCATCACCAAGTTGGTTCAGTCTGGACAGCTTCTCATTATCAGACAGATTGGAAAAAGAAGTTACCTCAGGTGGAGCAGTCTGACTGGTGGATGCCTGGTGAGCTGACTCAGATTGCTGTTGTATTTTCACCAGATCTTCAGCAAATCTTTGAGTAGCTTCTTTAGCCATGAAACACTTGGCATCTTTGTACAGCTCATCATCAGATGATGTGGCACTTTCAGCCCAGTCTTTGGCTACCAGACTCTTCTCATTTCTGTTTACCTTCTCAGTCAGCTCAGCTACTTGTGCTTTCAAGGCTTTGTACTTAGTCTTGAGCTTAGAGTATTTTTCACCTCTTCCACCTTTGGCTGGCACAGCTTGAGCAGTTTCTTTGGATCTACAATCTCCAGCCATATGTCCAGTCTTACCACACTTGCAACAAGTGACTTTGGACATATCAAATGGCTTCTTGGTCTTATCAGCTTGGCCACTGTAACAACCCTCAAAATCCGACTAGGACAATTTACTTGGATTTATCTAGATATCTATCCCTAGAGGTTTATTAAGAGATTTGAGCTTCTAGACATTAGGGCATGGTGATATTTTCCCTCTAGTTCAATAGAATGATAAAAGGTAGCTAGTTTCCTTAGAGATGCCATAAACAATAACTATAGTCATTCGAAATAATCTCAAACTATAATTCAGTTCAAACTGAACTTAATGAAATACCATAGAACAAAATTTTTATTGTTGATCCATCAAGCTATATAAATAATAACGTAAAGACTTACAAGTTGAGGTAATAATCAAAACTTCTTATAAATATCCAACAATTTAATCACCATCAAAGATAGCTTGGATCTGATGAGGTATTTGTTCATTTACACATTTCGCAACTCTTTTAGAACTGACACACCATGTTTTAGTGATCTGTTTGACCTTTAAAAACCTTTCTTCTGCAGTTTTAGCTTCCTTAATCAAAATGGAGTTTAATTGCTTTTGAGCTTTAACTTCAGATTCTAGTTTTTCAATGATGTGACTCTTAGAGCTGTTATCAAGTTTCAAAAGATGTATTTCCTTCTTAAGTTCTTGATTAAAATCTTTTTGTTACAAAACCTCATCACCAAGTTGGTTCAGTCTGGACAGCTTCTCATTATCAGACAGATTGGAAAAAGAAGTTACCTCAGGTGGAGCAGTCTGACTGGTGGATGCCTGGTGAGCTGACTCAGATTGCTGTTGTATTTTCACCAGATTCAGCATAAATAGAGTTAGGATTTGACATCACAGGAATATCATCATTAATACAAGGAATCACCCATAGCAATTAGTTTTTCAGCCTCTGAACATTCTTGGTTATGAAGCAAACCAAAACGTCCAGGGAGATCAAGATCATGATACACAGAACTTAATTTAATAGATGAAATATAATTGTTCCATTTGGGTGGTAATGAATCAAGAAATTTGCTCTTTAAAACCTCATTTTTCTTATTAATGCCAACAACAGCTAAATCATTTACCAAAGCATTAAAGCGGGTATGAGTGTCAGTTAAGGATTCATTTCTCAAGAATCAGCCCAAGCTGATCTCGTACAGACTAAGCTGTGTGTAAGAGCAGAGAAACTTGTGTGAAGAATGATTCTCAGGAAATGCCACACATATGCAATCCATGAATGAGGCTTTTATAGGCACAAGCGCTCCTTCATTAGGTGTCCGTTGCAGCTACGTGTTCTTCAATCAGTGGTTGATGAAGGAATAATCAATCGTGCCTTTCATGGTACTTGTTAGGAATATTCCTAGTCATGTCATTTGTCCTTATCTTCAATCCAGGTTGTTATCTTCACTTGATTGTCATATACAGATTAGGCCGTTTGTCAAGGCACCAATCTGCCTAAGTGTTTTCAAGCTGACTGCTAATCCCAAGCTGTCTTCCACTAACAACTTGGTCTTCTATCTTCAATCCTCCTCTTCGACTTGGACTGAATGCTAATACATTGTTGATGCAGCTTGAATAACACTTGCTTCCATAAGATATTACAATTACAAGTATGAAGCGTGATCTGGGTCAGAGACAGATCGTAAGTTGTGTCAGCTTAGTCTGACCCAGATCAGATTACTAGAACCAAAAGATTACTAAGTGTTTATAGGTCAGATTTGTCATCATTAAATTTACAATTAACATTGGGACTCAACAATCTCCCCCTATTTGATGATGACAAACCCAACTACACTTCTAACTATCAGCTTACAAAGAATCAAATGAAAATATGCAAGGATCAAGTCAAGTTAATTCTCAACCTGTCTCTGATACCAATTGATACGTCCCACGGTGTATCAATATACCAAAGTATATTGAACACAGAACAGTTGTAGAGGGGGGTGAATACAACTTTTCACAATCTTTACAAACTTTTAACACAAAACGTTTTAAGATTCAGATAAAGAATATTAAGCAAGTAAGTAAAGTGCAGGAATCATTAAAACAGTAAAGCAGTAAAATATTCTTGAACACAGATTGTTATTTTCAAATGTAATCCTTTATTAAGAAATAATCTATACAAAGAATTACAGGGTTGTTGCGGAATAAAGATAGCCTATAGATATCTAAACAACCCTATGAAATGACAAACAACAATCAATTTGTTTCAGCTCAAAAGAATCAGCCCAAGCTGATCTCGTACAGACTAAGCTGTGTGTAAGAGCAGAGAAACTTGTGTGAAGAATGATTCTCAGGAAATGCCACACATATGCAATCCATGAATGAGGCTTTTATAGGCACAAGCGCTCCTTCATTAGGTGTCCGTTGCAGCTACGTGTTCTTCAATCAGTGGTTGATGAAGGAATAATCAATCGTGCCTTTCATGGTACTTGTTAGGAATATTCCTAGTCATGTCATTTGTCCTTATCTTCAATCCAGGTTGTTATCTTCACTTGATTGTCATATACAGATTAGGCCGTTTGTCAAGGCACCAATCTGCCTAAGTGTTTTCAAGCTGACTGCTAATCCCAAGCTGTCTTCCACTAACAACTTGGTCTTCTATCTTCAATCCTCCTCTTCGACTTGGACTGAATGCTAATACATTGTTGATGCAGCTTGAATAACACTTGCTTCCATAAGATATTACAATTACAAGTATGAAGCGTGATCTGGGTCAGAGACAGATCGTAAGTTGTGTCAGCTTAGTCTGACCCAGATCAGATTACAAGAACCAAAAGATTACTAAGTGTTTATAGGTCAGATTTGTCATCATTAAATTTACAATTAACATTGGGACTCAACAATCGCCCCCTATTTGATGATGACATAACCCAACTACACTTCTAACTATCAGCTTACAAAGAATCAAATGAAAATATGACTAACAACTTGTGACCCTTTGAATCTTTTGGGTTCTTTTCAATCTGATATGAAATTTTAACCAAGAAACTAGATTTGTACAACTGCCTTTGCATATATAGAGAATAAATCAAAGATATTACAAATTACATCACTATTCTCCAAGCATTTCAATAGCTTCTTGCTTAACCTCAAAAGATGGAGCAACTCTCACATCTAGTTGCCTATCTAACCCTTCATCTATAAGGAACTGCTCATACCCATTACCTTCTTCACTAAAGTTTCTACAGAATCTGTATAAGGTAAATAGGTGCATAG
Source organism: Erigeron breviscapus (assembly GCA_034093135.1). Lineage (NCBI taxonomy): Eukaryota > Viridiplantae > Streptophyta > Magnoliopsida > Asterales > Asteraceae > Erigeron > Erigeron breviscapus. The sequence goes on from CM067167.1 coordinate 182,923,975, forward strand.
ATGGTACCTGTTTCAGTTCAGCAGTCCTTTGAAACACCAAATTTCCTCTAGCATCTACAAAGTACATTCCATGCTCAGGTTCAGTTATGAACTTCCCACATCTTGCATCTTTAACACCAGCAGGTAGAGACAGATTAAGATTATCAAGAATCTTGTCAATTGCACCAGAAGATAATTGTGCTAGCAACTCTGTAGGAGACAAGTTTTGGAGAAAAACTGAGTGGTCACCTCCAGGAGCATCAATCCTTTCATATCTTCTTCTTTTCTTCTTCAGTGGCTCAGCTGACTCATCTTCATAATCCATATCATATGCAATTGGTCTTGGAAGGCCAGAGATATCAATCTTGTACTTTACAACAGCAGCTAACTTCTTCTCAATGGCTTCCAAGACTGTCTCTTTGTGAACTCCAGACATACCAGTAATGATATCATGTAGTTCCACCCACTCTGTGTATCCTAGATCAAGCAGTTTGTCAAGATCATGGGTTTCCCAGTTGGTTTCATAACCTCTCCTTGTAAACCTTATGTTGGGAATGTTCTTTCCTTTTCGCCTCTTTAGTAGAACTTGGAGGATTGGTTCTGGATGCTTTCTATAATGGATATTTTCAGTGACTTGTCTTTTCTCCAAAGGCATCAAACCAATTATGGGCTTTCACACTCTACACCACATCTTTAACCTTCTGAGATGGTGTAGAATGAACCACCATTTTCTTCTTTCCTTTTCCTTTGCTCACAACTTTCTTTTTAGAACCAATGGCTGCAAGATCTTCTTCATCTTCTTTATTCAATTGCTCTTGAACAGCCTTGGCAATTTCAGAATCAGACTTAGTTGCAGCAATTCTTTCTCTTTCTAGTCTGTCCTCCTTTATCATTTTGTATGCCACCTCAACTGTTACCCCAAGCTGTGGAGCAGTTTCAGTTGCAGTCTCCCAATCCTTCTCTTTCTCAGTTAAGACCTTCACACCACTTGACCCAGCTTCAGTTGTTCTTTTCTTGATCATGAACTGGGACAGAGTGGCTGTGTCTTTACTAGATGAAGATTCATCAATTTGTACATTGGGAGCTGGGTCAGCTTGAGTTGGCACAGATTGTACAGGGTCAGCTTGGGAGAACTTTCTTTTCTTTTCAACCTTCTTTTCTTTTTCAACTACAACAGCCTTCCTTATATCTTTTTCAACACCAACATCCTTCCTTATATCTCCCATTACATTAACAGTCTCCCCCTTGGTTGTATCACTCTCCTTTCCAGTCTCTTCATTCAATTTTCCAACACCACCAGACTCAGATTCTGGTCTTTTTATCTCTTCCACATCCTCCTTCTCACTTTCCACCCTAGAACCATACACAACCACTCTTCTATCTTTTTGAGCCTCCTCAGCTCTAGCCTTATCATGTCTCACTTTCAACCTGTGAGTCCCAAATATAGATGATTAACTAAACCCGACTGGCAAGTACAACTAATCTTGATGGACAAGTTAAGTTTACGATCCAGATATGGATAACAAGAAACAATTGACTTAAAGTAAAAATGCAAGAACTAAAGGGCAGAAACTATATAAAGATATATATAAGTATAATCAAGTATGTAGCATTGAGACACGTTGTTTTCTTTCTAATGTATTTGATTTATTGATATATAAACAAATACAAGGATTGTTGCGGAACAAAGATAAACACCCAAGTGTAAGTATCTAAACAATCCCGAAAAACAAGTGATCTAAATAACTTGGAAATACTCGTAAGTTTTACTTAGAGTATATCTCACAAGTTGCAATGCTAAAGTTTCAAGCCGTTTGCAAGTTGTGAGAAGACTTTATATTTATAGACCAAGTTCATGATGACATGGACAAGATCGTATAAAAGTGGTTGTGAGCATTTAAGGAATTAAACCTAATTCCTTACATGCTTGTACTAGGAAGAGTATATAAGTCAGTTGATGTGACTTATAGTACTATGTTCCAAACCTATACTTTTGCCTTGTACCTTTTGTTAATAGATAAATCTATTAACTGGGTAAAGGTATGTAAAGTAAAAAGTCTTCCTCGTAATCAGTGTAAAGTGTTGTAAATACTTTACACTGAGATGCTTCAGTCTTCGATCTGGTAGAATCACTCTTTGCTCACTTCTGAGATGATTCTCTTCTTCATACTTCAGTCTTTGACTTCAGAATGAATGCTTCAGATTTATCTTGATCTGAACTGAAGTGAAGCTTCAGTGAAGTAATTCTGAGACGGCTCAGAATTCTGTACAAACGTTTTCACTGAACTTCAAGCTATTTCTGAACAAATTATACTTGGTCGATTTCTGACCTAACAAATTCCCCCTGTTTGTTCTGAAATAGTGCATGCATCTCAGACTTCTATCTATACATGCTTGTAAGTCTGAAATGCAAGTTTTTGTTTAAGTTGTAAAAATTTTCTAAGTACATCTTATAGATCATTGATGTCTCAGAATTTTACTTGTGGTTTTTCTAACTTAAACTTACCATCTACTTATTGGTTACAATTTGCAACATATATATACAAACTGAAATGTTTGTTACAAATGTAAATATATTATAAGTACATGATAAACTGAAAAAGGGAACTACTTCTTGGCAGGCCTTGAACCAGAAGGTGCTTCAGTAGGTTTCCTTTTCAATGGAGAATGATCCTTCTTTCCAAACAATCTGCTTTCAATCTCTACTTTGGCTTGCATCTTTTGTTGTATTCTGGCTAACCATGCACCAATCAAAACAGATTTTGGCTTCCCCTTTAGAATCTGGATCATCTCCCTATGCTCTGAAATCCCAAACTCGTGAACTGAAACTTGATTATATTCTTCAGCTGCCCTACCTTCTCTTTTTACAATCAAATCAAACAACTTCAATCCATCAGCCTTTGTAACTTCTATATCAATGATTTTGGCCTGATGCGATCGATGATTCATATAATGATCATACTGATCCTTCTCTGTTATAACACGATTTTAACTACTGAATTCAATCCATCAATGGTGGATTTGGTGAGTGTGTGTTCTTGGTGTTTGTGTGTGTTTTGAGAGAGAATTGTGTGTAAATCTGGGATTAAAGTTGTAAAGTATAAAATGATTATGTCAAGGTTATGATCTCTAAGGTATGAGAGGGCTATTTATAGTCTAACTACTCAATTATGCTAATTATCACAATTAGCCCCTCAACCTTAGTGATCATTTATCTATGACTTAACAACAAGAAATTCCTCTATTCTAGATTACAATTTATCACTATTTTTGGATTTCTAACATTCTCCCCCTTAGTGATACATTGTAATGAATGAAGTACGTGTTATATTGTCTTGTAAGAATGAATTTGATGAGCCCGGTGGTGAAGACAATTGGGGTGTTGAAACAAGTCTTCAAAGCTTTCTCTTTTGTCTTTGGAGAACTTGATTCAGTCTTGGTCTTGGTCTTGAACTTCTTGAAGTTAAATCATGTGAGAATTCTCAATGTTCTTTTAGAACAGAGAATAATGAATGTGTCTGAGTCTTGAATAAAGAGTATCATGAAGTCGAACAAGTGTTTGTGACTTGAATCTTCGAGAATTGTTGAATCATGAATCAGAGTTGTCTTTTGAAATGCAGAAGGTATTAAATCTTGGTTTCGAATGTATCAATCTTCGATTCTCGAGTGAGATTCAACTTTTTGATTCTTCGGTTTTAATTCTTGAATGAATCTCATCTTCTTGAAATGAAGTTTCATGAATATGAACTCTCCCCCTTGATGTATGCATTGGAGTTTCTTGATAAAATGTTGTTGTATGACTTGAAGATCTTGAATGAAGTGTGTTTGATGAAGACTCTTTTGAAGCTTTACTTCTTTGACTTGAATCTTCTACCAAATCTTTCAACCTTTTTGAAGCTTTGATCTTTGTCACATCAACTCGAACACTTTGGAGAGTAAGCAATTGAATGAAGTTTAGATGAAATTCTTATGAAGTAATCATGCTCCCCCTCAATTCATGAGTATACACCTTTGGAGCATCTTTGAATTTTTGAAGTGTCTTGAGTGAAAATCTTTTCATCTTCGGTTTCATCCTTATCTCTGAAGTCAATTCAGATTCCCTTTTTTTAAAAATCAAAATCTCAATCAACTAAAATCTAGTGAAAATCTGAAACTATAGACACATCATGAAGAATTTTCTCCCCCTTTACACAAACTTTGATAATCCTAAACCCATTTGAAACAACCAAATACCAAAATTTCTCAACATAGACTCTCATTCCATTTCTATCATCAACTATGCCTTGGAAAAGGATAGATAGAAGGTACTCTCAGAAGACAAATATTGATGGAACAAAGACTCTTATTCCATTCCTATCATTTGAAGACAATACCAAATTCATCTCCGAAGCAAAAGCTCAGTTGACAAAGACTATTAATCAATCATAATATTTTCTCCCCCTCAAATGACAAAATTGGAAACCAATGTCATTATGTACACATTTGATTGATTAAATGTCTAAAGAAATAAGAAGACATGGAGAAACGTCAACCATCAAAACATCAACCCAAACCAATAGCCCAACCCAAGAGATCCTATAGGTGACTAAAATGTAAGATTGAAGTTGTTGGGACAAACGTTATAGCATGGTGTTGGTGTTTTCTGTGTTTGTGTGAAGAGAAATGAAACCGGATAAGAATGATCCGTTGGCACGTTCAAAAATCAAAAGGATTAATGAAATGACCGATAGAAATGTATAACATTTTTCGGATTTCCTATGTATCATTGAGATATGCACAAAACAAATCTCTAACATAGTTCGGTCTGCGGCTTTGCAACCACGAGATTGCTTCAAAGAATATAAATCATGGTTAACACTACCGAAGCATTTGATAACCACAATTTTATCCTTAAAGACTTTTAGGGAAAACCGAGATCACTTAGATTTCTCGTTAGCTCAATAATCACATAAATGTAATTATGAGACCTACGTTCAACGTTGGAAAAGATGTTAGCATTGGTAGGATTTCCATTCGATCATCATGGAATATCAATTTAGATATCACTACGAATGTTCCGGCTATATCACAAAGATAAGCAATTATATCACAAAGATATGACTCGAATGTGTCCTAAAGAAAATGAATGATGATCAAATTAATGACCAATCAATATAGCTCTAGACACAAGTGATCAAATGAAGTTGGGGACTGGAGCAGAATGTCGCCCTTTTTCAATATCAACATCTTCCAAATGAAGAGTCAATAGAAATGTGAAAATCTCCGTGAGAATTGAAACAAGTATTTGTTAAGAAACACTTGAGTGGTTAGGTAAAGATGTGCATCGCTTCACTGGGTCCATGAAGACTTCTTCAATATCGAGATATCAACAAATGAAATCCGATAGGAACGTGTTTTACCCGGCTTTTTGAGAATTTAGGGAAGGGTATCATTTCTTTTAACCCTTTTCTCACAACATATCACCTTAACCTCTCACTTTTCGACTTTACTCCCTCCATTCTATTTGCACGAAATCAACATCACTCAAAATACCCTCACTATCTAATGAAAGAAGTGAATACTCCGGGGTTAGAATTCATCGGCGATGATGAAATTCATGGAGTCAATTTTGAGAAATACCTATCGCTCATGTGCAAACTAATCACCGAACTCCATTTGAGTAAAAATCATTGGAAAACATCAAATGTGTGAAAACAGTTTGAAACACATTTGAAGTTTGTAAAGGGTTTTGAAATCACAAACTCCATTTGAGTAAAAATCATTGGAAAAACATCAAATGTGTGAAAACAATTTAAACACATTTGAAGTTTGTAAAGGTTTTTGAAATCACAAACTCCTCCTTAATCTATGCAAGAATAGATCAAAAAGTTTTTCATAGAAAGGTGGAGCAAAAATTGTTGTGTGATATCAAAAGAAACACAAAGTTTTGCTTCAACAACAATGTTGGTAGTAAGATAGCTAGGAAGTACACAAAGGCGTTCGATTCCTTGTTTTCTTATATCAATTTATATGTATAATAACAATGCGTTAAAAATAAATATATCATTTAAGAACGGGTTGCATACATAGTATATGCAAGCCACTGAAATAAATATCTTTTTGTTTATTTTTGAAAATTTACAATTTTGTATTTTGTTTTTCTGGAATGTGTCAAGAATTCCTTCAAATGGAAAAAGAATTAAGATTTAAGATTTAACATACCAAGCTTGGAGATAAGAAAGTTAAACCTCTTTTCATCCAATGGTTTTGTGAACAAATCTGCAAGTTGATAGTCAGTTCCCACAAAGTAGAGCTCGATGTCACCTTTCTCAATATGATCTTTGAGAAAATGATATCTAACATCAATATGCTTTGATCGAGAGTGGTTTACTGAGTTGACTGCAATGGCAATGGCACTCTGAGAATCACAATAGATAGGGATATGATCATACGTTAGACCATAATCAGTTAGTTGTGTCTTCATCCATAAAACCTGAGCACAACAACTAGCTGCCGCCACATATTCAGCTTCAGCCGTTGATAGTGACACACAATTTTGTTTCTTGGAAGACCAACTCACAATTTTATCACCTAAAAATTGTAGAGTACCGGAAGTGCTCTTGCGATCAAGTTTACAACCAGCATGATCTGCATCTGAATATGCAGTTAGATTGAATCCAGTATCCTTTGGATACCAGAGACCTAAATCAGGTGTACCCTTCAGATAACGAAAGATTCGTTTCACAGCTTGGATAATGTAAATCAGTTGGAGCAGCTTGATATCTAGCACACATGCATGTTGCAAACATTATATCTGGGCGAGATGCTGTTAGGTACAACAACGAACCAATCATACTTCGATATCTCTTTTGGTCAAATGGTTTCCCATTTGTGTCAGCATTTATGTTTGTTCGAGCAGCCATTGGGGTAGAGATTGAAGAACATGAAGTCATATCAAACTTTTTCAACATGTCATTTATGTATTTACCTTGTGATATAAAAATACCAGTTGGTAATTGTTTGATTTGAAGACCCAAAAAGTAATTCATTTCCCCAATCATGCTCATTTCAAAATGATTGACCATAAGAGATGAAAAGTTTCGGCAAAATGTTTGACTGGTCGACCCAAATATAATGTCATCAACATATATTTGAACAAGTAGAACATGCTTACCTTGTTTGCGAATGAACAAGGTAGGGTCAATTGTGCCTTTGGTAAAGCCACCTCTTAGTAAGAAAGTAGTTAGAGAATCATACCATGCTCGGGGTGCTTGCTTGAGACCGTAGAGAGCCTTGTCTAACCTGTAGACATGGTTTGGCTTCTGAGGATCAACAAAACCTTCTGGTTGATCAACGTAAACTTCTTCTTTGAGGTCACCATTCAAGAAAGCAGTCTTCACATCCATTTGAAACACAGTAAAGTTTCGGAATGCGGCATAGGCTAAGAATATTCGAATGGCCTCCATTCTTGCTACTGGAGCAAAAGTTTTGTCGAAATCAACACCAGGTTGTTGGCAATAACCCTTTGCAACGAGTCGAGCTTTGTTCCTAACTACCACTCCATTCTCATCCTTTTTGTTCTTGAATATCCACTTTGTACCGATGGGATCAGCTTTTCTAGGATTTGGAACTAACCTCCATACCTTCAGTCTTTCAAATTGAGCGAGTTCATCTTGCATCGCCTTAACCCACTCTGGATCACGAAGAGCTTCAGATACCATTTTGGGTTCGATATTGCTAAGAGAAAGTGCAACAAGACACTCATTTACTGAGGTACGAGTAGTTACTCCTGCTTGTGGATCTCCAATTATTTGATCAGTGGATGGTCTTTCTGCATACGTGTCCACTTGTGAGCATGAGGAAGAGGATCTTGTTCTTGAAGATCAACATCATCATCATTGAAACTTGAGTTTTGTTGAGAGATAGAGTCATAACTTGGTATAACTCTTTCCTCATAAGCTGGATGATCAAAATCAAGTGGTACATACACATTTGGAGTGTTTAATGGATTTGTTGTCTGAGTTAATCGAGAAGGTTGTTCTTGCACATTCACTTGAGAAGAATTATCCTGAGAGGATAGTGGAGAAGTATCAGTAGAAGAGAATTCTTGTTCTGAAGAATTTGATGATGATTCATGAATGATGTCAGGAACTGGATCGTTGTTATGAAGAGGTTCATTTGGTTGAATTGGTTCAACGATGACCTGAGGTTCTTGATCATGAATCGGTGTTGAATTATAGAATTCTTCAAAAAGAATATCTAATTCATCACTTGTTGGAGTTGGAAACTTCTTGAATTTAGAAGCTAAGGTAGAATTCCTTGTAGGAGTACTTGAAGTACTTGGATCATTACTTGTTGGCAGCAAACTTTCTTGCTCAAAAATCATGCCTGACATCTCATCAAACCAAACATTCATTGTTTCTTGAATTGTGTTTGTTCGGCGATTGTAGATTCGGTAGGCAATTGATGTTTTGGAATAACCAACAAAATATCCTTCATCACCTTTCTTCTCGAACTTTCCAAGATTCTCCCGATCATTCAAAGTGTAACAAACACACCCAAATATATGAAAATAGTTGATGTTGGGTTTGCGTCTGTTAACAACCTCATAAGGAGTCTTTTCGAAACGCTGATTGATAATGGACCGATTCTGAGTGTGACAGGCAGTGTCAACAGCTTCAGCCCACATATTGGATGGCAATTTGGAATAAGCAAGCATTGTCCTTGCTGCTTCCACTAGCGATCGATTTCTCCTTTCAACAACACCGTTTTGTTGTGGTGTGCGAACTGCTGAGAATTGATGAGTGATACCTTTGGATTTGCAGAATTCATCAAAAACAGCATTCTTGAACTCAGTTCCGTTATCCGAGCGGATGTAACGAACTGGAAGTTGAAGATTTACTTGAGTATTGGTGATGAAATCTATCAACGTCTGAGTTGTTTCATCTTTTGTTGCAAGGAACTTGACCCAAGTATATCTTGAATAATCATCAACAATAACCAGGATGTATTTCTTCCCATTTCGGCTTTGTACTTTCATCGGCCCACAAAGATCCATGTGAAGCAAATGAAGAGGTGCTAAAGAATTTGGAGATTTCTTCGGTTTATGAGAAGTTGTTTTGATCTTCCCAACAGCACAAGAAGGACAGACATGCTCACTTTCATACTTATAGTCAGGTAAGCCTTCAACAAGATGCTTGTTGACCAAAGTATTGATGGTTTGAAAATTCAAATGAGAAAGCCTTCTATGCCATAACCAAGAATTCTTTGAAGTAGCCTTTGAAATGAGACAAATATTATCAGTTGGTTGGTTATCATCGAGATTGACGGTAAACAGGTTATCATCACGATCACCACAAAGAATATCGACTCCATCTAGAGTTTGGATTTTGCATAAGGATTTTCGAAACAGAACTTGAAGATTGTTATCACAGAATTGTCCAACACTGAACAAGTTGTGACTTAATCCTTCAACATAATGAACTTTCTTGATGATAATTCCATTTCGTTCAATGTCTCCATACCCTAAGATAGGAGCGAAATTGTTGTTTCCGAAGCGAACAGTTCCCATGAATCTTTCAACAAAATTCTTCAGCAAAGATTTATTTCCAGTCATGTGCTTCGAACACCCGGAATCGAGTATCCAAACATAGATGGTTATTTCCTGCAATCAAAGAAATTTAACCATTTTTAGGTACCCACTTGAAGACGGGTCCTTTAAGGTTAGTTAAAACAGGCAGGGTATATAACTTAGGATGCGCATTCAAACATGTTTTCGAATCAACATAAGCATTGACAAGCACATTATCAACAAACATATTTGAATAAAAAGTACGAACATTCACATTGGAATCAAAAGTAACATGTCTACAAGCATTCACATCAACCACATGAGAATTAAAATTGTTTACAAGCTCACAAGGCCTTGCCTTGGCACATTCAACATTATTAAACAAAGATGAATTGTTTTGATTTTCAGTAACACCTTTCCTCCCATTGACAGATTTTCTCCTCCTTCTTTTCATCTTTTTCTCAACATTCTTTAGATTACTAATGATCTTAGGTACTAAAGTATTAGCAACCCATCTAGCACCACTAGTTAAACTCTTTCCACCTGTTGAATTGAAATTAAGAAGATTAGAACTAGGAGTTTTAAACACTTTTAACTTTTTGGAATCTTTTGGAGGTGAGGAAACTTCTTGCTTCTTTGGTTTATCATGAGAAAACCATCCATATCTATCCCTATATCTAGTTGAACCATTTGATGTATCTTTAGTTAGTGAAACTGAGCTAGACTTAGACACCTTAGGTATAAAGCTAGATTGAGAGCTAGATAGAGAAGCATTAGATAGTCTTTCGGAAGTTTCACTTTGGTGTACTTTGTCGTGTGTGGGGTTTCAGCTTGTTCCTTTTTGACATGTTTCACTGGGGTAGCAACAAAGGTTTCTAACTTAATGGTCTTTGGTTCAGACTTGACGAGTTTGGTCTTAACTCGTTTCTTTGAATAATATGAAGTTGGAGCTTTGGACGATGGTTTTTGAGATTCCACTTTTGTTTCCACTTTAATTTTGGTAGATTCAATCTTTTTCTCAGTTTCTGAATTAAAAACATATTCTCCCTCCATGAATTTATCAAAATCATTCTTTGTGAAATCTTTGGAAAAAGAAAATTTCAATGGAGATTGATTAGTTTTAGATGCATTTGAAAATTTTGAAAAATCAGGAATCTTGGTGTCCAACTTCACACTATGGGTAGTCTCAGAAATTAGGTCACCTTGAACTGACACATCTTTGGTTTCACAAGAAAAGTGAGAAGAAGTATCAACACCTATACTAGCACTAGGCTTAGGGTGTACAACTAACTCATCTACATTGTTGCATGTGAAAAACCTATAGAAGTACCATATCAAAACTAAACTATGTGCAAGTTCTTCATTAGATAAATCAGATTGCACATAATCATCAGCTATAAATGTAGCAGTATTTTGACAAGTACATTCAAGAAAATCAGTCAAGGTCTGGGTAGAGGTATTGGTAGATGAATCACAAGTAGTTTGGGTAGAATTGTCTACTAATGCACTTTGGTCAGTTTGAGTAGAACCATTCTCACAAACTTTCTTAGTATTAACAACAATACATTTATCTTCTGAATTCGGACTTTGAGACTTGAGGTGATTAATTACTTTTTGTTGAGATTCCACCTTTTGTTGTAAATCTTCTATTTGTTTTTCCAAAAATGTGGTTGGAAAGTACATTTTAGTTGGTTTAGGTGGAGTACCGACAGATTCTTGGTTTTGAAAATTTGATTCAATTTCTTCCAATTTGAAAATTGAAGATTTCTTAGTTTTGTATGAATCATTTATTGCATCATAATTAACCAAAAATTCTTGTTTTGGTAATCTCTCAACGTCATCAGTCTCAAATTCGTCATTCAGTGGACGAATAAATTGTTGTATCATACCAAGTCGTAGGAATTTTTCATCATACAGGGGTTCAATTTCCTCTTTGACTTTTTGTAATGGTGTGATATTCTCAAATCCCAACCCGAGAAGAAGTTCTGATTTGTCTATTTTTGACTTGTTGAAATAGGCAGTGAAATTCAAGAAAGGATTTTGTTCAACTTTATATAACTTTTCTTGATAGAAAAGTATATTCTTTTTAAATTCCTCAACTTGTTTTTCAAGATTCTCTATCTCAATGTCTTTTAGAAAACAATTATGATTTAAATCAGAAATCTTCCTTTCGAATTCAACATTGTTTGGTTTAGCTTCTTGAAGCTTTTTATTGAGAATATCAACATCCATTTGTCTTGCATTTGCCCGAAGCCATTCATTGGTCTTTTGAATTTCAAGATCTTGATTGGTCTTTTCAAGATCATGAATGGTCTTTTCTAGATTTTGACATTTTAGTAATAACTTAGAATCAGGAGAGACATTCAACTCACATTCTTTAACCAACATCTTATCTTTGTAAGCTTGAAAATCTTGTTTAATAGCATCATATTCAAAAAGTAATTTTGAATGTTCTTCAAGAAGTTTTGTAAATTCACTTTTAGAAAATGAAATGCTATTTGTCAACTTTTTATTTTTGTTGGCTAAAGATTTGATATGAGTTGTTAAATTAGATAAAGCTAATCTACAAGATTCTTTGTCCTTAACCAAAGAAAAAGTAGAGTCGAGATTTACCTCATCATCTGGGTATTCATCATCAGTGCTTTCTGCTTCAAGGACTTTGTTCTTGGCCAATCTCGCCATATAGCAAACATTAGCGGAGAGATCTTGATCTTCATCATCAGTGAGCAACAGCCATTTGTCATCTTCGGCAAGCAATGCATGTCCTGCTTCAACTTGTTTGGCTAACAGCATCTTCTGCTTGTAATACTCATAGTCCCGCTTTCGAGGTTGTTTGCAGTCAACGGCAAAATGTCCAGGAATACCACAATTGTAGCACTTTTTGTCTGATGCCTTACCCTTCTCAACAGTTGGTTTCTCATAGGCTTCCTTCTTTTCACCATACCTTGATCCATTAGCTTCACCTTGCTCATTGCTCCTTGGATGATAGTGTTCCTTCTTGGGAAATGCACTTGTAGAAGAAGTGCGGAGATTGTTGTTTGTTGGCCTCGCTTTGTAAAATTTCCTCTTGAAATGCTTTGTTACCGCGGCAAGAGCTTGATATAGTTCATCTGAAACACCATCTCTTGTAGCCATCAGATCATCTCCATCCTCATCAGACGAAGAAACAACCACCATTTGCCTTTTAAGAGCTTCAGAAATCTTCTTCTCAACTATCAATGCCAAAGGATCAGAAGATACAACTTCTGGCATTTTGTTTGATGAAGCTTTGTTCAGGACTTGGTTTTCATTGAGTTTGAAAGATTCATAAAGAGTATGAATGGTGAACTTGGTCAGATTTTGATGTTGCTTGATCTGTGTTCCAAAATCTTCCCATTCTGGACCAAGAGCTTTGATGAATTTGATGTTTAACTCAATCTCTGTTTTCTTGACATTGTTCTTCCTCAGTTCATTTATGACATTGCAGAATCTGTAGTAGACAGCTTCAAGAGATTCATTAGGCAATTTGGAGAAGTTGTCAAACTCAGTCAGAATATTTGTCAATCTTATGGTCGAAGTCACGTCAGCTCCCTCCATCTGTCTAGCCACCTCATCCCATATCTCCTTGGCTGTATCATAAGAATCAACAGAGCCATAGATTTCATCCGGTAGAGCTTTGTATAGGCATGACCTAGCTCTGTTATCTGCAGCTGTTCGATCCTTTTGTTCAGCATTCAACAGATCAGGAGTCAGAATAATTGCATCAGTAGTGGGATGGCGATGAACGGCAAGTCCATTAAGGATGGAATCTTTCATCATATGACCATTTGTCTGACTTTCCACATAGTCCATAAATCTTTTCTTCCATAGTCCGTAAGAACCACGGTAGAGAACTGGAGGTCTTGTATCTGAACCCAATGCCAATGCTTCACGAGAAGCCATTAGAGATTGATTTGATTTGAAAAATTGAATTGAATTTATAATGGCAAATGAAACGATCTTGAGTTAAGATCAGGAAATGAAACGATCTTGAGTTAACCAGGAAATGAAACGATCTTGAGTTAACCAGGAAATGAAACGATCTTGAGTTAACCAGGAAATGAAACGATCTTGAGTTAACCAGGAAATGAAACGATCTTGTGAATAATAGAGAATGAAACGATCTTGACAAAATCGTTCTGGGTAAGATCGTCTTGAGCTAGATCGTTTTGAACAAAATCGTCCTAGGTGAGATCGTTTTAGAATTTTGATCAAAATTTGGTTAAGTCTTGAAAATGAAACGATCTTGAATTGAAACGGTCTTGGAAAAATGAAACGGTCTTGAAGTGAAGTTATCTTGAATTAAAGTGATTTTGAATTGAAATGATTCAAGAAAATGGGACGATCTTGGTTTAAGATCGTCTTAAATTCAGAGGGAATGAGACGATCTTGTTGAAGATCGTCTTGGATTTCGAAGGTATGAAACGATCTAGGTGAAGATCGTCTTAGGTTCTAAGAAATGAAACGATCTTGGTTTGAAGATCGTTTTAGATTTCTTTCTCAAAACTTCGAAGTATTTGAAATGACCCAACCAATCCTTTCGGATTAATTAGCCAGAATCAAACACTATTCACCACACTCTTGTTTAGAACGATCTTGTGAAGATCGTCCAACAAGCCACAAAGCACAAGTAAGTAAAACAAGCTTTCAAAGACTAAGACGATCTTGAGAAGATCGTCCTAGTGAAGATCGTCTTGGTCATCTTCTTCATCTCAACAATTTTCCAGAAAAACTCCATTAACAACTTTTTAAAACTTCAATATCTTTTGAATTACTAGGAGTTAGATCACGAAATCACTGGCAAACTGTTTGAATTCATGTCCGCAACAAGTTTATGAACAAAATTCAACACAAAACACAACAGATTCAAATCCCTCAAAATTCGCGCCAAAACTTAAAATTCAATCTCGAGATTTAGATTGAATTGGAACTTGAAACTTATCAGGATTATGTTTTCAACAACCACAAATCTATTGATAAACAAATAATTGTGATTTTATGTGATTTGATGTGTGAATTTTGATGAATCAGACGGTGAAAAGTTCGAACAGAATTTGAGAATAAATTTGATTTTGATGAAATTGTGATTGAATTCAGTTATGGATCGTCATCAGATTGATGTTTCGCTCTGATACCACTTGTTATAACACGATTTTAACTACTGAATTCAATCCATCAATGGTGGATTTGGTGAGTGTGTGTTCTTGGTGTTTGTGTGTGTTTTGAGAGAGAATTGTGTGTAAATCTGGGATTAAAGTTGTAAAGTATAAAATGATTATGTCAAGGTTATGATCTCTAAGGTATGAGAGGGCTATTTATAGTCTAACTACTCAATTATGCTAATTATCACAATTAGCCCCTCAACCTTAGTGATCATTTATCTATGACTTAACAACAAGAAATTCCTCTATTCTAGATTACAATTTATCACTATTTTTGGATTTCTAACATTCTCATGCTTTCTTTCAAGTTCAGCAGCATCATCAGATGGTTTGAGGGAAGTAAAGACAACATCACGAGAATTCTTTCTTGCAGACCTTGTTCCAGTTACTTTGGGCTTTTTGGTTGGTCTGAACAACTCTTTTTCAACCTTCAGAACTTCGGCCAGAATTTCCTTCCTTTTAATTTCCATTTCCTTTTCTCTATTTCTCTTCAAGTCTTCAATAGACAACTTGAAGGTTAGACTTTCCAGCTTTTGTTCCAGAGGTGAGTAATTCATCCCACATTCATACTCAAGCATATCAACAACAGACTTCTGCACTCTTGGATCATTTTTGATTTTCAAATATCTTTCTAGTGACAAACCAAGAGCTGCAGCATCTATATGATCAAGGGTCCCCATCTTCAGATGTTGTTCCCTTTCTCTTTCTTTGTTTTCCCTCCACATAATGAATTGATTTGAGACCTGCTTCTACAAGGCCTCCAATTTCTTACTATCAGC
>CM067167.1:182940462-183029499 GCA_034093135.1 Erigeron breviscapus
GTGAGCAAGTTGAAGAACAAGCATCTGGCGAACAAGAAGCCCAGATTGATCTTAATGTTGATGTTGGTGAACAAGTTGATGTTGCTGGTGCATCGTTTTGGGATGAGGCTGACTCTCCTATGTCTGGAGGTCAGAATTTTGATATAAATATGGATTTTTTGGGTGAAGAAAATATACAAGTTGATAGTTCACTAGAAATGCCACCACCAGAACCTAGAATGCCACCACCACCACCATCAATTCCTCAATCAACTCCATACTTCACACCATTCATTCAACCAACACAAACTCAATCACCAGTTGAAGCCCCAGTAAACCCAACCGAACAAAGTGTGCCAGTCTCAAATGTTGAAACTGAAGAGGACTGGACACAAGTACCTATGATGACCAGATAGACTTCTCATCTGGAACAACCCACTGGTCTCTCCACTTCATCTTCAACCGAGGTCCAAGGCCTTCTTAGTAAGGTGGCGGACCTGGAGAGATCACTCCAGTCATCTTCCCAGGTTATTTCTGACTTTAAATCAATACTGTCAAACAATTTAGCGTCAGAAATGAACCTTTTTGCTGGGAATGAGAAGTTGGTTTTTGATAAGTTGGATGAGCTGGTACTGGCCACAAATCTCAATTCTCAAAATATAAGGGTGGCAGTACAAGGGTTTGAAGAGAAGATTGTAAGTTCAGTTGAGACTGCAGTGGAAAGTAAGGTTGTTGGTCCACTGGCAGGTCTTAAAGAAAAGGTTGAGCAGCTGGTTACAAGGGTAAGCTCTCTGGAGAGTAGGCCCACACTGGACCAGAGTGCAGTTGTTCACACTATCAGTGAAGAATGTACAAGAAGGTTTAGAAATGATATGCTGAAAGAGATCACTGAAGAAATATCAGGATCTATCCTTAGATCATTTCAGGATGTTATGTTGCCAGAAGTTGCAAAGATGATTGAGGTTGAGCTGCCAAAGGACTTGCCAGAAGCAATTGATAATATTAAAAGGGAAGTCCAGGCACTCAAGACTGGTATGACTGCTTCCTTGCCAGAACAAGGAAGAACTTTTGGTTCACTGGACAGGCACATGATGGAAGAGTTATGGAATGATCTGAAGTCCAGGACTAGAGATCAATCCAAAGGGGAAAAATTGTCAATTCCATCATCTGGTGTCCAAGAAAGTTTAAGGAAGAAGAGAGAGGTTGTAAGGGCAGTCGCTACTGAAAGCGTTGTTCAGAGAAGGCAAGTGACTGGTACTGATGCCAGTGCACGTATGGCCCAGAGAGCACTTGGCACTGAAGCCATTGTGCAGACTGAAGAAGAGGCTACTGGTACTGATGCCAGTGAGCCCCAATTTGAAAGCTTCCCAGACATTCCTACTACATTGAAATCTATTAAAGGAAAAGAAAAGGTTGTGCCTGGTGAAGAGGAAGAGCAATTTGAAGATGTTGACAATGAAACATCAAGGAAATTGCAACAACAGTGCATAATGATCGAAATCTTCAAGAATAATCAAAGAGATGAACTGCTGGCCCATCATAGGGATATGGCAACAATGGGTACTCTGGACTCCTACAACGCTGGCAGGTTAGGCATAAATATTGAAGTTTTCAAGAGGATGAAAGAGGATCCAAGAGTTCATCAGTGTCTTGATGCACTGAATGATGTTCATATACGCTCGTTCTATGCTGAAGAAGAACAGGTATATGACTCATTGATTTATGGTGTAACCATTCCAGAGCTTATCAGACAAAGAAAGGAGGAGCTGGTAAGCCTCCAGAAGAAAATAAGAAGAAATGCTGGTGCTCTGGAACTGGAATACAGGAAGAGAATGACTGGTCTACCCAAGCTTACTGCCAAGCAACTGAAGGCAATTAAAGATGGTGATGTTAGCACCTTTATTCCTCTGGATACAACTCTGAAGATCAATAGACAAGAACACCAGTCCACTGAAGGACAACAGAGTGGTGTATCCAGGGAAACTGAAGATATGGTTCAGTTGGCTAAGCAAAAGGCTAAGTTTGAAGATATGATGACGTTCAGGGCCAATGCAAGAAGAATAATTAATGCTGAAATCACACTGGCTGAACATCATCAAGGTATGACCAGGTTTAATGTAAAGTTGACCAGAGAAGGTAACTTTACTGATGAAAGAAAAGATACGTCAGTCCAAGCTTTTGGGTGGACTGAACTAAAGGAGATTGGATTGACATTCAAAGGTAAGACTGATCTCTCTCCAGATGTGAAGGCTTTTATGAAAAGAATTGAGAAAGTCTGGAAGAGAATTCAACAAATGGAAGTTGTGTTGGGTCTGAGACCACCAGTGTCTGTTCCATCATCTCCATCTCCTAATGAGGAAGGCTACTGAAGATGCTCCAGAAAGGACGTCGAGAAGAAGGGCCTGAACTCTTACCATTGTACTTGTTGTAATTATTTGTTTATGAAAGTTGTAATTATTTTCCTTTTTGATGAAAGTAATAATAGTTGCAAGTTTTTATTTACAAGTAGAATGACCAGATTTAGTCTAAGTTAGAACTTAAAAGATGAAACTGAAAACACTCATGATCTATAAAGTGTTTTCCAGTAACTTAGATTTTTTAGACTTAAATCGACCAAGTGTTTTCCAGACATACAAATTTGTATATCTATAAGTCTGAAAACACTTGCATTATTTCTAAACAAATAGGGGAATTTGTTAGGTCCAGATTTAGTCCAGACTTACTGGACTGGCTCCAGACTGGACTACTAGAACCTTATTTAGGTTTGTTAAGAAAACTTGTTTTGCTGGTCTCGCTCCAGACCCGACTACTGGAGCCTCACTGAAGATCTGACCAGAAAACATATTCTACTGGACCTACTCCAGACTTGGAATCTGGAGTCCCTCTAAAGATTTGTCCAGAAATAATTGAAGACTAGTGAGCATTTACTTGTACAGGTAATCTGGAGCATTCTCCAGATTAGCTCACTGAAGACTTCACCCCAGTCCAGATCTACTCTACTAAAGACATTCTGACTAAAGTCAAAGACTGAAGTCTGAAGGAAGAAGACTTAACAAATGGTGGAGTCCACTGGAAAGTCTTACCAGATCTGCACACTGGAGGATTGTTAGTGTTCTAGATCCTGCAAGTCTGAACACTAATATCGAGGTTTGACTTATGCCTTTAACACACTTTCCAAAGAACAATCCACTTGTTCTTTAACAAAGTAAACGTGTGTTAAGGTGGTTGGATAATAGGATACACTTGCACTTGATGTGACTTTATCCTTATTCTTATCCAATACATTTAATGTTCTTGTCGGATCATTAAATGTATGCCAACCATATTTGTACGGCACAAATTCACTGGTGAATTTGTTGCCTATAAATACAAAGTCATTTCCTTGACAAAAATACTTTTAAGCATTCCTTTTGCATTTAAGTGAATTTGTCCAAATACTCTCGATCTTAAACAGGGATACTTCACAACTTTAAGTATCTCGATCCTAAAGAGTTATTTGACAAATATAGATCATATTGTAACTCATAGGTTGTTAGGATACTCACTTAATTGTGTCATCTTGATTCCGCAACAACCTTGTATTTTATTTAAACATCAATAAATGAAATACCCATGAAACATACATAATGGTCCACTTTATTTGCTTATTGCTTTAAGTCTTGTATTACTTTGTTTATATATCTTGCATCTTTATTTACAAGTAATACTAGTCCAAATCTAGTGATTATTAGACTTGTTGTATTTTACACTTTCTATTGGTTAACCATCTCGAAGTAAAGGGACTCACAACTTGTCTAATGGGCTGTACAGCCTCAATGATCTGTACATCATCACTAGATGGTCCTTCAACAGCTTGACCTCTATCTGGACCCATTTCAGCTTCTTCCCTTTGGAAGGAAAGCATGGACTGAGGAATATCTACCTCATCCAGTGGAGACCTGAGGTTGACCAGGTCCCTCATATACTCACTCACAGAAAAGTGAGTAGTATCCATATCATACTGGTCGCCAAGAGCATTCTTAAACATAAGAGAAAGGAAACGAATATAAGGAACAAATGGTTTTCTTCCTTTCACTCTTAGGCGCTCAACCAGGTCATCAAAAAGAATTTGGGCAAAATCCACTCTAAGCCCAAACCATAAGCAGTAGGCAATCTGGAGGTGGGTTTGATTTATCTGGTATAACCCTCCAGAACTGCCTCCCAGACACTCAACAATATGGGTGAAGAAATATCTCCATGAGTCTGACAGCTTGCTCATGTAGATAGTCCCTTTTCTGGATAGCTGGCCATGCTCATCCAAGATATCCATGTGCCCCATGAGTCTGCATACTTCCCTTGTATTTATACCAGTGGGAAGCTCAATAGGCAACTCATTCTGTTCAAAATAATTTAACTGTAGAACAGACCTGAGTAGACTTGCAGTGAAACCAAGGGATCTGGTACCTCCCTTTAGAGTATAATTGATCGATGAAGTTTCATCGTCATATTGAGCAGTGTACCAGAATTCACATAGGTACTCGTGGTACATCCTTCCTAGATTAAGTGTTAACGCACCATATAATGGGCAAGAGAGATAGAATGAGTTTAATCTCCCAATAATCGATTGGGCATCATGAACACTGGAAAAAAGAGTCTTGCCATCCAGTTATTCATATTGATTCTTATGGCACTTGCCTCAAGATTGATATGAGGTGCCCTGCCAACATTTTCCGAAGGAGCATATTCAGCGGCAAGGAGATTTTTGAGCGATTTTGATTGTCTAGGTGCCATTTATAACAGAATAGATGAAGATGAAATTGAAATATATATATAGGTTATGATGAAGAATTGATGAAGGAATTGAATGTAAATGGAGTAAATAAGAGAGATGATGATGATTGGAAAATGAATGAAGAAGTAAATGAAGGAATTTGAGAGATTTGGGAGTAAATATGTTTGAAGTAAATGCAATTGAAATTGAAAGTGGGTATTTATAGGAGAGACAATGTGGAACTCAAACGGTTTATTTGAAATTATCAAATAATTTTTGATCGGGTTCTGAGATCCGCATTAATTACATCACATCATACATAAATGCATGACGGTTTACAGCCCACAAACAGTAACAAGTTGTACTTTTTGTTTTCCCAAAGTAAAAAGACCATCATTACGTTGAAAAAATTTACATGCCACGTAGGATAAAAATATCTTCAAAAAGATTTGCTTACGTGGCACACACAAAGACCAAGTATTTAGAAAATATTATGACATATTTCAGTGCATCTGGAGGTTGACTGGACACTCCAGTATCACTGGTGGATTAGTCCAGTGAACATGTACTGATGGTACACTGGAGGGACACTCCAGTAAAGTACCAGTGAAAACCATTTTGAAAGACTGGTAACCTCAAACTTGCACGTCAACTAATTCAGACAAATGAGAGGGTCACATTTACAAGGAGACATTAGTCACCTCAAACACGCACTTCAATCTGTCTAGTTACCAGTGAGAGGGACACATTTACAAAGCACCAGTAATATTTTCTGAAGAATTTATCCAGTGAGAAAATAAATTAATAAATTCCCCTTGAACTTAAAACATTTTTAAG
The DNA here is from genome assembly GCA_034093135.1 of Erigeron breviscapus. Lineage (NCBI taxonomy): Eukaryota > Viridiplantae > Streptophyta > Magnoliopsida > Asterales > Asteraceae > Erigeron > Erigeron breviscapus. Next base: position 182,946,029 of record CM067167.1, read on the forward strand.
AACAAAAATATCTTTCAAGTCTTTCCCTGGAATGTTGTTCCAGAAATCTAATAATGCAAAGATAGTACACAAAGGCGTTCAATATCTGAGCAGTCACCAGATTTAAGGATTTAACATTCCCAACTCACCAACAAGATATTCAAAAGTTTTGACATCCAGAGGTTTGGTAAAAATGTCAGCGAGTTGTTTGTCAGTGGGAATAAAATGGAGTTCAATGTTGTTTTTCATAATATGATCACGAATGAAGTGATACCTGAGATCAATGTGCTTCGTTCTGGAGTGCATGACTGGATTGTTTGAGATAGCAATGGTACTGGTATTATCACAAAAGATTGGGGTCTTTGAATATTTAATACCATAATCAAGCAACTGGTTCTTCATCCAGAGTATCTGACCACAACAACTGGCTGCAGACACGTATTCAGCTTCAGCAGTGGACAATGAAACTGAAGTTTGCTTCTTACTGGTCCAGCTGACCAGTTTGCCACCTAGGAAATGACATCCACCAGTTGTGGATTTCCTATCTATCTTACAACCTGCATGATCTGAATTTGAATAACCCATTAGATCCATGCCTGAGCCTTTGGGATACCAAAGACCTAGACTAGGGACACCTTTAAGGTACTTCAGTATGCGCTTTACAGCAAGCATATGAGATTCCTTTGGATTAGACTGATATCTGGCACATAAATATGTTGAAAACATAATATCTGGTCTACTGGCAGTTAAATACATCAGTGAACCAACCATGCCTCTATAGACAGTGGTGTTCACTGGTTTTCCATCTGGATCGGAGTCCAGTGTCAGTGGTGCAGAAATTGGAGTTGGTTTAGATGGTGAAGAGTTCATATCAAATTTCTTTAAAAGATCTCTAACATATTTTTCCTGATTAATAAAGATGCCATCTTTGTTTTGTTTAATCTGGAGTCCAAGAAAATATGTTAGTTCACCCATTAAACTCATCTCATATTCAGTTGACATTATTTTCGAAAATTTCTTGCACATGTTTTCATCAGTAGACCCAAAAATAATATCATCAACATAAATTTGTACCATTAATAGATTACCTTTTTCATGAAGAATAAATAAGGTATTGTCAATTGCACCTCGTTTGAAACCATTTTTCAACAAATGTTTAGTCAGAGTGTCATACCAGGCACGTGGGGCTTGTCTGAGGCCATATAGCGCTTTGTCCAGACGATATACCCAATGTGGATGCTTTTCATCAACGAAACCTGGTGGTTGTCTGACGTAAACTTCTTCTTCAAGCTTTCCATTCAAGAAAGCACTCTTTACATCCATCTGGTAGACCTTGAACTGATGATTAGCAGCCAATGCTAAGAATATTCTGATCGCTTCAAGTCTAGCCACTGGAGCAAATGATTCATCAAAGTCGACATCTGACTGGCAGTAGCCTTGTGCTACCAGTCTGGCCTTGTTTCTGATTACGTGGCCATCTTCATCTACTTTGTTTCTGAAGACCCATCTTGTTCCAATTGGTTCTTTCTTTCCAACTGGGAAAGGAACCAGATACCAGACCTTGTTCCTTTCAAACTGGTGAAGCTCTTCTTGCATAGCAGTCACCCAGCTTGGATCTTCCATAGCCTCGTCAATCTTCTTTGGTTCCATCAAAGATAGAAAACTAACGTATAAGCATTGATTACTGGAGGCTCTTCTGGTCTGAACTCCTCTACTGGAGTCACCTATGATCTGATCAATAGGATGAGCTTTTGTCCATCTGGAGTACTGACCAGGATTGTTACTGACAACAATATCAGTGCAAGAATTCAGTTGAGTCTCCTCTGGAGTTGCTTCTGGAGGAGGATCTTGCCAGACTACTTCAGTATCTTCATCTGAGGCATTTAAATCACGATTTGCATCATGAAATTCTTCATTTGAAGGCATTTCCTGAAGTACTGGTTCAGTTTGGAATTCTTCATAAAAAGACATTTCTGGTCTAGTCTCAACTGACACTGATACTGGGGGAGTAGTACGAACATCTGATCCAATATTAATTTCAGAGGGTAGTTTGAAAATAATAGAAGGATAGAATGGAGTACTACTGGAGAGTTTCTTTTTCTGAACAGTTTCCAGATCAGGATGACTGAAAACTGTGTCTTTTGAATCTTCATTATTGTCGTTTATAGGATCGGATTCACAAAAGACAATAGGAGTTACTGGGGGAGTGTCAAGGGCTGGCTTCTTGTTGATTGCAGCATTTGATTCATCAAAGTCGACATCTGACTGGCAGTAGCCTTGTGCTACCAGTCTGGCCTTGTTTCTGATTACGTGGCCATCTTCATCTACTTTGTTTCTGAAGACCCATCTTGTTCCAATTGGTTCTTTCTTTCCAACTGGGAAAGGAACCAGATACCAGACCTTGTTCCTTTCAAACTGGTGAAGCTCTTCTTGCATAGCAGTCACCCAGCTTGGATCTTCCATAGCCTCGTCAATCTTCTTTGGTTCCATCAAAGATAGAAAACTAACGTATAAGCATTGATTATTGGAGGCTCTTCTGGTCTGAACTCCTCTACTGGAGTCACCTATGATCTGATCAATAGGATGAGCTTTTGTCCATCTGGAGTACTGACCAGGATTGTTACTGACAACAATATCAGTGCAAGAATTCAGTTGAGTCTCCTCTGGAGTTGATTCTGGAGGAGGATCTTGCCAGACTACTTCAGTATCTTCATCTGAGGCATTTAAATCACGATTTGCATCATGAAATTCTTCATTTGAAGGCATTTCCTGAAGTACTGGTTCAGTTTGGAATTCTTCATAAAAAGACATTTCTGGTCTAGTCTCAACTGACACTGATACTGGGGGAGTAGTACGAACATCTGATCCAATATTAATTTCAGAGGGTAGTTTGAAAATAATAGAAGGATAGAATGGAGTACTACTGGAGAGTTTCTTTTTCTGAACAGTTTCCAGATCAGGATGACTGAAAACTGTGTCTTTTGAATCTTCATTATTGTCGTTTATAGGATCGGATTCACAAAAGACAATAGGAGTTACTGGGGGAGTGTCAAGGGCTGGCTTCTTGTTGATTGCAGCATTTGATTCATCAAATGTGACATGAATTGACTCATGGACCTTCTCCAGTCTCTTGTTGTAGACTCTGAAGGCCTTGCGAATGGCTGAATAGCCTAAGAAATACCCTTCATCAGCTTTGGCATCAAATTTGCCTAACTGACTGGAGTCGTTCAGGATGTAAACTGGACATCCAAAAACGTGAAAATAACCAATATTTGGTTTTCTATTTCTTAAGACTTCATAGTCTGTCTTTTTATGTCTTTTGATGTACACTGATCGATTCTGGGTGTGGCAAGCAGTTGCAATTGCTTCCGCCCAGAAACTGGTAGACAGACCAGATTCAGCAAGCATACTCCTGGCAGCTTCTATCAGCGTTCGATTCTTCCTTTCCACCACTCCATTTTGTTCTGGAGAGCGGGCTGATGAGAAATTCTGGGAGATGCCAGTGTCAGTACAGAATGACTCCAGAGTTGCATTCTGGAATTCTGTTCCATTGTCACTTCTTAACTGACACACTTTTCGACTGTACTTGAGCTCAATTTGCTTGATAAGACTGATGATTTCAGCAGCAGCTTCACTTTTAGACCTCAGAAAGATCACCCAACAATATCTGGAGAATTCATCTACGATCACCAGGGTGTATCTTTTACCAGCACGAGTCTGAACATTCACTGGACCAAAGAGGTCCATATAAAGCATATGAAGGGGTTCAGATATGCTGAAATTCTGTCTGGTCTTGAAGCTGGTACGTTTTTGCTTACCCATCTCACATCCTGGACATGGCCTTTCCTTTTTGAAGGAAACTGAAGGTATCCCATCTGCAAGTTGTTTTCTGGACAACTTATTAATATTCTTGAAATTTAAATGGGATAACCTTTTGTGCCATAACAAGTTGTTTTCTGGACAACTTATTAATATTCTTGAAATTTAAATGGGATAACCTTTTGTGCCATAACAAGTTTGTGTCTTCATCAGCTTGAGTATAGAAACACTGCTCTGAAGGAGAGCTTTCCATATCCATCACGTACACATTCCCTTTTCTGGGAGCAATCAACACTACCTTCCAGTCCTTGTTGAATACGATACCCTGAGCAATATTGAATAGAACTTGATAGCCATCATCACACAGTTGGCTTACACTGATGAGGTTATATTTCAAACCATTCACAAATGCAACACGTCTGAACTTGACTTGTCCATTGTTCAGAACACCGTATCCCTCAGTCTTTCCACAACCATCATTTCCAAAAGTAATGGAGGGTCCATCAGAAATGGTGAACTCCTCCAGCAGGGTCTTACATCCAGTCATCGTCCTGCCAGCAGCACTGTCAAGATACCAGATATATTTCTTTCGATCTCCCTGCACATACACCAGATACTTATCAGTTAGATTTGGGAACCCATCGACTGATGGGTTCACTGGACCCTCCCTTATAGGTCCCTGGGGCAATCTGGTTTAGTTCACTTTCTTCAACAGTGGTCTTAGTTGAAAAGACCACTGGGGTTGATAGTTTTGAAACCTTTTTCTTTTTCTCAACTGGAGAAATAGATTTAACTTTCTTAGCAAAAGGTTTTGTATTTTGTCTAGGGCCAGATGAAGTACCCTCAATAAAGTTTAATCTTGCATTAAAACTTTGAGATTGACGAGTCAGAATTTGAATCTGGCTCTCTAACCTGGACAAAATATTTTCTTCAGATGACACCTTAGCCTTTCCAGTCCTAGGCTTAGGTAGGGGATTGGTCTGAGGCAAAGGTTTATTCCGATAGACCTCTTTAACTGGAGCAGTCATCTGGAGCGCTCCAGTCTTAACCTCTGGGAATTGAACTGGGTAAAAATTGGCCTTGGGAGTTACAGGCTCATCATAAACAGTGGTGGGCCTGAACTCCTCTGGTAATCGATCGATTACTGGTATTAATGATGCTACATGAGTATTTCCATCTAAGTATGCACGTTTTTGAGCAGGAAATTGTTTTACTCCAGCATCATATGGCTTTTTGGTTTCTAGCCATGATTTAATTACCAGTTTTTCTTTCTCTAAAATGATCTCAAGATCTTGTTTTTCTTGAATCAATTGTTCAGTTACAAGAACCTGGGCTTGAAATGCAGTTCAATGTCTTGAAGTTCTTTTAACTTTGATTTTAAAGCAGTTATTTCAGAAGAATCTGTTTCTAGACCATTTACACAATCAGATCTAACAGTTTCTACAAAAATCAAATCAGAATTAAGAGCTTCAGCTATGTCCAATTTTAGTTCATGGTCAGTTGCACAATCATAATCACTAACCTTCTTAATAACAATGTCTACCCATCGTCCAGATGTGACATCTTCCTTCACCAGGTGCTCATCGTCTGCCAGAGCCATGTAACAGCAATCTCTTTCTTCTTCTTCATCAGCAGATGATTCATCAAAAGGAACCCACTTCTCTTCAGTTGTTGCAATCATGCACTTATTATTGTTTTCAATTTGTTGTGCCATGAGAGCAATCTGGGCCTTAAGCTTTTTATATTTCAATTTATAGCTATCATCAGGCTTATTATTTGAAGAGAATGGACCAGGCTTGGATACAAACTGGTTGGACCTGCAATTTTCATGAAATGACCCTTTTTGCCACACTTAAAGCATGTCAAATTGGTCTTATCAGTTGAAGAACTGGATGCAAATTGTCCAGATGGCCTACTTGCTCTTGCTTTGAACGGTTAAACGTTTTAGCAATCATTGCAATGAGGTCATCATCATCAGTTTCATCACAACAGTCTGGAGAGATTTGACTGGTCTCTCCAGAATCCATGAGTTCAGACACCATCTTCTTCATAGAAAATACATTCTCAGAAGATATCAGTGTTATACTATGTGGTTCAGTATGACTAACCACATTAGGAATACTGGAGGCATGGTTAAAAGCATCTTGTTCTGCCACCACTCTCTGAGCTTGATTTTCTTCAGTGTACCTGAAAGCTCCATATAGAGTTGAGAGAGTGTGTGTGTGCAGAGTTTTACCTTGTCGTAAGACCAGGATCATGTGAGACCATTTGGTGGGTAGAATGTCACAGAATTTCTCCAGAAGTATATCCTTGTCCTTCTCAACCCCAAGACATCTCAACTGGTTTATGATACTCATAAATCTGGTGTAAGTACCAGTGAGAGACTCGTTAGGCTGAGCAAAAAATGACTCATACCTCTTGTTTAAGGAGACCTTTCTGGTGACAATGGTGTCATCTCCTCCTTCATGCTGGTTTAAAAGTTCATCCCACATGGTTTTAGCACTAGGAAAAAGAACTAGTGTGGGAATTAGGGTTTCTGGAACGGCCCCGAGGATCATGTTTTTGAGAAGGGTGTCTAGATTCACCAATCTCCTCTCCTCTTCAGACCAATGTTCCTCCCTCTTTTCCCTTCCTCTTCTAGATCCAGAAGGATCAAGAAGGGGATTAAGAGGTGATGTCGGTACATAAGGACCTTCATTTAAAATTTTCATCATGTTCCTCTCAATACCAGTGACATGCAAAACCATCCTAGCCTTCCACGTACCAAATTCATCACTGTTCCCACTGAATTTAGGAACAGGATTATTTGAGTAGTGCACATGCACGTGTGGAGAAGCAGGAGTAGGAGGAGGAGGTGGATTAGTGTTATTAACAATAGGTGGTTCATTTTGATCATTAATATTTGCATAAGGATCGGGACCAAGACTAAAACCTTGTGTATTTTCTTGGTTAGCCATCAAGAAACAAATCTAGGCAATGTTTAGCCTTCTGCTCTGATACCAAATGTGAGTCCCTTTAAGTTCGATGGTTAACCAGGAAAGTTTATAATACAACAAGTCTAATAAGCACTAGAATGGACTAGTATTACTTGTAAATAAATGCAAGAATATATAAACAAAGTAATACAAGACTTAAAGCAATAAACATGTAAAGTGGACCATTATGTATTTTTCAATTGTGTATTTTATTTATGATGTTAAATAAAATACAAGGTTGTGCGGAATCAAGATAATACAAATAAGTATGTATCATAACAACCTATGAATTACAAATGATCTATATTTGTCAAATAACTCTTTTGGATCGAGATACTTAAAGTTGTGAAGTATCCCAGTTTAAGATCGAGAGTATTTGGACAAATTCACTTTCATGCAAAGTGTATGCTTAAAAAGTATTTATGTCAAGGAAATGACTTTGTATTTATAGGCAACAAAATTCACCAGTGAATTTTGTGCCGTACAAATATGGTTGCATACATTTAATGATCCGACAAGAACATTAAATGTATTGGATAAGGAATAAGGATAAAGTCACATCAAATGACTTTGTATCCTTTTATCCAACTACCTTTACACACACTAACTTTGGTAAAGAACAAGTGAATTGTTCTTTGGAAAGTGTGTAAAGGGAAAAGTCAATCCTCGATATCAGTGTTCAGACTTGTAGGGTTTAGAACACTGACAATCCTCCAGTGTATAGATCTGGTAAGACTTTCCAGTGGACTCCGCCATTTGTCAGTCTTCTTTCTTCAGACTTCAGTCTTTGACTTCAGTCAGAATGTCTTCAGTAGAGTTGATCTGGACTGGGGTGAAGTCCAGTGAGCTCATCTAGAGAATACTCCAGATTTCCTATACAAGTATTTGCTCACTGGTCTTCCATTATTTCTGGACAAATCTTCAGAGGGACTCCAGATTCCAAGTCTGGAGTAGGTCCAGTAGAACACGTTTCTGGACAGATCTTCAGTAAGGCTCCAGTAGTCGAGTCTGGAGTGAGTCCAGTAAATCTGGACTAAATCTGGACCTAACAGTTATAGCCAATGGTAAACTGAATAAGGCATTAAGTTAATGCTAGCCCCCAAATCGGCTAAAGCATCACAACTAAATTTAGCATCTAAAGAACAAGTAATCAGAAAACTCCCTGGATCCTCTAACTTAGGAGGAATCTGATTCTTGATGATAGCCGGGCATTCTGCGTTGAGGAAAGTAGCCTTAGCTTCCTCTAGCTTCCTCTTGTCCGTTACAAGCTCCTTAATGAACTTGGCATAGTTCGGAATCCCTGAAATTAAATCAACCAAAGGCACATTAATATGAACATATTTAATCATGTCCATGAACTTACCGTACTGCTCCTTGATCTTTGGTTGATATGGCTTCACTGTTGGCTTCTCAACTGGTTTAGATGGAACAACCGGTGTCTGCACGGCTGGGTTCGGTTCCATTTCCACCTCATCATCTACTGCCTCCTCATCCTCATGTACCTACACAACTGGCGTAACATCATCAGGTAATGGATTAGATGAATTATAGGTGGTACCTGCTCGAGTCGTGATGGCATTAACATGCTCATTTCTAGCATTAGGAGGAGTATACTTCTGTCCTTGCCCTTGATTATTCTGCCCTTGGTTGCTTGACTGAGGCTTCGGGTTCTGTTGAGTATTACTCGGTAGAGTACCGGGTGTTCTATTGGAGTTCCCGAGCCTTTCAAGCTTCCCTTCCAAGTCTTTTATTGTGGCTTGGTGGTTCTTTGACCTTTGATCCAGCTTGTGCCCTAGTCCGTCCAAATGAGTAGTCAAAGCATCCAAAGTAGAATGCCCCTTCTTTGACTCCTCTGCAACTTGCTCATTAGTTACTCTCTGAGCACTTATAAACTATTTCATGATATTCTTGAGCTATGAATCTGAATCTCGTTGATTGTTGAACCTACTAAACCTGTTACCACCAAAACCAGAATTGTAAGTATTAAAAGAAGAAGAAGGATAAGAACTACCTGACTGCCGGTTTTGATAACCGGTGTTTTGGTTGAAATTTACCTGTTGTTGGTTCTGAACGTAGTTAACATCTTGAACTGGTTTATCCGGGCAATCCTCCGTGTAATGCAAGTTCCCACAGTGATCACAACTATCAGCCATAACCTTCACATCTCTTTCAAGGCTCTTGAACCGGCTTTCTTAGCCATCAAACCTCTCAACCATTCGCTTAGAGAGAGCCTTAACTTCAGCAAAAAGCTTCGAGTCTTCACTACTTTCAACCTTAGCTACAGTGTTTCTTCCGGATCTCTTAGTTCGGTCTTCATCACGAGTCGAGTTTTCCTTGGCCATATCTTCAAGAATCTTGTAGCCTTCATTAGGGGAAATGTTGTTGAAACTACCCCCAAATGCATACCCGAGCTCCCTTTTTGACCTCCTATCCAATCCATCATAAAAAATCTCAACAATAACCTCAGTACCCATGTTATGATCCGGGCAATTCCTAAGCATCTCCTTGAATCATTTCCAAGCATCCACAAAATCTTCACCACTGTCTTGAGAAAATCCCCTAATTTGATTCTCCAGCTGCCTTTGAGTTCTTATAGAATATAACTCATCAATGAATCCTTCCCTAAGTTTAGCCCAAGTGGAGTAGGAATTTTCCAGTAACTCCTTGAACCATGCAGATGCATCTCCAATGAGAGTTAATGGGAATAGCTCTAGTTTCACACTCTCAGCTTGCCCTTGCCCATACTGATACAGTCGGCATATCTTTTCAAACCTTTCGACATGAGCATAAGGATCGCTTCTTCTAACCCCGTCAAATTTATCCTCCTTGACACTCTTGAGATGATTACCCTTCAAAGAGAAGTCTACCGAAATCTGAGGAGGACGGATGGCTGTGCCCCGGTTAGCTGGAATATCTGTTCTTCGTTCCACATAAGGAACGTTGTTCATGTCTCTTGGTTGTTCTTCACCTATTATGTTTAACCTCGGTTGTTGATTAATATTCCTAAACAAAAGTCCCCGGCAACGGAGCCAAAAACTTGATGTGTGAAATCGAGTAATAAAATTTATAAACACGAACTACCAAAAGACTGACTACAACACACTCACAGGCAGTGAACCTGATCGCATGCAGTATAGCAAACTTGGTAAATCCGAGGTCGATCACAAGGACTAAGTAAAACAGTTGCTCAAATTAAGTAGTTCAAGTAAAAGGCGGTTTTGTGACCGAATTGTCACTTTGCAAATAGTTAGAAAATGAGTTAGTAATCCCGAAAGATTAATCGAAAAGAATCCGGTATGACCGGGGCAGGGTTCGTCGGAAGACGAAAGTAAAAATGATTTTGTGACAATAATATTAAAAGGGGCACCTACTTGGACTAGCTTACATGTCAATCATAGGGTCTAAACATCACTTGCTTTGTTGAACGACTTAAAAGGTAGTCAAGATGAACTCTCGTTATACTTGAAACTTTAATTGCTCAAAATATAATTATCGCTCTCGCGAATAATTTCTACTCCAAACAATTAAGCAATAAGAACTTAAGTTGATTTCATGATTTAATCTTGTGAAGCTTTCTCTCGAACTGCTTATTCGCCTAATTAGATCTCTCTATCATAGACGTTTTGCACACTCAAAATGAATTTAATTGTTTAAAACTATATCGTTAGTTTCTCTCGAACTCCAACGACTTTAGATTAATTAAAGACCGATTAATCATTTCATAAACCAATTGACAATGACATAGATTTCTCTCGAACTTCTAATTACAATTATCAATCAATAAATATAAAAGATAAAAACAATATATAAACTCAAATAAATGCGGATCTTCGATTAAACATAGAAATCTTGTTCAACAATTGCAAGTAACATCAAACAACCCTATGACATGTTCACTATCCAAGTAGGTGCTGAGAGATTTAGCCTCTCATAATGAAAAGATAAAAACAATCAATAATATATGAAGACATAATGTACCGAATGTTGAAATCGTTCCAAGAATGACTAAAAACCGAATACGGAATGATGAAATAAATCAATCGTGTTCTTGATCTTCAAAGCTGATTCTCCAGATGAAAAAAACCCTCAAAAGACTCTAAAAAATGGCTGGAAAGTAAAAGGTAGGGTTAAAGAATGTTTATGCAAGCTATATATAGTTTCCTAAAATTTGCTTCAGAATCGGCCCTCATTGCGCCGCAATGAGGTTTGACTTTTGTTGACTTTTTGACTTGTGTTGACTCGTTGCTGAACTGATCCTGGACACGTTGCGGCGTAACTTATCTTCCTGTTTTCTGGTTGCGGCGCAATTGCTTCATTGCGGCTCAATGGATCCTTTGTCAGTTTGACTTTCGTTGACCATGCTCTAAATACGCTCAAGTACCTGTCAGTAGCCTGAAACACTAACAAATACCATAAACGCACCAAATGTATACGAAAACGACTCACAAATCATGCAAAAGCGACTAAATACATAGTAGGAAATGGGTATAAAATATAACATATCAAAGGTCATTGACGACAAAGTGGGATTTGATAAGACTAAAGTGAAATGTTTCAACTGTGATGGTTTTGGGCTTTTTGCAGGTGAATGTCAGAGGCCAAGACGGGACAACAATTCAGTTACAGGTCGTCAGAACTTCAATCAGGGTGGTTCTATTGCAAGTCAGAATTCAGGGCGTCAATATGCTAATACTGGGAATCGAAACTCAGGAGAAACGGACAACTCGAGAGCTTTGGTAGTTCAAAATGATGGTACGTACAATTGGGATTCGACTAGTACCGATGATCAGAATCATGCTTTAATGGCAAAAATTTAAGACTTTGATGGAGGAATGAACGATCTTGTTGATAATTCATTCGACTATACATTGTATGCCAGTACAAATGATCGTGATAGTTTTCATCAGAAGGTAGAAGAGGAACCTGAACCATTAGAACCAGTAAGAGCTGAAATTGAAGAAGTTTTAGCTGAAGCTAAGACAAGCTTTATGGCACATCTTGAGGTTGTTGAACAAAAGGAACCACTAAGGAGAAAAAAAGGATTATGGTTTGTCGATAGTGGTTGTTCGAGACATATGACTGGTGATAAGAGACTTTTAACAGATTTTACACCTGTTAAAGGATCTTATGTCAGTTTTGCTGGTCCCAAGGGCGGAAGTATTTCTGGTATTGGAAAGGTCGTCAATGGGAAAATTAAAATGGATAATGTGAACTTTGTTGAGCAGCTGGAGCATAATCTGATGAGTGTATCTCAAATATGTGACAAAGGGAATCCAGTTCACTTTACAGAAAAGGAAGCCCTAATCTTGAAACCGGGTTATGTTATACCAGAAGAATGGATCTTACTGAAAGCTCCAAGAAAGAAGGACATTTATGGTTTGGAATTAGGTGTACTTAATTCAGTGGAGCCAGTCTACCTGCTTACCAAAGCTTCAGAGGATGAATCTCTGCTATGGCATAGAAGAATGGATCATATCCATTTCAGAAAGATGAATTATATTACAAGTAATGGATTGGTTCTCGGCGTTCCAAATAAGCGATTTATGGTGGAAGATAAATGTGTGTCGTGCATAAAAGGAAAACAAACTAAGAAGTCACATAATCCGAAGACTCAGAATTCTATTGCCTCTCCATTTCAGTTGTTGCATATGGATTTATTTGGACCAGTTAATGTTCGAAGCATAGGGTTTATGTACTACTGTCTAGTAGTTACTGATGATTACTCTAGATTCTCGTGGGTATTCTTCTTGAAGACCAAGGATGAGACTGCTCAAATTCTTATGGAGTTCTTTGAAAGAATTGAAAACCAGTACAACACAAGAGTGAAGAGAATCAGAAGTGATAACGGGACAGAGTTCAAGAATCAGATTATGGAAGTATATTGTCTGAGCAAGGGAATTGAGCATCAATTCAGTGCACCCTATGAGCCTCAACAGAATGGAGTAGCAGAGAGGAAAAACAGGACATTGATAGAGACCGCTAGGACTATGCTAGCTGATTCAAGGCTTCCTACTATGATTCAAGGGATGTTGATGATGCAAATAAGTCACCAGAGCTAATGTCAAATTCAAGTAACACCAGTGCAGATGGTTTATCAAAGGATACTGAAAATGCAATTGCACAAGAATGGGAACCAGTTACTCCACTTCCTCACGGATTAACCGATCAAGGAGAAATAGGTTCAAATTTGGGTGTTAATCTTCATGTTGATAAGGCTACACAGCATAGAGTCAACAAGTATCATCCAGTTGAGGATATTATTGGTGAACCAAGTGCTAGGGTTAAGACAAGAGCTCAAATTAACAAACTTACCAGCTTATTCGCAGAGATGAAAGAAACTGGTATAGTGGATGAGTGTAAGTTCAGTTGCTTTGTTTCTCAAGAAGAGCCAAGTAATATTCAAATGACTTTAAAAGATCCATATTGGGTTGAAGCAATGCAGCAGGAACTTTTTCAGTTCGATAAACTCCAGGTTTGGGAGTTAGTTGACTTACCTTTAGAAGAGTATCCTTTCTGCACCAGATGGGTTTTTCGGTGCAAAAAGGATGAAAAAGGCATTGTGACACGAAACAAAGCTCGGCTCGTTGTTCAGGGTTTTGCTCAACAGGAAGGGTTGGACTACACTGAGGTGTTCGCACCGGTTGCTAGGCTAGAGGCTATTTGTCTGTTTATGGAATTTGCTGCTTTCAAGGACGTTAAGGTATATCAATTGGATGTCAATAGTGCATTTTTATACGGTACTGTCCAGGAATTGGTGTATGTTACTCAACCGCCAGGGTTTAAAGATCCAGATCATCCTGATAGAGTCTATCGACTGAATAAGGCATTGTATGCATTACATCAAGCTCTAGGGCATGGTACGACAAGCTGTCGAAGCATCTTCTTGAAAATGGATTTGAAAGAGGATTGATCGATAGTACGTTGTTTACAAAATGGAAGGGAGAGGATTTCCTACTTGATACGTCCCACGGTGTATCAATATACCAAAGTATATTGAACACATAACAGTTGTAGAGGGGGGTGAATACAACTTTCCACAATCTTTACAAACTTTTAAACACAAAATGTTTTAAGATTCAGATAAAGAATATCAAGCAAGTAAGTAAAGTGCAGGAATCATTAAAACAGTAAAGCAGTAAAGGAATCAAAACATTCTTGAACATAGATTGTAGTTTTCAAATGTAATCCTTTATTAAGAAATAATCTATACAAAGAATTACAGGGTTGTTGCGGAATAAAGATAGCCTATAGATATCTAAACAACCCTATGAAGTGACAAACAACAATCAATCAGTTTCAGCTCAAGAGAATCAGCCCAAGCTGATCTCGTACAGACTAAGCTGTGTGTAAGAGCAGAGAAACTAGTGTGAAGAATGATTCTCAGGAAATTCCACAAATATGCAATCCATGAATGAGGCTTTTATAGGCACACGCGCTCATTCATTAGGTGTCCGTTGCAGCTACGTGTAATTCATTCAGTGGTTGATGAAGGAATAATCAATCGTGCCTTTCATGGTACTTGTGGTCCCCCACGTACTAACGCACATTCTTCATCTACCAATAGGAGTATGGACACGCATATGTAAACAACCACCAACCTGGATCCTAGGATTCTTCCTAGTCACGTCATTTGTCCTTATCTTCAACCTAGGTTGTTATCTTCACTTGATTGTCAGACACAGATTGAGCCATTTGTCAAGGCACCAATCTGCCTAAGTGTTTCCAAGCTGACTGCTAATCCCAAGCTGTCTTCCACTAACATCTTGGTCTTCTATCTTCAATCCTTCTCTTCGACTTGGACTGAATGCTAATACAATTTGATGCAACTTGAATAACACTTGCTTCCATAAGATATTACAATTACAAGTATGAAGCATGATCTGGGTCAGAGACAGATCGTAAGCTGTGTCAGCTTAGTCTGACCCAGATCAGATTACAAGAACCAAAAGATTACTAAGTGTTTATAGATCAGATTTGTCATCATTAAATTTACAATTAACATTGGGACTCAACAATCTCCCCCTATTTGATGATGACAAAACCCAACTACACTTCTAACTATCAGCTTACAAAGAATCAAATGAAAATATGACTAACAGCTTGTGACCCTTTGAATCTTTTGGGTTCTTTTCAATCTGATATGAAATTTTAACCATGAAGCTAAATTTGTACAACTGCCTTTGTGTATATAGAGAATAAATCAAAGATATTACAATCTACATCACTATTCTCCAAGCATTTCAATTGCTTCTTGCTTAACCTCAAATGATGGAGCAACTCTCACATCAAGTTGCCTTTCGAACCCTTCATCTATAAGGAACTGCTCATACCCATTACCTTTTTCACTAAAGTTTCTGCAGAATCTGTTTAAGGTAAATAGGTGCATAGATGGTACCTGTTTTAGTTCAGCAATCCTTTGAAACACCAAATTTCCTCTAGCATCTACAAAGTACATCCCATGCTCAGGTTCAGTTATGAACTTCCCACATCTTGCATCTTTGACACCAGCAGGTAGAGACAGATTAAGATTATCAAGAATCTTGTCAATTACACCAGAAGATAATTGTGCTAGCAACTCTGTAGGAGACAAGTTTTGGAGAAAAATTGAATGGTCACCTCCAGGAGCATCAATCCTTTCATACCTTCTTCTTTTCTTCTTCAGTGGCTCAGCTGACTCATCTTCATAATCCATATCATATGCAATTGGTCTTGGAAGGCCAGAGATATCAATCTTGTACTTTACAACAACAGCTAACTTCTTCTCAATGGCTTCCAAGACTGTCTCTTTGTGAACTCCAGACATACTAGTAATGATATTATGTAGTTCCACCAACTCTGTGTATCCTAGATCAAGCAGTTTGTCAAGATCATGGGTTTCCCAGTTGGTTTCATAACCTTTCCTTGTAAACCTTATGTTGGGAATGTTCTTTCCTTTTCGCCTTTTTAGTAGAACTTGGAGGATTGGTTCTGGATGCCTTCTATAATGGATATTTTCAGTGACTTGTCTTTTCTCCAAGGCATCAAACCAATTATGGGCTTTCACACTTTGCACCACATCTTTAACCTTCTGAGATGGTTTAGAATGAACCACCATCTTCTTCTTTTCCTTTCCTTTGCCTACAACTTTCTTTTTGGAACCAATGGCTGTAAGATCTTCTTCATCTTCCTTATTTAATTGTTCTTGAACAGCCTTGGCAATTTCAAAATCTGACTTACTTGCAGCAATTCTTTCTCTTTCTAGTCTGTCCTCCTTAATCATCTTGTATGCCACCTCAACTGTTACCCCAAGCTGTGGAGCAGTTTGAGTTGCAAGCTCCCAATCCTTTTCTTTCTCAGTTAAGATCTTCACACCACTTGACCCAACTTCAGTTGTTCTTTTCTTAATCATAAACTGGGACAGAGTGGCTGTGTCTTTACTAGAAGATTCATCAATTTGCATTTTTGGAGTTGGGTCAGCTTGAGTTGGCACAGCTTGCACAGGAACAACTTGGGAGGACTTCCGTTTCTTTTCAACTCTCTTTTCTTTTTCAACTACAGCAGCCTTATCTTTTTCAACACCAACATCCTTCCTTATATCTCCCATTTCATTGACAATCTCCCCTTGGTTGTATCACTCTCCTTTTCAATTTCTACATTCAATTTTCCAACAGTTTCACCACCAGACTCAGTTTCTGGTCTTTTTATCTCTTCCACATCTTCCTTCTCACCTTCCACTCTAGAACCATGCACAACCAATCTTCTATCATTTTGTGCCTCCTCAGCTCTGGCCTTTTCTTGTCTTACTTTCAATCTTTCAAAGTAATCTTCAATCTCCTTGTCAACCTGAGCTTTTTGTTTTTGTCTTTCTAGCTCCAATTCAGCTTCACTCATTGCACCCCTTTTTCTTTTAGTAGCATTCTTCTCCCCCTTTTTGTCATCATCAGCAGGGAAAGAGCTCACTGGAGTGGCAAAGAGGCCTTTAAGTTCTTGGTTGATCAAGTCAATCTTTATATTGGTGAGACAACAGGCTCTTCTTAGCTCAACATAATCTTCATGTAGGAGTTTAATCTGTGATTTAACACCCTTAGAAGCTTCAATCAGATCATTCTTGAAGTCAGCTTGTGACTTATTTGAAGATCGAAGTTCTATGGTGACTTCTCTTTTGAATTTGGTTGCAGCATTTTCAATCTGACCCAGAGTACTCTTGTTTCTTTCATTTTCTTCATTGACTGCCTTAGTAAGACTATCAAGAGACTCTGTTAGCTTGCTCTGGTTCTGCTGCATCAAATCAACTGCTTTCTTAGCATAATCTTCCAATGCAGTCTGATCTTGATTCAGCTTATTCACTTTCTTATCCGTCAAATCCTGATCCTTTTGGACCTTTTCCAAGCATTCGGTCAGCTTTGAGCTCTCAACCTTAGAGGTTGAAATGAACTCAGCGAGCTGACCCACCATATCTGAGAATGAGATAGTGGCAGCTTGGGAAGAACTTGCAGTTGGCTTAAAAGCCACTGACTCTGGAAAGAGCAGCTTGCAATCCTTAATTTCAGGGTCATTGGGCATATTTAGAAGGGGGTGGAGGTTTAAGGAGTCTTGGAACATTTGCTCATGAGAGTGAGTCTCATGAGTGGATCTGTCAGAATTGATGATGAGTTGGTCAGCCTGAGAAAGATTAACGTTTAATTTAGGCTGAGGGCCAGTGGGAATGTGTTGATCTTGATTTTGATCAACTCCTCCACTGGCATCTTCCATCAGAGCATCCTTTGAGGATGGATGGGCAAACTCATCATCGAATGAAGAATCACTTCCGGAGATAGTGATCATGTTCTCATTGACATCGAGAGGACCATCAATGGTTCCCTTTGCTACACAAGGGGCTGACATGACTGCCTTAAAGACAGCCAAGTAACCTACAGAATCCCTCTGTCCAAGGACAGATGCAGACACAGACTCTGCAGGTGTAATGTTTTGTGTAGTTGATTGCCCTTCAACAGAGGTGTGTTGTTGCACCAAAGTATCCTGAGGGAGAATTAAGGCCTGTACCCCTCCTTGTGACATAGAAGGGGCATTGGCAGCCTGTGCAGACTCAGAGTGTAAGATAGAAGGAGTCTGATCAGCTTGGGGAGGAGAAGCAGTGTCACCTATGCGTTCGATACTTCTCTCCTTAGGCTGACCATCCTCATAAACGACGTGCATAGACTCTGACTCACTTTGGATCTGGGCTAGATCCTCTGTTACCCCTTTAATGATATCATCAACCTTTTGGGAGGCTGATGATGGTGAATTCGGTTTTGACATAGTATGACCTTGGGAGGAGGTCTTTCTTTCAATACCTTCACCCTGTTTGGAGGGTTGGGTAGCAATGGGTGTTCCCTTTAACTCGTCTACACTCTTTTGGGAGAGTGCAGATGGGCATGGTGTTTTCGGCTTGTCAGCTTGGGTGGCAGGGATAGCTTTGGAACGTTCCTTAGCTTCCACTGCACCTTGGGGGATCTCAAGAGATGATGTTGCAATATCAACCCCAGAAGCTGACACAGATTTCTTTGAAGATCTTTTCTTTTTGGCCTTGAGAGGTACTAAGTCCTCAACAAGGAGTCTTTTAGAGTCGGATTTTGAGCGAATGGACGAAGGTGTGGCTAGGGAGGCTGATGTTTTGGCCAACCTTTCACCCTCTTTTGTAGGAGTAGAATTGTGAATAGATTCAGAAGAGTTTGAGGGTTCAGAAGCATGTGTACCTGGGTCCCCCTGATTAGCAGATTGAGTGTCAGACCCAGATCGCGTCGAAGTAGGGACAACTTCCCTTAGTGCTTCTTGCTCCTTCTCTCTTTTCCTGCAAAAATCAAGGTAGATCTGCATTGCTCGGGTCAGACCCTGCACAGATACCTTTGGACTATTGAAGATGTTGTTATTGATAGATTTGCATTCAACAATCTGACCAGTTGCCAGACTGAAATCATTGTCAAGAATAGCCTCAATGATAAGAGAAAGAATCCTACCATAAGGTATGGTAAGACTCTTCTTATGAACGCGATCAACAAGGTCCTTAAAGATTAAAGCAGCAAAATCTATTCTGGTCATGGTGACCATTGCATGAAAAATCTGCAATTCTAGGACATTAGGCTGATCAAAGCTGCCTGCCTTTACTTGTAAGGTTTTCGAAATTGTGCTCAATAAGTAGTTCCAAATACCAGTTAAATGTTTCATTTTAACAACTGAAGCCAGTGGACCAGTATATCCAACTTCTTGCAAAACATTTTTGGCTTCAGTGTGAGACACAACATCATCATATTCATCATCAGGCATATATGATAGCTCAAAAGCAGACTTAAGCCTTTCGTAAGAAATGTATACCTTTTTCTTACCGTTGAGGATTGAGCCATAGATTGCAGCATCTCCTTTCTTATTCTGTTTCACGACACAGCTCGCCCAAAATTCACACAAGAGATCTTGAAACTCCTAGTCTGGCTTCTCAAGCATCACTTTGCCAAATGGATGATACCACAAGAAAGCCACTATTTCATCGTATCCTTTAGCCCATGAAGGAGGATGAATATTGGCGTACACCAGACTACCAATCTTGATTTTACCAGTATCAAGATCAGCAGGAACCACTACTACCTTATCTCCCACCACATAAGGAGACATCTTGTTTGCGCTTATCGGAGCTGGAAACTGACTTTCAGATTCGGAACTAGATGGAGAATCATTGGTATGAATAAAAACAGAAGATGATGCCATTTTGAAAACAAATTTTTAGAAGAAATTAAATTTAATAAAACAGTAATCAGATTTGAGAGAAAAATTGATTTAAGAAAAATGTGAACAAGTGATTTGGGATTTTAGGTTAAATAAATGTTATATACAAAACCCAAAATATCTTATTTGAAAAAGTTGGAGAGAGAAATATTTTGATTGGTTGATCAACAAGTAGTGGTGGTACTTTTTCAGTAACCGGTAGGACCACTACACGTGTCACACTCCAATAGGATCAACCAAGTACACTTAATAAAATAATGAAAGTAATAAAACGCACTGAGATTTAATAACAAAAATAACCACGAAGCTGGGTCAGACTCAGCTTACCCTCTTTCACTTGAAATGCACCAAGTGTGAAAGGGTAGTTTGGGTCTGACACAGCTTACCCTCAAAAATTTAGAATAACTCTAAGGGGTCAGATTTGCTATTACTTAGCTCACTACATTCTACAAATTAAGCATACCTAGCTTACTTATGAGATAGTTGAACCTTGATTCATCCAATGGCTTTGTGAACAAGTCAGCAAGCTGATTATCTGTTGGAATGAAGTGGAGCTCAACATCTTCTTTCATCACATGATCCCTGATGAAATGATATCTTATATCAATGTGCTTGGTCCTTGAATGAAGCACAGGATTGTTTGAAATTGCTATGGCACTGGTACTGTCACCAAAGATTGGAGTTTTTGTTGCAGTGACACCATAGTCTTGAAGCTGATATTGCATCCAAAGAATTTGAGAGGAACAACTTCCTGCAGTAACATATTCAGCTTCTGCAGTGGAAATAGAAACTGAATGCTGCTTCTTGCTGGACCAGCTTACAAGTCTATTGCCAAGCAATTGACAAGCTCATGAAGTACTTTTTCTATCAATCTTACAGCCTGCAAAGTCAGAATCTGAATATCCAATTAGATCAAATCCTGAGTCTTTGGGATACCAAAGACCCAGATTGGGACTACCTTTAAGGTATCTGAAGATTCTCTTCACAGCTTTAAGATGAGATTCCTTAGGACTAGCTTGATATCTTGCACAAAGGCATGTAGCAAACATAATATCTGGTCTACTAGCAGTTAAGTAAAGTAATGATCCTATCATACCCCTATAAGCTGTGATGTCAACAGACTTACCATTTTTATCTTCATCCAGCTTATCACCAGTTCCCATAGGAGTTTTAATAGGTGAGCAATCAGTAAAACCAAATTTGTTTAAGAGATCTTTAACATACTTTCCTTGGTTTATGAAAATTCCATTTTTAGTCTGTTTAACTTGTAAACCCAGAAAATAGTTTAGTTCTCCCATCATGCTCATTTCATACTTTTTAGACATTAATTCAGAAAACTTTTTGCAAAGTCTTTCACTGCCAGACCCAAATATTATATCATTTACATATATTTGTACAAGCAGAATATCACCATTATACTTTCTCACAAACAAAGTCTTGTCAACATTAACTCTTTTGAAGTTATTTGCCAATAAGAATTTAGACAAAGTATCATACCATGCCCTTGGAGCTTGCTTCAACCCATAAAGAGCCTTGTCAAGCTTGAACACATGGTCAGGAAACTTTGAATTTTCAAAACCAGGAGGTTGTTCAACATAGACTTCTTCTTCCAATTTTCCATTAAGAAATGCACTCTTCACATCCATTTGATAGACCTTGAAACCCTTGTGAGCAGAGAAGGCCAAGAACATTCTGATTGCCTCTAATCTTGCCACTGGTGCAAAAGTCTCATCATAATCAATTCCATCCTCTTGTCCGTAACCAAGAGCTACCAATCTTGCTTTGTTTCTGGTCACAACTCCCCTTTCATCCATTTTGTTTCTGTAGACCCACTTGGTTCCAATCACAGTCTTGTGATGAGGTCTTGGAACAAGTTCCCAAACCTTATTTCTTTCAAACTGTGTTAGATCATCTTGCATTGCATTAACCCAAGAGGGATCTTCCAGAGCTTCATCAACCTCAGTTGGTTCCATCTTGCTCACAAAATTGACAAACATGCAGAAGTTGCCTGTTGCCTTTCTTCTTGTTTTCACACCAGAGAGTGGATCACCAATGATTTGGTTGATTGGATGACTCTTTGTCCATCTAGTAACTGGGACAATGGACTGATTTAGATTAGATGGTTCAGCATGATCAGTTTGAGGAAGAGGCTGATCAGCTTGGATAGGAATGGAGGAGTCTGAACCAGTTGGAGAGTCATTTAATGGATTCTGAATAATAACTTCAGTAGGAGTAGGATCAGCTTGTGCATCTTCAAAGATTGGAACTTCTTCTTCTTCTTCTTCAATGAGTTGCTCCCCCTGAGTTTGAGCATTATTAGTTTCAACTGGAGGATTTGTTGGAGGGTCATTCTCAGGTACAACCAGTTCTTCAAAATTGAAGTCTTCATCTTCAGGAGGAGAGCAGTCTGGCTTGGAACAACCTTCATCAATGCTTACATTTACAGAGTTCTCAATTGTTTTAGTTCTCTTGTTGTACACTCTGTAGGCCTTCATCATTGTTGCATATCCAAGTAGGATACCTTCATCTGATTTCTCATCAAACTTTCCAAGACGGTCTTTCTTAGGAAACCAATTTTAGGTTTTCTCCCCCTAAGAAGTTCATATGCAGTCTTCTGGTGTCTTTTCACAATGAGGGATCTGTTCTGGGTAAAGCAAGCTGTGTGTACTGCTTCAGCCCAGAAATGAGACTTGACATTGTTTTGAGCCATCATGGATCTGGCAGCTCAATAAGAGTTATGTTTCTTCTTTCTGCAACACCATTCTGTTGAGGAGTTCTGGCAGCTGAGTAGACTTGTGAAATTCCCTTTTCACTGCAGAATGAATTAAGAGTGATATTCATGAATTCAGTGCCATTATCACTTCTTAATTGCCTAACAGGCCTTTTGTAGAGAATTTCAGCTTGCTTAATGAAATGAATAATGCTGTCAGCAGCTTCACTCTTGTGTCTTAGAAAGAAAACCCAGGTGTATCTTGAATACTCATCAACAATTACCAAAGAGTACCTCATTCCAGTGAATGATGGAGTACTGATTGGTCCAAATAAGTCCATATGAAGCAGATCCAAACAATTTTCAATGGTTGAGCATGTCTTAGACTTAAAAGTAGCTTTATGTTGCTTGCCTTTCTCACAAGCACCACACAGCTTGTCCTTCTCATAGTTAATCACTGGAAGACCAGACACCAACTCTTTCTTACACAGCTTGTTGATGTCTTTGAAATTCATATGAGACAGCCTTTTATGCCACAACCAATTCAGCTCATCTTGAGACTTTGACATGAAACATACTTCTCTTGTGACAGTTGGATTTCTCATGTCAAAAGAATACAAAGACTCATCCCTCTTTGCAATAAGAACCACATTGCCTTCCAAATCAAGAACAATTCCCTTATCAGACCCGAATCTCAGTTCATAACCAGCATCACACAACTGACACACACTTATCAGATTGTGTTTCAAACCATTTACATATGAGACTCTTCTGAAAGTAAGAGGACCATTTGAAAGAACACCAAAACCTTCAGTCTTTCCTTGAGAATCATCTCCAAAAGTAACATTAGGACCAACGCGAATCCTAAAGCTACATAGCAGGGACTTACATCCGGTCATATGCTTGGAACATCCACTGTCCAAGTGCCAGGTATTATCATCGTGACCGCCCTGCAATTATGATAAGAGATTAGTTCATTTTGGGAACCCATCCAAGGATGGGTTCACCAGAGTTGACCTTCTGGTCTGACTCAGATTGGGGAACTAAATACAGACTCTTATCACATTTTGAAACCCATTGTTGCTTGGTCTGTCCTTTACCAGATTCAAAGTTCTTTTTAGCAACAATCAAGGTTTCCTTCTTAACAAAACATTTACCTATTCCAGCTTTCTTACATTCAGCTTTCAATTTTCTTTGATCAACAATTTTTGGATCAGACACATCTTTAAGAAAATTGGTTTTCATTGACACCTTATCAGATCTGGACTCAACATATTTTAAAATCAACTTGTTAGATTCAGACTTGGTGTTACTTGAAATAGACTCAGATTTTGCTTGTGACTCATTTCCTAGAGAACCAAACTTCTTACTCTTTAAAAGCTTAATTTTCTCTTTTGGAACATTGTGATCTTTATCCTTTCTTTTGTTTCTCTTTAAACTATTCTTGTTTGTTTCATTCTTTGAATCTGAAACAGATTGGGTGATGGTCAGCTTGGACAAGTCAAGACTTTCCTCAGGTTTTAACTCAACAAGCTGATCAGCTTTAGACACAGCTTCAGCAATGGTCTGACCCATAGATTCAGGATCTTTAAACCCAATACCAGATTTCTGAACCAACTTAATTGGTTTAGAAATAGTCTCTTTGGTTTGGACTTTGGGTGGTGATGGAGGCTGATAACAAGGCTCCATAGCACATACTTCAGCTATGGCTATGGCCCTATCATAATCACCATCAAAGATAGCTTGGATCTGATGAGGTATTTGTTTATTCACACATTTAGCAACTCTTTTAGAGCTTATACACCATGTTTCAGTAATTTGATTTACTTTTAAAAACTTTTCTTCTGCAGTTTTAGCTTCTTTAATCAGAATGGAGTTTAATTGCTTTTGAGCTTTAACTTCATATTCTAGTTTTTCAATGGTGTGACTCTTAGAGCTGTTATCAAGTTTCAAAAGATGTATTTCCTTTTTGAGTTCTTCATTAAAATGTTTTTGCAGTAAAACCTCATCACCAAGTTTGTTCAGTCTGGACAGCTTCTCATTATCAGACAGATTTGAAAAGAAAGTTACCTCAGGTGGAGCAGTCTGACTGGTGGATGCCTGGTGAGCTGACTCAGATTGCTGTTGTATTTTTACTAGATCTTCAGCAAATCTTTGAGTAGCTTCTTTAGCCATGAAACACTTGGCATCTTTGTACAGCTCATCATCAGATGATGTGGCACTTTCAGCCCAGTCTTTGGCTACCAGACTCTTCTCATTTCTGTTCACCTTCTCAGTCAGCTCAGCTACTTGTGCTTTCAAGGCTTTGTACTTTGTCTTGAGCTTAGAGTATTTTTCACCTCTTCCACCTTTGGCTGGCACAGCTTGAGCAGTTTCTTTTGATCTACAATCACCAGCCATATGTCCAGTCTTGCCACACTTGTAACAAGTAACCTTGGACATATCAAATGGCTTCTTAGCTTTATCAGCTTGGCCACCTCTTCCTTTTCCTTTAAACTTGTTAAAGGATCTCCTTCTGATCCTTTCAGCCAACATAGCTACTTCATTAGCTAGTTCATCACCATCAAAGATAGCTTGGATCTGATGAGGTATTTGTTTATTCACACATTTAGCAACTCTTTTAGAGCTTATACACCATGTTTCAGTAATTTGATTTACTTTTAAAAACTTTTCTTCTGCAGTTTTAGCTTCTTTAATCAGAATGGAGTTTAATTGCTTTTGAGTTTTAACTTCATATTCTAGTTTTTCAATGGTGTGACTCTTAGAGCTGTTATCAAGTTTCAAAAGATGTATTTCCTTTTTGAGTTCTTCATTAAAATGTTTTTGCAGTAAAACCTCATCACCAAGTTTGTTCAGTCTGGACAGCTTCTCATTATCAGACAGATTTGAAAAGAAAGTTACCTCAGGTGGAGCAGTCTGACTGGTGGATGCCTGGTGAGCTGACTCAGATTGCTGTTGTATTTTTACTAGATCTTCAGCAAATCTTTGAGTAGCTTCTTTAGCCATGAAACACTTGGCATCTTTGTACAGCTCATCATCAGATGATGTGGCACTTTCAGCCCAGTCTTTGGCTACCAGACTCTTCTCATTTCTGTTCACCTTCTCAGTCAGCTCAGCTACTTGTGCTTTCAAGGCTTTGTACTTTGTCTTGAGCTTAGAGTATTTTTCACCTCTTCCACCTTTGGCTGGCACAGCTTGAGCAGTTTCTTTTGATCTACAATCACCAGCCATATGTCCAGTCTTGCCACACTTGTAACAAGTAACCTTGGACATATCAAATGGCTTCTTAGCTTTATCAGCTTGGCCACCTCTTCCTTTTCCTTTAAACTTGTTAAAGGATCTCCTTCTGATCCTTTCAGCCAACATAGCTACTTCATTAGCTAGTTCATCACCATCAGATTCATCACATTCAGATTCAGCACAAACAGAGTTAGGATTTGACATCACAGGAATATCATCATTAATACAGGGAATGATCTCATTACTAATTGAACTAGGGTGTTCAGTCATAGAAGCAACAAGTGCAGCAGCAGGCTGACTATAAGAATCACCCATAGCAATTAGTTTTTCAGCCTCTGAACATTCTTGGTTATGAAGCAAACCAAAAAGTCCAGGGAGATCAAGATCATGATAAACAGAACTTAATTTAATAGATGAAATATAGTTGTTCCATTTGGGTGGTAATGAATCAAGAAATTTGCTCTTTAAAACCTCATTTTTCTTATTAATTCCAACAACAGCTAAATCATTTACCAAAGCATTAAAGCGGGTATGAGTGTCAGTCAAGGATTCATTTCTCAAAGAGAAAAATCTCTCATACCTCCTGGTCAATGTAGTAATTGTGGATTCCATGGAGGTAGAACAACCTTCAAACATAACAGTCAATGTACCCCACATTTTCTTTGCTGTTGAACACATTTTAATTGAATGGTAAAGGTCTTTGGGCACAGCTTGGACAATGAAATTTCTAGCCTTCACATCCAAGTTTGCCAACCTCCTATCCTCATTCCCCCAATCTGCCTTATCCTTAACTATAGATTTGACTGTGGCAGGAATGGTTGGTTGACCTTCCCTGACCACAGCTTCTACCACAATGGTTTGTGTAGGAACATAAGGACCATCCGTAAGGATGTCAGGCATATTGTTATCGATGGATTCAAGGAACAAAGACATTCTACCTTTCCACCCACTGAAATCATCTTTGTCAAACATGGGTGGTCGGGTTGAAGAACCATTATCAATATAAGATGACATTACGTTTTACTATAAATGAAAATACGCAAGGATCAAGTCAAGTTAATTCTCAACCACCGTTCTGATACCAATTGATACGTCCTACGGTGTATCAATATACCAAAGTATATTGAACACAGAACAGTTGTAGAGGGGGGTGAATACAACTTTCCATAATCTTTACAAACTTTTAAACACAAAACGTTTTAAGATTCAGATAAAGAATATCAAGCAAGTAAGTAAAGTGCAGGAATCATTAAAACAGTAAAGCAGTAAAGGAATCAAAACATTCTTGAACACAGATTGTAGTTTTCAAATGTAATCCTTTATTAAGAAACAATCTATACAAAGAATTACAGTGTTGTTGTGGAATAAAGATAGTCTATAGATATCTAAACAACCCTATGAAGTGACAAACAATAATCAATCAGTTTCAGCTCAAGAGAATCAGCCCAAGCTGATCTCGTACAGACTAAGTTGTGTGTAAGAGCAGAGAAACTAGTGTGAAGAATGATTCTCAGGAAATGCCACACATATGCAATCCATGAATGAGGCTTTTATAGCACAAGCGCTCATTCATTAGGTGTCCGTTGCAGCTACGTGTAATTCGTTTAGTGGTTGATGAAGGAATAATCAATCGTGCCTTTCATGGTACTTGTGGTCCCCTACGTACTAACGCACATTCTTCATCTACCAATAGGAGTATGGACACGCATATATAAACAACCACCAACCTGGATCCTATGATTCTTCCTAGTCACGTCATTTGTCCTTATCTTCAATCCAGGTTGTTATCTTCACTTGATTGTCAGACACAGATTGGGCCATTTTTCAAGGCACCAATCTGCCTAAGTGTTTCCAAGCTGATTGCTAATCCCAAGCTGTCTTCCACTAACATCTTGGTCTTCTATCTTCAATCCTCCTCTTCGACTTAGACTGAATGCTAATACAATTTGATGCAGCTTGAATAACACTTGCTTCCATAAGATATTAAATTAAAGTATGAAGCATGATCTGGGTCAGAGACAGATCGTAAGCTGTGTCAGCTTAGTCTGACCCAGATCAGATTACAAGAACCAAAAGATTACTAAGTGTTTATAGGTCAGATTTGTCATCATTAAATTTACAATTAACATTGGGACTCAACACTACTTGTACAAGTTTACGCGGATGACATTATCTTCGGGTCATCAGACGAAAAGATGTGCAAGGAGTTTGAGCATATTATGAAAGGGACATTTGAAATGAGTGCTATGGGAGAGATGAACTTCTTTTTGGGTTTGCAGGTTGAACAGAAAAAGGACGGATTCTTCATTCAACAGACGAAGTATGCACAAGATATTTTGCAACAATTTGGAATGGAAGATACTTCACCAATGAATACTCCTATACAAAAGAACCATCAACTTAGGATGTTTTCTCTTAATGATCCAGAAGTTGATCCTACTCGTTACAGGGCCATGATAGGTTCGTTGATGTACCTTACGGCATCAAGACCCGATATCATGTTTGCGGTTTGTTGGTATGCACGTTATCAGTCCTTCCCAGGGAAAGCCATATGAAAGCTGTTAAACGGATTCTTCGCTACCTCAAAGGGCAACCAGTGCTAGGTCTTTGGTATTCAATTGGGGGAGACTTTGAATTCGTGGCTTATACAGATGCTGACTATGGCGGCTGCAACTTTGATAGGAAATCGACTTCAGGTGGATGTCAGTTCTTAGGGGGGAAATTGGTTTCATGGCAATGTAAGAAGCAGACTTCTGTTGTGATCTCGTCTTGCGAGGCGGAATACATGGCAGCTGGTGGATGTTGTTCACAGGTTCTATGGATTCAGCAACAACTGCGTGATTACGGTCAGAATTTCCTTTGCACTCCCATAAAGATAGACAATGAATCCACTATATCCATTACCAATAATCCTGTTAAGCACAGTAGGACTAAGTACATAGACATAAGGTTTCATTTTATTCGTGATTGTGCTGAAAAGAAATTAATAGTCCTAGAAAAGGTGCCAAGTGACTTTAATTTAGCTGATTTGTTCACTAAGGCTTTCGACCGAACTCGTTTCGAGTTGTTAGTCCAATTGATTGGAATGAGAAATCTATAGTGACAGTGTCTCTCAAAAGGAACTTTGTAAAATGTGTCAGTGTTTTGTGTCGTTATGTATGTGAGTCATATAGTGTCATAAAAGGAAAATAAAAATGAGAAAATTTAGAAAAGAAAAAGAAAATAATAAATAGAGTAAGGTCACTGCGTCAAGACGATTAGACGTGACGATACTTTAGCTTTTAAGCCTACTTAATTGTACTTTAATTGCTTAGTTCAGTGATACCATTATATGATGTATCGGTAGGCACAAAGTACCAAAGTTTCCTTATAATCTGAACTTTAATGTATACAATGTTCTTATGGGAAACATTCAGATATTTGGTTGAGAATGCCTGCTCTTAATGTAGAGTCTGGTCCTTAAATCTTGCAAAAGATCTAGCATTGTAATTTTATATATTTGGTCTTTATATAGAAGGTCTCGGGTACATACATGCGTATGTATTGCTTTTTCGGATGTATATTTGTGACAAGATATGCAAATATCTTTTTAATCTTTTGAAAATTATGGAGCTAATGTGGCCTTTGAGATTCGGACAAGTAAGTCATTGGGGTGTCTTTGTATACCTAGCCTACCTAAAGCTTCCAATTTGGGATAGGTTGTCAGAAAGTTCGCTACACGGGTCTCATCGAAAGTCACGGGTTTTCATAAGCACTTTAAAATGATGTCACAAATATGCAAGTACTTAGCATTATGCAATGTTGGGTATATTTCCGTACGTGAGTCAAGTTATGTCGCTTTGCGTGTGAGGAATCACCGACCTGTCACCGCTGACTTGATTCTTAAAGGATTTCCTCCTATACTCACCAAATGTCTTAATTTTAGTGCTTGTGTCGATTGTGGGAGTATATCTAAATGTGGGTCACTTAAGTTTGCAAACTTGATTAAGTGGCATATTAGGCTACTCGGGTTACATGGTGACTGTCCTTGGCCAGGGTATGCTGAAAGTGTTACAACTAAAAGGAAACTGGAAGTACCAAGTGTTTAAGAGGACAAACATATTGGTAATCGTTGATGGATCACTGTTCATAACTAATAATAAGAGAATTATTTCTCGCTTGTGGGCTTATGTAACATGCTAAGCTGATCTAATCAAGCAGTAACTTTAGCTCTTGTAACTATGTTATTCGTTTATGTTCAGTGTATGTGTGTGTGTGTGTTGTTTTTCGTGTTATGTTCAATTTTTATTTAATTTTAGTGTTTAAATAAAAGTTCCTATTGCACGAGAGACAGAGTCAGAATAGAATCTAGTTTCCAAGAGGACTCAACTACGTTCTATAAGGAACACTGAATAAACGAGTAGGGTAGTTAAGCGATAGTGTTGTGATTAAAAGCTAAAAGAAAGTGTGTCATATTAACAGAATATGAGTTTAAGGAAAAGAACACAGAGTTGTTGATTTTAGTAAACAGATATTGAGTGAATACATATTTGATTTATCTTTAGAAAGAAGATTTTCATTAGAATGAACACAGAGTTGTTCATAGTTTGAATTTGATCTTTGAAAAGATTTTTGTAGAATCAAAAAGATTTGGAACAGAGATTTCAAATGATTTTGTTTAAGTTCGAATGTGCTTACAGTGAATTATTTGACCTTAAAGTGACTTAGACTTATAGTAGACTGTTAAGTATATTCATTATATCTTGTAAACTTATTCAATTCTTCAGATTGTATAGTATTACTTTGAGAATATTTGATGTTGTTGTTGAGATGTGCAGGACAACGAACAGATGTTTGATTTTGTAGGCTGTCAAGCAAGATCTCACAACGGAAGCAAGCTAAATATCATGCAAAAGTATAAGAGATTAGGTTTCAGTTCATATGCTTTACAGAGTTAAAGCCTTATGTTTATGAAAGTGTAATCTGTATAGATTTGCATGATAAAGCAGACATGTTCGGAAGACCTTAGATTAGGTTATCCATAGAACAATAAAACAGGGATTTTAAGGTTCAAGGTCATGTATTTTGAACAATGAGACAGTGTTCTCAAGGTTTGTTGATTACTTTGTAGTTCTAGACTAAGATAATATCATATAAATTATTATGACTTATGATAGTTAAGAATAACAAAATTGGAGAAGAAAATGAAAAATGTAGTTCTAGATTAAGTCGTTACTATCATATTGTGTAGTAATGAAATAATGAAGAATAACATTATCATTGTTATTTTATGCGTTTTTAAGCTTGCATGTGCAGGTGTGAGCACAAGAAGCTGTAGTTTATATGTTTGATCTGAAAACTTTAATCATGGTTCATGAAGAAAGTGATCAGAAGAAACATTCAGAGTTATGAAGATATGGAGACGTGAATATATTGCTTTTGAAACAGGATTTATGTTCCTACAGTTTGTGATTCAAGTTTTAAAGTTTCTGGTTTTCATGGAGGTTAACTAGTTCAGTGTTGATCGTTAGAAATTCTACTTCTCTATTATATGCCGGTTATGCAAGGCGAGCAGGGACTCGAGCAATAGATCCAAGAAGGAAGATTGCATATGCTTAATTCGGAGGGATTTATCGTTGAGGGGGGAAAACTACAACTAGATATGGTGCATTAGTTTATCATGACGATACAGAGAGTTTGAAGTTTGCTGATCAATTTGCAGTTTCAGAAAAATTGAGTTTCAGGTATAGCAATAAAATGTGTTGTCTCGAAGTTATCTTTTTCAGTGTATTTGCAGAGAAATTAATCTAAAGGAAGGATTTCTAAGCAAAAGACTGAAGTGTTCAAGACAAGGCTAAGATCATCAAGTTTTTATAATATTTTTATTTAGTAATTACTGATGATGATAGCTATGTTTTGGCTAGTTGAAGATCTTGGATATAGATATTTTCTTTTGAATATGGAAGATTATCAACTTTTATGTAAAGCCTTAGACATAAACATAATGTGAATGTAGAAGGTTATCGTTTATGTAAAGCCTTAGACATAAACATAATGTGAATGTAGAAGGTTATCATTTATGTAAAGCCTTAGACATAGAAATGTAATATTTGAATGTGAAAGGCTACTGAGTTAATATTTTTGTAACCTTAGACATAGATATTTCGTTTGAAGATGAAAGGTGGTCAAATATGTGTTTTTGATGCCTTAGATATAGAAATGTATTTAGGAATGTGGAAGGTTATATTATTAAGTATTGATTATTTAGATCATATAGTTATGAAATGTTGTCATAAGAATATGAAGTGCTTAATCAATATTATGCTTTGTTTGAAATTTATATGACATAATGAGTTTATATGTTCATAAGAATTTCTGAATATTTTTGCTAAATCATAGTTATGTATCCCATTCATAAATTGAGGGGGAGTACATAAGAATGATTATAGTTATCTTTATTGATCATAGTTATGTATCCCAGTCATAAATTGAGGAGGAGTACATAAGAATGATTATTTTTATAATGATTAGTCATAGTTATACATCCTAGTCATAAAATTGAGGGGAGGTATAAGAATGATGAATCAATTTTATAACTTTTTATTGAGTTTTTACAGATTGGGAAAGCTCATTTCGAGAAAGTTTTGGAAAGATTGATCTTGGAAAAGTTGAAGAATTTTTGTAAGTTTATTAACTTTTCAGGTTTAAGACGAAGATCAGGGAAAAGATGAAAATTTGATGTCTACAGGTTTAGTCATTTAATTTTTCATATTTCCAGGAAGTTCGTAATAAATGTTGATCATTTATTCAGAATCTTTGATGAAATTTTGATTTTAAAGTGTGCAGGAGGTAATTACGACCTCGTAATTGGCAAGAGGCAGAATGCGACCTCGTAATTGGTCGATTGGGCCTTTATGCAAATGACCTCGTAATTGGGCCGGGTTGACCCAGACCCATTCGGGTCAAGTGGGTATATAAACCCAAATAACCCTAATACGACCTCACAAATTAAAACCAATATTCAGAGCTTTACGACCCCGAAAAACACTTTGCTACCCCGATTTTGATTCGATATATACGATTAGATCCAGTGTCTTTGAGTGATATTTTTGTGATCCTTGTGAAATACTGAATCTAGGTATACTATCTAATCGTAATACAGTTAACCATGCAACAAGAAAATCAAGAAAATAGTGTTCGAAATTTTCGAACTAGGTTTTTCTATTTTGCTTAGATTTTGATGTTTTTGGTTAAAAATAAGGGTTGGGGGTATGTTTATCGCTTGAATATGAAAGTGTAGAAGCATTTTTTACAAGTTTTGGTTTGGTAAATCGTAAAATCGCGATGAAGAAGATGAACAGTGCGACGGACTCGCATTTGGGGGTTTGCTAGCCCAGATCTGCGACCTCGCATTTGTCAATTTATTTTGACTTTGTTGACTTTGTAACAACCCTCAAGTTCCGACTAGGACAACTTACTTAGACTTATCTAGGTATCTAACCCTAGAGGTTTGTTAAGAGAATTGACCTTCTAAACATTTAAGGCATAGTGATAATTGCCCTCTAGTTCAATGAAATACCGTAAATGACTAGCTATCTTAGAAATGCCATAAACAATGACAACAATCATTCAAGACATTCCCAATCTATAAACTAGTTCTAATTGAACTTTATGAAATGTCAATAAACCAAAAACTTCATTCCAAGAGCGCAGGTAATAAATAAACATGTAAGACTCACAACTTTTTGACAAAGCCAATAAATCTTACAAAATGTCCAACAAATCAATCACCAAGCCAATTTAAGTAACTATGGCACGAGAATAAAGATTCCTATCTCAAAGTATATTCATAAATTAATATGTACATAAAAGTGTTTAAATAACAATAAGTATATATATATATATATGCTAAAACAAATACAAGTTTATAAATAAAGGCTTATGTAACAAATTAAAAACACAAAAATATATACATATATATACATATACACATACTAGAATAAAAATGTACTTACACTACAAACTAATACAAATAACCTTACAAAATACATATACAAACACCTAACTCATACATACATTCATACACCCTTATACACTTATAAAAATAAATAAAAAAAAAAAAAAAAGTGAGAAACCCTATTCTTAAGCCTTGGCCGTCCCCCCCCCCCCCCTCACACACATTCAACACATTTTTTTTCACACACACACATTTTCTCTCATCCAAAAACTCTCTCTTCTCCTCTTCCATTTTTGACTCAAATAATCAAGAAAAACAAGAACAAAAATCATTCTAAACTATATTAATAATAAGGGTTAAGCAAGGGTTGTTTCAAGATAAGATTAAGGGTTGTTTCAAGCTTGGATTAAGGGTTATTAGGAGCATAAATAGGTCCGAAAATTCTGCCCATTTTTCACCTTCAAAACCAAGTTCTTCAAGGGTATAAATCTTCATCTCTTTACTAGATCTATATTGTTCTTGTTTATGTTCAAAGGTTTTATCAAAAGTTTATGCTTTCTTCTTGTTTTCTTTGTAATATACACTTGATGAAGGCAAGTTGATAGGATCTTTCTCCTCATGCATATGCATGTGGAAATCTATGAGAAAGATCCAAGGATTCAACAAGTTTAAGACCCAAAAGTGTTGTTATAGATTAGTAGCTTTTAAAGTGATTTTCCTTTTCATAGATCTATATGTTTTTGTATATTTTGAAGAATATATTTCTGAGATTTTTCATTAAAAAGATGTTTTTATGTTGTTGAAAGTTAGATCTATAAAGATTGGTATTGAAAAGTGTTGATTCGAATGAATACATGTTAGATCTAAGAAAGTTGAATCTTGTTGTTGGATTATGAGATGGATGGACTTGTATTAAGTGAAAAATATGTTAAAAGAGGTAAAATAATCTGGAAATTTGATGTCAAGAGGTATAAAAATAAAGTATTAAAATTGTAAATGATGAACTCAAGTGTTAATAAAGCAAGAATGGTCATTGGTGTGTTGTTTGGACCCAAATGCTTCTGACAGAATTATTCTTCTGTCTTTGGACGGATAAACTGGGCATGTGAGGGCCGTTTCAAGAAAAACTTTCAAAATAAAAGTTGTAGATAAAAGAGTTAAGTTTAACCTCCAACTGGAATCACTCAAAAACACTAAACCAAACCAAAGATATGATTTTTCTACCAAAAGTGGTCAAAACTTGATTTTTGTCTTAATGTTGAGTCAACTTTGACGATTTTTAATTTCTTAACTAGTAGGTTTCAGAAGTTTAAACTTGGTGTGAACTGATTTCAAAGTGTCCCTAACTTAAAATAAAATTGGGAGATTTTTCTTAAATGTCCATCATAGAAATCTTTTATAAAATATATTGAGTCGCACAGCAGCAAGCTTTCTGACCAACTTTGGTTTTGTAACTTTTAGAGGTAGTAAACAATGTCTAAAAATTTAGCAAAAATTCACATAAATATAGGACACATATATGTCTCTGTATAAAAATCACCAACGTCCAAATAATTCAACTTAACCAAAAATGACTACTCAACATTTTATGAAAATAAGTGTTAAAACAGAAAATTCCAAGTAAAAGTTCTTCACAACAAAATAAGCTAAAAGTCACTAGATTGCAACTTTAACCAACTCCAACAATCTCGTAACAAAAAGTATTATAAACCTACTGAAAATATGTCAAATAAAAGTTATAAAACTTAACTTGGTTATTAAATGGCAAAGACAAGCCTACAAATCACTAATTCGGTTCATATAAGCACTAATCGAAAGCTTTAATTTGCACACATCACACCACCACCACTATCACGACTTAAGACACCAAAATATAATGAACATTCTGTAAATAATGAAATAAGGATGAAAATCCATTTTGACGCATTTGAATTGCTCGAAAAATGAGGCTTAAATCACTATTTCGGTAAACGATTTATAAGCTTAGAATCCTCAAAATGAGCGAGACGCAAGAGAGGTTGAGTTGATATGATTTTTCTACCAAAAGTGGTCAAAACTTGATTTTTGTCTTAATGTTGAGTCAACTTTGACGATTTTTAATTTCTTAACTAATAGGTTTCAGAAGTTTAAACTTGGTGTGAACTGATTTCAAAGTGTCCCTAACTTAAAATAAAATTGGGAGATTTTCTTAAATGTCCATCATAGAAATCTTTTATAAAATATATTGAGTCGCACAGCAGCAAGCTTTCTGACCAACTTTGGTTTTGTAACTTTTAGAGGTAGTAAACAATGTCTAAAAATTTAGCAAAAATTCACATAAATATAGGACACATATATGTCTCTGTATAAAAATCACCAACGTCCAAATAATTCAACTTAACCAAAAATGACTACTCAACATTTTATGAAAATAAGTGTTAAAACAGAAAATTCCAAGTAAAAGTTCTTCACAACAAAATAAGCTAAAAGTCACTAGATTGCAACTTTAACCAACTCCAACAATCTCGTAACAAAAAGTATTATAAACCTACTGGATAAAATCATTTTAAGTCAAAGAACAAATGTCATATAAATTAGAAATAATTAAGTAAGTGAAAATCACAAATTAATAACTATTTTTAAATTAATAGAAAAATTACATAAATAAATATATATATCACAATATTCTAAGTTAAAAAACATAATAATCAGAATATAACCCAAATATAATTAGCCACAAATTATAAAGGCAAGTGAGGTACTTAAAAGTATTTTTAAAGAATTATTTGGTTAATAAATCAAGAAAATGAATAAATAATTAATTAAATAATATTAAATTAAATAAATAGATTTAAATCAGAAAGTATTCATAAATATTAATATTATGAAGTTACTAATGTCAAATATTATAATCAAGCAAGGCACACAATGGGAACCATGATAATCAAAGGCAAGCTACCGAAATTCTAACAACTTATAACTACATGTATAATGAAAGTGACCCTTTTACACCAACACTCTCTACAACCAAAAAGATGCAAATATTAACAATATACTTGGATCCCAAAATTTATGACAACATAATGAAAGTGGCATTTCTTAGTGATGGCTTAAGATAGGAACTTACGTATATTAGTCCTATCGTAGGGATAGTCTTGGCTCGAAATGTGATTGGGGAATATGACGGATATATGATCAAGGAAGCTATAGATGGGAAGTACCCATTTTGGATAAGTGAATATAATATGTGGCATATCAAGGTGAGTCATAGCCCCTTTTCAAACTCTTTTATATGTTTTACTTACGGGGTGAAAAAGCATGATTAATTAAAATGGCTTTATCTTATGAAATGATTCTTTGAAACAATGATAATGATATGGGAATTATATTGTATGTTCAACGTGTTATATGTTATATGATGAGCTTGAGTACTGTCAAACGGTGGTCCCCTGTACACTACTATTAACTCATTTGAGGCCTGTAGTTAGAGGGTTGCGCAACTAGGACTTGTCCCCTCATCCACTATTATAGGTAACGGTGGGATGTTTGGTCTGCCTTTGTGGTCACCTTCATCGCCAGTCTGGCCTCGCGGTGCTCTAACTACTATATATTTATGGGCGTCTCCATGGCACGACCCTTGGTTATCTTTATGCACGTGATTGACAGCATGTGTTTATCATTATCTTATCATTTGGGATATTATATCTGATTATTGGGACATAACCGGTCTTAGTAGTGGCTCAAGAACAGTCTCATCAAATTATGTCATGGTAGTCTTACCATTGACCAAGAGGTATTGATATTATATTATGGATGGAAATTGTGGATTGAACATACGGTTTGGGTATTGGACCTTATATGGAATCTTGAAAGTTGTTGAAATTGGCGATATTGAAGTATTGACGACCGGATGGTTTTGGTATGATGAATGATTAATCGATTGATATATTTTTACTCTCACGATAAATGTGACAAATGAGAACTTTATAATTTACCATGGATTTCTCAAACTACTTTGAAATGGTTATGTAACGAGATTACTTAAAAACCTATGCACTCACCAACTACGTTTTCGTAGTTGACACTTTTTCTTCATGCTTTTCAGGAATTAGCGTAAGCTTTGGGAAATTATATGCATCATGATTACTTGTATTGCACTTTGGAGTCAAAGATCAAACCTTGTGACGGGCAATGGAATCCGCCTTGATCATTGTAGTATATCATCTCATGTATTTGTTATTTGTTTCGTAGACTCAATATCCAAGTATGGTAGACGTATTGTACTCGGGAATTGGTTCACATGCTTGTGCATTGTAAAATTATTCTTGTCAACTAAAGCTATGGTGAATGTGATCTATTATCCTTTGACTTTGAATACTCGACTTTCTGTACATCTCATCATTCCGCCGTGGTTGGGGTGTTACAGACTTCTAGATTGCGAGATGGATTTACGACCTGGACCCAAATACGTGGCTAAATTGAAAATACGACCTCGTATTTAGAGTTTAGTTGACTGTATTTTGACTTTAAAATACGACCTCGTATTTAGAGTTTAGTTGACTGTATTTTGACTTTAAAATACGACCTCGTATTTAGAGTTTAGTTGACCTGTATTTTGACTTTAAAATACGACCTCGTATTTAGAGTTTAGTTGACTGTATTTTGACTTTAAAATACGACCTCGTATTTAGAGTTTAGTTGACTGTATTTGACTTAAAATACGACCTCGTATTTAGAGTTTAGTTGACCTGTATTTTGACTTTAAAATACGACCTCGTATTTAGAGTTTAGTTGACTGTATTTTGACTTTAAAATACGACCTCGTATAGAGTAGTGACTGTATTTGACTTAAAATACGACCTCGTATTTAGAGTTTAGTTGACCTGTATTTTGACTTTAAAATACGACCTCGTATTTAGAGTTTAGTTGACTGTATTTTGACTTTAAAATACGACCTCGTATAGAGTAGTGACTGTATTTGACTTAAAATACGACCTCGTATTTAGAGTTTAGTTGACCTGTATTTTGACTTTAAAATACGACCTCGTATTTAGAGTTTAGTTGACTGTATTTTGACTTTAAAATACGACCTCGTATAGAGTAGTGACTGTATTTGACTTAAAATACGACCTCGTATTTAGAGTTTAGTTGACCTGTATTTTGACTTAAAATACGACCTCGTATTTAGAGTTTAGTTGACTGTATTTTGACTTTAAAATACGACCTCGTATAGAGTAGTTGACTGTATTTGACTTAAAATACGACCTCGTATTTAGAGTTTAGTTGACGTATTTTGACTTTAAAATACGACCTCGTATTTAGAGTTTAGTTGACTGTATTTGACTTAAAATACGACCTCGTATTTAGAGTTTAGTTGACCTGTATTTTGACTTTAAAATACGACCTCGTATTTAGAGTTTAGTTGACTGTATTTTGACTTTAAAATACGACCTCGTATTTAGAGTTTAGTTGACTGTATTTGACTTAAAATACGACCTCGTATTTAGAGTTTAGTTGACCTGTATTTTGACTTTAAAATACGACCTCGTATTTAGAGTTTAGTTGACTGTATTTTGACTTTAAAATACGACCTCGTATTTAGAGTTTAGTTGACTGTATTTGACTTAAAATACGACCTCGTATTTAGAGTTTAGTTGACCTGTATTTTGACTTTAAAATACGACCTCGTATTTAGAGTTTAGTTGACTGTATTTTGACTTTAAAATACGACCTCGTATAGAGTAGTGACTGTATTTGACTTAAAATACGACCTCGTATTTAGAGTTTAGTTGACCTGTATTTTGACTTTAAAATACGACCTCGTATTTAGAGTTTAGTTGACTGTATTTTGACTTTAAAATACGACCTCGTATAGAGTAGTGACTGTATTTGACTTAAAATACGACCTCGTATTTAGAGTTTAGTTGACCTGTAT
Organism: Erigeron breviscapus; assembly: GCA_034093135.1. Taxonomy (NCBI): domain Eukaryota; kingdom Viridiplantae; phylum Streptophyta; class Magnoliopsida; order Asterales; family Asteraceae; genus Erigeron; species Erigeron breviscapus. Next base: position 182,985,337 of record CM067167.1, read on the forward strand.
TTTGACTTTAAAATACGACCTCGTATTTAGAGTTTAGTTGACTGTATTTTGACTTTAAAATACGACCTCGTATAGAGTAGTGACTGTATTTGACTTAAAATACGACCTCGTATTTAGAGTTTAGTTGACCTGTATTTTGACTTAAAATACGACCTCGTATTTAGAGTTTAGTTGACTGTATTTTGACTTTAAAATACGACCTCGTATAGAGTAGTTGACTGTATTTGACTTAAAATACGACCTCGTATTTAGAGTTTAGTTGACGTATTTTGACTTTAAAATACGACCTCGTATTTAGAGTTTAGTTGACTGTATTTGACTTAAAATACGACCTCGTATTTAGAGTTTAGTTGACCTGTATTTTGACTTTAAAATACGACCTCGTATTTAGAGTTTAGTTGACTGTATTTTGACTTTAAAATACGACCTCGTATTTAGAGTTTAGTTGACTGTATTTGACTTAAAATACGACCTCGTATTTAGAGTTTAGTTGACCTGTATTTTGACTTTAAAATACGACCTCGTATTTAGAGTTTAGTTGACTGTATTTTGACTTTAAAATACGACCTCGTATTTAGAGTTTAGTTGACTGTATTTGACTTAAAATACGACCTCGTATTTAGAGTTTAGTTGACCTGTATTTTGACTTTAAAATACGACCTCGTATTTAGAGTTTAGTTGACTGTATTTTGACTTTAAAATACGACCTCGTATAGAGTAGTGACTGTATTTGACTTAAAATACGACCTCGTATTTAGAGTTTAGTTGACCTGTATTTTGACTTTAAAATACGACCTCGTATTTAGAGTTTAGTTGACTGTATTTTGACTTTAAAATACGACCTCGTATAGAGTAGTGACTGTATTTGACTTAAAATACGACCTCGTATTTAGAGTTTAGTTGACCTGTATTTTGACTTTAAAATACGACCTCGTATTTAGAGTTTAGTTGACTGTATTTTGACTTTAAAATACGACCTCGTATAGAGTAGTGACTGTATTTGACTTAAAATACGACCTCGTATTTAGAGTTTAGTTGACCTGTATTTTGACTTAAAATACGACCTCGTATTTAGAGTTTAGTTGACTGTATTTTGACTTTAAAATACGACCTCGTATAGAGTAGTTGACTGTATTTGACTTAAAATACGACCTCGTATTTAGAGTTTAGTTGACGTATTTTGACTTTAAAATACGACCTCGTATTTAGAGTTTAGTTGACTGTATTTGACTTAAAATACGACCTCGTATTTAGAGTTTAGTTGACCTGTATTTTGACTTTAAAATACGACCTCGTATTTAGAGTTTAGTTGACTGTATTTTGACTTAAAATACGACCTCGTATTTAGAGTTTAGTTGACTGTATTTTGACTTTAAAATACGACCTCGTATTTGAGAGATTTTTGGGCAAATGTCAATACTGTTCGTGCTGGAAACGAACATATCTTTCATACCATAGTTGCTGGGCAGCAGATACAGTTCACAACTACTGATCTCATTGGTATTCTACGTCTAGGCACAGTGGAACAAGAGGGTGGTGCAACTGGTGTCACCAAATATAGTCATGAGTTAACCCAGGGTGCTTTTAGACGAATGGGGTTTGCTGCTGATCTAACAAGTAAAACCTTGTTCAAGAAAGGTTTTTATGGCAGATGGAGGTATCTAGCTCATGTGTTGCTAGTTGGTTTAAGCAACAAGAAGTCTGGTTTCGATATGTTGAACCAGGAAGCCCAAGCATAGATGCTGGGCTTAGTATTTAATAAGCCGTATATTTTCTCAAAGTTTTTCTTCGATGAGTTAAGGAAGCAGATCAGAGCTGCGGGTACTAGGAGATTTTTGATGTATCCTAGGATTGTGATGATGATCATCAATGCTCGTCTCCCAAATTTACCAGCTGTGGTGGGAGTAGATCAAGTGAGTTCGATTATCAGACGTGGCTATGATGAGTTTCGTCGCAGGTATCCAAATGATCCAAATGCTCAAGATGTAGCATTATTTGGTGCCATCATCAATGCCAACTATGTGGCACCTGCTGATGAGGTCATATCAGCATATGAAGGACCTCAGCCAGAGGATGGCGAAGCTGTTGAAGATGATGCTCATCTAGATCATCTTCATGATGTCGTAGTTGAAGGTGATGTGCCAATTGAGCCTGAGGTTGTTGTACAGGTTGCAGATGATGTGATTAATCAACCTGGTGCCAATCCTGAGATTATTGATGATCTTTTGGAGGAGATGGCTGATCCAGAGGGTGATATTGCTCAAGTGCAGCGGTACAATGCCAATGTTGAAGACCCAGAAGATGCAGACCTGGACTGGGATATAGATGATTATGTAGCTGGAGCTGCTGTTGGTTCTGAAGCAGCTAGAGCTAGCAGGTGCTGGAGAAGCTAGTGGGTCAGGAGCTGGGCAGGCTAGTAGGTCAGGTGTGGATGCAGGAGATAGAGGAAAGGCTATTGCTGATGCTGAAGCAGAAAGAGAGCCTTCTGTGCATACTGATGGTGATGATTCCAGCAGTGATGGTGTTGAGTATCCTTACAGATCTCATACATTCATCAGAGTTGGATCCAGAATGGTTCCTAAATCTCCTGCTGTTGCTCAAGGAAGAAGAAGAGTGAGAGAAGCTAATGAAGATTGGGTGCTAGAGCATCCATTAATTAAGAGAAGTAGACTTGTCAGAGCACAAGAGACTTCTGCTGCTGGTGGTGCATCAGTAAGTGTGTCAGAGACTATTCCTGAGACTACACAGCCACAGTCACAGCCACAGAAAAGTGAAGAGACTAGTTTGAGCCTTGCTGATCTGCAGAGACAGATGTCTGAACAGAGGGAACATCATGAAAAGTCTATGAATGAGATGAGAGGCTTGATCACACGTTTGGCTGAAGATTTTAGGGTTGTTAGTAACAAGAACAAGTTTCTTGAAGACAAGTTGGGCAAGGCCGAGGTGGTAGTGTCCAAGATGTATGATAAAAATCAAGAACTTGATGGGAAGGTTGTTAAGATGGCAGATGCATTGAAGAAGGGAGTCAAGATCCCTGAAGAAAAGATGCATGAGCTCATCGACAACTACATGAAGTTGAGAGCTGAGAGAGACAGTTTAGGTTGCAAGGGTGATGAGCTAGCTAATGTAAGGCATGACGATGATCATAACGAAGATCCAGATGCTGCCAGAGCTACTCAGGAGCTAGAAGGTAGTTCTATTTTGAGAACAGAGACTCAAGGTGAGTCTAGCCAGGATGGTGTTGCTCGTAAGGCAACCTCAGAAGCTCCTCAGACTCAAGAACTGATCGTCGCAGAGTTGAACATGGTAGTTGAGTTTATATACACCATAAACCAAACCCCTTATAGAAGATGTTGAAGTTGATCGATTAGACAAGGGTAAGGGTTTGGTAGGGCAATCTGTTGATGTTGCTCCTGAAATTGATAATGCTAGTGCTCACGGCAGTGAGTCTACCGAAACCAACTCTTCCACAAATACTTCTACCGAATCAGATTTGAATCCTGTAATTGTTCAGAGACTGGAGAAGAGATTTGGTTATGATCCACAAGCTCATATGAGATCTAGGGCAGAGATCGCGGATTATTACTATGATCCAGGATCTCTGAGGGATCAAGAGAAGAGGTGGTTAGGTATCACTCATACTCATTCAGAGTCAGAGTCAGATTCTAATTTCGAGACTGAGAAGGAGCAGAGCAAGAGCAAGAAGAAGAAGCAGAAGAAGTAGATTGATGACAAAGACAAGATGAAGAGATATTTTATTTTAACGTCAAGAAGCTATGTAAGTCCCAACTTGTTAGATGGTACTACTGAAGACACCTCTATGTCGATGGTGGAGTTACTTTGCAATTTACTTGCTGAACTGGAGACGACCAGTTGCAGAGGTATATACCAAGTTCTAGATAGATTACTTATATAAAAGACAATAAGTAAAGAACAATGCAATAATACAAATAACTTGTAAACAATCTTGATGAGACAATATGTAGTTTTCAATGTGTAATTTATTTAATGATATTAAACAAATTACAAGGTTGATGCGGAACCAAGATAATACACGAATGTAAATATCGTAACAACCTATGAAATACAATTGATCTATACTCGGAATTTCTCTTCAACAATCGAAACACTTAAAGTAGTGAAATGTTCCTTTTAGCGATTGAGAGAATATTGCACAAGTTCACCAAGAATATTGCAGGTTTGCAAAGTGTGAAGTATTTATCTTTTGAGTTTGAATACTTGAATTCTCGAATACTTGAATTCTAGGTTGTGCAATGACTTGTATTTATAGGCAAAGTTAACATTGGGATGTTAACTTTAGCCGTACAAATGTGGTTGGAAGCATTTAAGGAATAGCATTTAATTCCTTAAAAAGCAATGTAAAGTCACATGTTAAAGTGACTTTACATAACCACCTTTATGTACCTTTTAATACTTAAATAATAAGATAAGGCTTATTATCCGGGTAAAGGTACATAAAGCATACAAGTCAATTCCTCGTAATCAGTGTAAAGCTTTGTAAGGGCTTTCCACTGATGGTCTCCAGTTTGTAACTGACTAGAATGCCAACTGGGCTTCGCTGCCATTGCCATTCTCTTTCTTCCATTTGTTGTCTTTGACTTCAACTGGAATGCTTCTTTCTTCAACTTGGTCAGTTCTCAACTGGAGGAAGTCTTCAGTTGCGTTAAATGTACGGTGCAACTGGACTTCAATATATTTCTCGACAAATCATCTTGGTCACCAGTTTACTGGGTCACCAGATGCAACTGGTGACTGGTAAGTGTGAACTGGTGACTGGCCAGTTCCAGGTGAACTGGTCCTAACAAGCTATTGCCAAGGGGGAGTTTGTAAGTGCACGTCTATGTCAATAGCAGTCTAGATTAATCAGGTTTATATTGTAATATGTCTTTGTAATGTGATTGTCATTAATGAACTTCATATTATGCATAGAATACTAGATTAAGTTTAAGTATTGAATGTGTAATAATCTGCTTAAGTATGAATTGCGACCTCGCAATTCATAAGGGAAATGCGACCTCGTATTTGCAGGGTCAAATACGAGGCAAGACACGTATTGCGACCTCGCAAAGGTGTCGAGTTGGGCTGGATTTGCGAGGCTAGCTCGCTGAAGCCCATGTCGAGTGTTTCCTATATATATCGAACCCTAAGAGAGATTAGGGTTGAACATTTGTCGAAATATCAAGCATATTTGCAGGTTAAGTCGTCAATAGTTGTTCCGTTAGGCCTAGAGAAGATCTTCGAGGCAGCAGATAATCTGAAGGCTTGTTGTGAATCACCAAGTTATAGTGAGGGATTCGGCACCTCAAGATAACTGTAGCAAACTATTAACGATCCGTTTCAAGGGGACTTACATCAGCTCACCCATCATGCTCATCTCAAAATGAGAGGACATCAGTGAGCTGAACTTTGTTGGTGCATATCCCTTGGTGACAAGAGCATTCTAGATGTGTCATGTATTTTATATATTTCAAGCCTTGTAATTTATCTTGTAATTACCGTTTGTCGATAATATTACCTTGGCATATATTGTTGATCATGTTGGGATCCTTTTATGTTTATATGTTTGTTTATTATTTATGTTTTGCAGGTTCTTGACATGAATATAAACATTACATGTAATGAGTTATTAAGATAATATTGTTGCTGCGTATTTACTGCAGTAGAAATATTATCTTAATATACTTCCAATGGAGGATTAAGTTAATGTTGTTTCTACGTATCTACAGCAGTAGAGACATTAACTTAATGTACACTTCCAATAGGTAATACAGACAATGTGTTTCTGCGTATTTACAGCAGTAGAAACATTAGCTGAGTTAATGTTGTTTCTACGTATCTACAGCAGTAGATACATTAACTTAATGTACACTTCCAATAGGTAATACAGACAATGTGTTTCTGCGTATTTACAGCAGTAGAGACATTAACTTAATGTACACTTCCAATAGGTAATACAGACAATGTGTTTCTGCGTATTTACAGCAGTAGAAACATTGTCTTAATGTACACTTCCAATAGGTAATACAGACAATTTGTTGCTTCGTATTTACTGCAGTAGAAATATTATCTTAATATACTTCCAATGGAGGATTAAGTTAATGTTGTTTCTACGTATCTACAGCAGTAGAGACATTAACTTAATGTACACTTCCAATAGGTAATACAGACAATGTGTTTCTGCGTATTTACAGCAGTAGAAACATTGTCTGAGTTAATGTTGTTTCTACGTATCTACAGCAGTAGATACATTAACTTAATGTACACTTCCAATAGGTAATACAGACAATGTGTTTCTGCGTATTTACAGCAGTAGAAACATTGTCTGAGCTAATGATTGTTTTTGCGTATTTACAGCAGTAGAGACATTAACTTAATGTACACTTCCAATAGGTAATACAGACAATGTGTTTCTGCGTATTTACAGCAGTAGAGACATTAACTTAATGTACACTTCCAATAGGTAATACAGATAATGTGTTTCTGCGTATTTACAGCAGTAGAGACATTAACTTAATGTACACTTCCAATAGGTAATACAGACAATGTGTTTCTGCGTATTTACAGCAGTAGAAACATTGTCTGAGCTAATGATTGTTTCTGCGTATTTACAGCAGTAGATACATTAACTTAATGTACACTTCCAATAGGTAATACAGACAATGTGTTTCTGCGTATTTACAGCAGTAGAAACATTGTCTGAGCTAATGTTGTTTCTACGTATCTACAGCAGTAGATACATTAACTTAATGTACACTTCCAATAGGTAATACAGACAATGTGTTTCTGCGTATTTACAGCAGTAGAAACATTGTCTGAGCTAATGTTGTTTCTACGTATCTACAGCAGTAGATACATTAACTTAATGTACACTTCCAATAGGTAATACAGACAATGTGTTTCTGCGTATTTACAGCAGTAGAAATATTATCTTAATATACTTCCAATGGAGGATTAAGTTAATGTTGTTTCTACGTATCTACAGCAGTAGATACATTAACTTAATGTACACTTCCAATAGGTAATACAGACAATGTGTTTCTGCGTATTTACAGCAGTAGAAACATTGTCTGAGTTAATGTTGTTTCTACGTATCTACAGCAGTAGATACATTAACTTAATGTACACTTCCAATAGGTAATACAGACAATGTGTTTCTGCGTATTTACAGCAGTAGAAACATTGTCTGAGCTAATGATTGTTTCTACGTATCTACAGCAGTAGATACATTAACTTAATGTACACTTCCAATAGGTAATACAGACAATGTGTTTCTGCGTATTTACAGCAGTAGAAACATTGTCTGAGCTAATGATTGTTTCTGCGTATTTACAGCAGTAGAGACATTAACTTAATGTACACTTCCAATAGGTAATACAGACAATGTGTTTCTGCGTATTTACAGCAGTAGAGACATTAACTTAATGTACACTTCCAATAGGTAATACAGACAATGTGTTTCTGCGTATTTACAGCAGTAGAAACATTGTCTGAGCTAATGATTGTTTTTGCGTATCTACAGCAGTAGATACATTAACTTAATGTACACTTCCAATAGGTAATACAGACAATGTGTTTTGCGTGTTCTTAAAAGTACAAGTACGTGCGTGTTTTCGTTACTACCTAGGCATTTGCGCATTCAATTGATTATGCGTGTTTCTTTTGAGTGTTCCCAAATTTTGCATGTTTCTTGTGTTTTGCGTGTTTATAAGTTAAACCACATACACAATGGCAGCAAATTATCTTAACCAATTAATATTAATGGACCATGAGACTGGTAAGGGTAATTCACCACCCAAGCTGATGATCATTGACCAATACTTTTCGTGGAAAGGTCGATTCGAATCCTTTATGCAATTCACGGACATTAGAATGTGGACTTGTATGACAGAAGGATATAGTGCCCCAACATATGAGTATAGTGGTGTTAACAAAGTATATGCTTACCAAGACATGACTGAATCAAATAAAAAATTGTATGAGGCAGAGAAAAAGGCACTATCATGTTTAAAAATGTCATTGCCACAAGAAATATTACATTTATTTAATGGATTCAACACTTCTAAAGAACTTTGGTTAGCATTAAAGAATCATTGTGAAGGGGATGAAACACTTAAAAGAATCGAAGAGATCTTTTAAAACATCAGTATAACGTATTTAATGGGTTAAGAAGTGAGAACTTAGATCAACTAATTACACGGTATTATCACTTGTTAGCAGAGTTGCAAGCATTTGATGTTACTTACTCCGAGGAGGAAAAAGTCGAGAAATTTTTGAGCTCCTTGCCAGAAAAGTGGAGTAATTACATTACTACTTTGCAGGAGAAAGCAGATTTCTCTGATATGTCCTTGACTCAGATAGTTGTTAAGTTTAGGGGACAAGAAATGAAACTAAAGAGGAGGGAAGCAGGATATAACAATGCTCAGATTCCCGAGCTTTATTACGGTTGACCTACGATTAATGTGGGTCAAGATTCTCCGAGTGGAAGCACAAGTGCATACCTTAGTGAGGATACTGATTTACATAAAATCTCGTTTAACTCTGAGGGGAACATATATCTTCTTTCAAGCCAGAGTGACAGTCTAGGCAACCGTGGATATCCTACCTCCAGTGCTAGTTCCACCATGCCCATAAGTGTCAAATGTGCGGAAAGTCACTTATCAGTTCTTGCGTCATTTGTGACATCATATGAACAGTTTATCCAAGGAAAGGTTCAAGATCCAAGTCTTATCGATGAAGACTATGAGCAGATTGATCCTTTGGACTTGGAAGAGACGGATCTGCAATGGTAAATGGCTATGCTGACTCTACGAGCTAAACGGTTCTTATCAAGAACGGGGCGAAAGGTCGTGGGTTCAAAACTTGGCTTTGATAAGTCAAAGGTAAAATGTTACAATTGCGAGGGCTTTGGACATTTTGCAAGAGAATGCCAGAGATCTAGAAATATTGATAAAGCTAGTGTGACTTCTCAAGATTTCTACAATGGTGGAGTAGCACAAAATGCTTCTAACACATGGCAACAAAGAAACTATCCGATTCATCATGATGATTATTCAAAAGGGTTGATGGCTCATCATCAAATGAGAAACAATGATCAGATATTTGTGTCTAATGCCTTTGTGGAAGAGACAAATGATGTTGGGTCATATGTTAAAAATCTTGATAGTAATGTTACAGAGTGTATCAAGAAAGTTGAGGCCAAGACACCTGATATCTCAGCGGAAGTACATGTAGATGATCTGGTTAGTCTCATGGCAAGGATGAATATTCCTAATGAGCAACATGACGTATTGAAAAGAGCCATCAGTATATGGTATGTCGATAGTGGTTGTTCAAGACATATGACGGGAGATCATTACTATCAAACTTTGTTGAAATATTGGGAGCATATGTAAGCTTTGCAGGTCCCAAAGGTGGCTCAATTACCGGAGTGGGTGATGTCACAAATGGGAAAATAAAGCTTGAAAAGGTGAACTATGTTGAACAGTTGAATCACAATCTGATGAGTGTGTCTCAAATTTGTGATAAAGGGAATCCTGTTCATTTCACCAAAGAGGAAGCACTTATCCTAAAACCTGGATATGTAATTCCTGAAGAGTGGATTCTGTTGAGGGCTCCAAGGAAAAGAGATATATATGCAATGGCATTAGGCATCTCTAATCCTGAGATTGAGACCACATGTCTTTTATCTCAAGCCTCTGAGTCAGACTCTTTGCTTTGGCATAGAAAAATGGCACATCTTCATTTTCGAAAAATGAATTTCATCACCAAAAATGGGTTGGTGGAAGGTGTTCCATTAAAGAGATGCGGAAGTGAAGATAAATGTGTTCCATGCAAAAAGGGCAAACAACACAAGATTAATCACAAGTCGAAGTCTCTGAATTCTATTGCCACTCCTTTTGAACTTCTTCACATGGATTTATTTGGTCCAATGAATGTGAGAAGTATCGGAGGAATGTATTAATGTTTAGTTGTCACCGATGATTTTTCAAGATTTTCTTGGTTGTTCTTCTTTACTTTAAAGGATGAGACATATCAAATACTGGTGCATTTCTTTGCGAAAGTGGAAAATGTCTATAACACAAGAATTAAGAAAATTCGTAGTGACAATGGAACAGAGTTCAAGAATAAGATGATGGAGTTTTATTGTCTTAGCAAGGGCATTGAGCAGCAATTTAGTGCTCCGTATCAACCTCAGCAAAATGGAGTTGCAGAGCGAAAGAATAAAACACTAATTGAGGCTGCACGAACAATGTTGGCTGACTCTAAGATTCCCACCTTACTCTGGGTTGAAGCTATAAACACTGCATGCTATGTACTCAACAGGGTTCTCACGGTTAAGCGGTTTAACAAAACGTGTTATGAGCTGTTACATGATAGAAAACCAAATTTGAGTCATTTGCAACCATTTGGTGTACCATGTACTTTCCTAAAGGTTCAGCCAAACTTAGCAAAGTTTGATAAAAAGGTATATGAGGGATACTTCCTTGGATATGTTCCATGTTAGGTCCAGATTTAGTCCAGATTTACTGGACTCGCTCCAGACTCGACTATTGGAGCCTCACTGAAAATCTGACCAGAATTGTGTTCTACTGGACCTACTCCAGACTTGGAATCTGGAGTCCCTCTGAAGATTTGTCCAGAAATAATTGAAGATCAGTGAGCATATACTTGTATAGGAAATCTGGAGTCCCTCTGAAGATTTGTCCAGAAATAATTGAAGATCAGTGAGCATATACTTGTATAGAAATCTGGAGTATTCTCCAGATGAGCTCACTGGACCTCACCCCAGTCCAGATCAACTCTACTGAAGACATTCTGACTGAAGTCAAAGACTGAAGTCTGAAGAAAGAAGACTTAATAAATGGCGGAGTCCACTGGAAAGTCTTACCAGATCTGTTCACTGGAGGATTGTCAGTGTTCTAGATCCTACAAGTCTGAACACTGATATCAAGGATTGACTTTTCCTTTAACACACTTTCCAAAGAACAATCCACTTGTTCTTTACCAAAGTATACGTGTGTTAAGGTGGTTGGATAAAAGGATACACTTGCACTTGATGTGACTTTATCCTTATTCCTTATCCAATACATTTAATGTTCTTGTCGGATCATTAAATGTATGCAACCACATTTGTACGGCACAAAGTTCACTGGTGAATTTTGTTGCCTATAAATAGGAAGTCATTTCCTTGACAAAAATACTTTTTAAGCATTCATTTTGCATTGAAGTGAATTTGTCCAAATACTCTCGATCTTAAACAGGGATACTTCACAACTTTAAGTATCTCGATTATAAAGAGTTATTTGACAAATATAGATCATTTGTAACTCATAGGTTGTTAGGATATATACTTAATTGTATTATCTTGATTCCGCAACAACCTTGTATTTTGTTTATACATCAATAAATAAAATACCCATGAAACCATACATAATGTTCCACTTTATTTGTTTATTGCTTTAAGTCTTGTATTACTTTATTTATATACTTGCATTTATATTAACGTAATACTAGTCCATTCTAGTGCTTATTAGACTTGTTGTATTTACACTTTCCTGGTTAATCATCGAACTTAAGGGACTCACATTCCAGGAACACCAAATCGTCGTGTCTATAACAAAGTAACCGGTAAAGTTGATATTGCATACAATGTTGAGATTACCAGTTGCTCACCCGGAATTCATTTAGGTCCTGAGAAAATGTTCAATTATGAAGACATTTTTAGCTCTTTTGGTCCCTCTATGATAGAACTACATAATTCAGATGATATTGTAGTTATCCGCGATGATGATGTTTTTGCTTCACCATCATACGGAGGACCTATATCTAATGTAGTTTCTGAGGACAGACGAAGACAACAAGACTCTGAACAAGAAGTTATCTCAAGAAGATATGATGAACCACTGGGTCCAGATGCTTCAGTTGATAATACTTCTAGACACACTGTAACAGAGGAGCATCCCTTAGTTCAAACTGAGGAAGAATTTTCCACCAATTTGGAAGGAAATCTTGATGTTGATCGTGTTACGCAAAAACACATTATGAAGGCCCATCCCATAGAAAATATTTTGGGAGATCCTAGCGTTGGTGTTAGAACTAGGAGCAGTCTCCAGGAAAGCACAAGTCTTTTCGCTAGCATCAAAGATACGGGTATACTGGAAACTTGTAAGTACAGTTGCTTTATCTCTCAAGTGGAACCCAAGAATGTGCAATTGGCTCTAAAGGAACCATCTTGGGTGGATGCAATGCAACAAGAATTAGACCAATTCAGAAAACTAAAAGTTTGGGAATTGGTAGATGTGCCTGCTGATATAAATCCTTTTGGAACAAGATGGGTGTTCAGATGCAAAAGGGATGATAAAGGAATTGTTACTAGAAACAAGGCTCAGCTCGTTGTTCAAGGATTTGCACAACAAGATGGATTAGATTACACCGAAGTATTTGCACCTGTGGCTAGAATTGAGGCAATCATGTTGTTTCTAGCTTTTGCATCCTTTAAAGGTTTTAAGTTTACCAATTGGATGTAAAGAGTGCATTTCTCTATGGTAAGGTACAGGAGCTGGTTTCTGTGTCTCAACCTCCTGGGTTTACTGATCCTGACTATCCTGATAGGGCATATAAATTGGATAAAGCTCTATATGGTCTTCATCAAGCACCCAGAGCCTGGTACGATACATTATCCACACATCTAGTGGAGAATGGATTTGTAAGAGGTCAGATTGATAGCACATTATTCATAAAATGGAAAGATGATGACTTCTTACTGGTACAAGTTTATGTCGATGATATTATATTTGGTGCATCGGACGAAAACATGTGCAAAGAGTTTGAAGAAATCATGAAAAGCAAATTTGAAATGAGCGCAATGGGAGAAATGAACTTCTTTCTTGGTTTGCAAGTTGAACAGAGAAAGGAAGGAATTTTTATTCATCAAACCAAATATGTCTATGACATACTTAAGAAATTTGGAATGGATGATGCTTCTCCCATAGGCACTCCAATACAAGTAAATCACTTGTTAGGAGAAGTGAACAGCTTGGATCAAGACGTTGATCCAACATTATATCGGTCAATGATAGGGTCATTAATGTATCTTACCTCATCTAGACCTGATATTATGTTTGTTGTGTGCTTATGTGCTCAATTTCAATCCTGTCCGAAAGAGTCACACTTGAAAGGAGTAAAAAGGATTCTTCTATATTTAAAAGGACAACCATCACTCGGTTTGTGGTATTCTAGAGGAGGAGAACTCGATTTGTATGCTTATACAGACTTTGATTATGGTGGATGTAACTTTGATCGAAAATCTACTTCGGGAGGATGTCAATTTTTAGAAGATAGGCTTGTGTCATGGCAGTGCAAAAAGCAGACATCAGTTGCAAATTCAACTTGTGAGGCAGAATATATGGCCGCCAGCAGCTGCTGTTCACAAGTTTTATGGATTCAGCAACAACTGCGTGACTACGGTGTGAATTTCTCTAACACTCCTATTAAAATTGATAACAAATCTGCTATTTCCATTACCAATAATCCTGTGAAGCATAGTAAAACGAAGCATATTGATATTAGATATCATTTTATTCGTGACTGTGCTGAAAAGAAATTAATCCATCTTGAGAAAGTGTTGTCCGATGACAACTTAGCTGACTTTTACACTAAAGCCTTTGATCGACCTCGTTTCGAATTTCTAGTCCAATCGACTGGAATGAGAAACCCTTAATGACTATTTCACAAGAACCATATTATATTCAGAAAATGCAACACAAAAATATAATAAGGATTTAAGGGGGAGTCGTCACTGCAAGAGAAATGAAGAAATCATGTGGCATTTAAGTTTACTCATTTGCTACACCTGATCTCTTTAGTAGTATCTATTCCCTCTAAAATCAGTTTTAGTATACCGGACTAAGCATGACTATTACAAGATTTGTTAGAGTAATTTTGATTCTAAAATTATTGTGATCGATTTTGTAACTTTATGCTCCGTAAGGTTCTTGCTCGGAATAAAAGGGTTCTATTGCATGTGAGATAATGCTATATAAGGAATCTGAATTCCAAGGGGACTTAATATTGTTCTTGGTGAACACTGCAGAAACATGTGTCATGATAAGGATACAGTGTAAGTCGAGACACTAATTTGAGTGTGTTTGGTACACCTTGAATTAGGTCTTGCATGTAAATTGCTCGAAAGATTAAGTTTGGTACTTAAGGTTTCGGTCAAAATAGGTCAAACGGAGTCATTCACTTGATGTATTTGACAGATATTTTGATTTGCAATTTATCTTGAATAATTGAATTGAATATGCTTATTTTATGATATGACCTGATAAGTGCTTAGATTCTAATCTTAATTGGGAGAATCTATTGTTTGTTATCAGTTATATTTGTTTAAGTGTCTTCAAAATTCAATTGTTTGTTTTTGAGAAAAATACATGTGTTGTATAATTCTCATAAGTTTGATGATGTGTTCGCAGAATTATTTATCTTAGCTGAATGTATGTCAACTACTAAGATAAAGGATCTCGAAAGTGTATGAAAATTGAGTCTATCCAGTCCGGAATGGAGAAAGCTCGAGCTTAAAATGGAAGCAGAATACATTTACACATCAACAACTTGTCAAAATTCAAACGGAGACGAAGATATAGATGGAGAGACTGATTATTGTGTTATTCAATCTTATGTCTTTATTTTTGTTGTATTTGAATTTATTTAACAGCATTGATTGTGTCCAATGTCTGTCATTGTCAAACACTTTACACTAGTACTTTGTAAATCATCTTTTAAATTAATGACATAATGGGTCTTAATTTAATGATTCTACATTGTAATTTTGGTTAAGTAGTGACACAGTTCATGAACTCCTTTATTGATAAAAATACGAATAATTATGATACGAAAAAGATATTCGTGTCTGGCTTATCGTGGTCTCTAAAGAATTCCTTTCGTTAATCATACCAAGTTCAAGAAAAAAATTCTTTGAGAATTTTCAAAGTGTTAATCAAGTTACTGAAAATTGACTTTATGAAAAGACAAGGTTCACATGAATCAAAAAATAATAGGTCAAGTTTAAATATTCAAGTTGTACCAAGTGAACTCATATGCGTGATTTAGCTAAATGGGCTAAATATGCATATTGTAGTTAAGTGGGATCAATTTGCGTGTTTTACTTTGGGCCTATTATGCGTGATAAGCCAAATGGGCTTATTTGCATGTTCTGACTAGCGGGTCGGATATGCGTGTCACTTTGTGAGTTTAGGGTTTGCGTGTTATGTGAGGGTATATAAAGGAAAATCTGACCAAACACTCATTTATCATTTTTAAAGACATTTGCGTGTTTGTCAAAACCCTCCATATTTGCGTGTTCTTCAGACTCACTCTGTTCACACTTCGATTCACACAACTTGATCTATACGTGTTTTTGACACAAGAAACACTTCTATCAACACTTATTGAACAAAGGTATTGGATTAACAATATTTCTGAATCCAGATCTCATGACTTATGATCAAGTTTTTAGGGTTTTTATTTTTCAAAACTAAAATCTCTAAATAGGACCATAAACATGACATGGATGTGAAAATGGAACCTAAAAATTGTTAAATTAGAATAATACGAATCTTTCCGTACCAGATTTAGGGGTTCAAAACTGACTGGTCAAGTTTGATTCTCGATGGATCTGGTTTTGCGTGTTCTTATGAACTTTGCGTGTTCATGGAACCCAGAACATGGTCGTCAAACTTACCCAGTTTTGTGTGTTCTGATGACGTCATCATGAAGAACACGCATATGACCAGTTTGCGTGTTCTTATGTCAAATACACATATTTACGTGTTGTGACATATGCGTGTTTTATGACTTTAAATTTTTTTAATTTTAAATTTTTTTTATAAGTAAAATATAAAACATAACACGCATTGACTAGTCAATCTTGACACCATATGTGTGTATAGTCACCGTATGTGTGTGTATAAGGAATTCGTCGATTCTAGGACTTAGAAAATTTTCAAAACGGGAAAAATTTTTAATAAGTCAAATTAGAAAGGACAATTGCCTTATAAATTGGATTTTAAAATTTATGAAAAACAAATGGTTTTGATTAAATATAATAAAGTTCAATGTGTCGTTAATTAAAACTAAAAATGTTTTAGTAGATTATGAGACAAATGCTTTCAATATCTTTGAAAAACATTAAGAGTTTTAATTTCGACTTGTTGATTCGATAAAATTGGCGATGTTGTAGTGGAATATGAAACAATTGGTTTCTTTGTCTTTGAAAACATCAGAATTTTGTCAATTCAACCTATTGATCGACAATTAAAGTTAATAACCTTTTCAGAGCCGGTGAAACTTAGAGTTTCAAGGGTTTAGAAAATGTTAAGGACTTTAAAGTTCGATTTTATTTGTTGTTGCTAATCGTTTGCTTGTTGTTGTTTGTATCTTTTTGCAGATGGCTGAAAGACAATTCCATAATAATCATAATTATTTGATTAACTTGGATGTCCATCAGCAGAATGCAGTAGAGTTTGCTCAGATTTTGGAGTTCTTTCAACGATCCAAAATCAGAAGGGTTCTCACTGCCAACCCAGTGATCAGATTGACATATCTTTGTCAATTCTGGGCATCTTCTAGATACATTGCTGGAAACAACCAGAGTATTGAAGCTACAGTGAATAATCAAGTCATCCAGTTCACTCCTCGGGATTTGATCCAGATACTTGGTTTGGGTACTGAAGCCCAAGAGGAAGGAGCCAATGGTCCCATCACATACCCACTGCCACTAAGATATGGAGTCTACAGAAGAATGGGTTATGTTGGTGATCCAAACCAGAACACTTTCACGAAGAACTGTATTCACGAGAAATGGAAGTTCTTCAGTCATGTGGTTATGGTTGCTCTTAGCAACAGGAAGTCAGGGTATGACAAGCTGAATGTCGAGACCCAGTCTCAGGTTGTCTCCCTTGTGCTGAACAAGCCGTACAGCTTTTCTCGTTGCTTCTTCAACGAGATTAGAAGGCAAATTGGTGCAGCTGCCAACGAGCGTTTCTTGATGTATCCTCGGTTTGTCATGATGATCATCAATACTCGTCTGCCCAATCTTCCATAGGTGGGTCCGATTAAGCATGTAAGTACTATGCCAAATCGAATATTTAAAGATAGTTAAAGGTATAGAGGTTCACTCCCACCTCCAGCTCGACCGACAGACAGACATCTTTTTGGTGCTATCATCAATCTAGCACATGTTGCACCGGATAATGATGGATTTGCACATGATGGGTCTGATGTTGAAGGAAATGTTGCAGCAGCTCCACAGCAAGTTCCTCAACAACCACCTGCAGCACTCTAAGTACAACAACAACAACAACAACAACAACAACAACATCCTGTGCAACAACCCCCAGCACATGTTGAAGCTGTCGATGATCTGTTCTTTGAAGTAGAACAGGGTCAAGGTAATGCTGAAGATGCTGCGGAGGTTGCACAACAAATGTTAGAGCCTGATGATGACATCCATCAGGTTCAACATTTCGATGCTCGTGCAGATCTAGAGGCAGAGATCGACGAGTTGTTCAAGGATCACAAGGCCGATGATGAGGCAAGTAGTGATCCTCATGCCACTGCGAGCAGTCAAGAGGATAGCTCCAGTGATGATGATGGTCAAGAGGACCCTCAAGAGAGAGCACGTAGGCTTGTTCTAGAGCAACGTGTTGCTCGCTCTGAAAGGGAACTGAAGGCTGATGCAGACTTCCAGCCTGAGGAGGAAGAAGAAGAAGATAGTTCGCCTTTACAGCTCAAGAGGAGAAGGAGAACTGGAGAAGGCACATCTGGCACACATAAGTCACCTAGACTTAGTGCAATGATGAGTGTGGCAGTTGAAGAGGGACCGGGACGTATGTCTGAGCATGTGCAGAGTGATACTGAGGAGGTAACTGCTAGACCTAGGGGAGCAGGTAAGGGATTGATGATGCGACCACCGGTTGAGCCTTCAAGAACATGAATCAGACTATCAGGCATAGGGTCTGCATTCACATCTTTCACCAGTGCTGCTACAACATCAGTTCCTCATAGCACTATTACACTTCCGGTTGTTGGACCGTCTGCAATCCACCAACCACAAGCATTCACAGTCAGACCGTCTGAGTCAAGACCGACTGTACCACCTACTATCCCTCCTCAACCATCGGTGATTTCTCCCCAACCTAGCAGCTCCAGAA
The DNA here is from genome assembly GCA_034093135.1 of Erigeron breviscapus. Lineage (NCBI taxonomy): Eukaryota > Viridiplantae > Streptophyta > Magnoliopsida > Asterales > Asteraceae > Erigeron > Erigeron breviscapus. The sequence goes on from CM067167.1 coordinate 183,003,570, forward strand.
CTGATACTGATAATGTATCTGAGTTGGTAAAGCAAGTAGCTGATATGAGAGCTCTGGTTGCTAGCTTGACAGAGAATCTGTCTAAGCAAGAGGAATCACATCGTCAGGAGCTTGAAGAGCTGAAAGCTAGGAATGCTCAGCTTCAGACAAGGCATGAGGCTCTACAGAAAATCCAATCTGAGACATCTGAGCACCTAAAATAGATTGTCAAAAGATTGGAAAATCACAATGAAGTAATAAAGAGCCATACTGCAGGTCTGACAAGCTTGGATGACGACTATGACCAGCTGAATGAGATTATTGGAAATCTTAAGTCTTAGGGGGAGATACAGCCACCATGTAAGGATGATGCTCTTAGGAGGGAAAGTAGAGAAGACGAGGGAGATGATCCTAGCAGACCAAGAAAGACTTCAAGATTTCCAATAGGCATGAGGACTGCCATGTTTCAGGGGGAGCAAAACCAGCCTGGTGCTGCTGGTACCTCTCGAGCCCCCACAGCTGAAGACAAAGAAAAAGGGAAAGCTCCTGCCGATGCTTGTCCCTCACCAACTCAAGATGTAGGAGTTGGTGGCCAGGAACGATCAACTGGAGATGAAGGAGTTGGTCATCAGAATGTTCTTTTTTTTCTGGGGATGATGTTTTATCATCTGACTCTTCTGGCACTTTGATTCTGAAGAACGAGATCTTTACTAAGTTCGGACACTATGACGTGGCATATCAAAATGCAATGGCCGACATGATTAAGCCAAAGGATCCTGGATCTAGGGCTGATCAAGAAAGAGCTCGTGGACTTGCTGCAGGCAGAAGCAAGGAATCACTGACAGAGTCTGACTCAGATTTTGAGAAAGAGACTCATGACAAAAGGAAGAAGAAGAGCAGAAGAAAGTAGATGACTTCTGAAGTTCCTGAAGAGGGTTTTTTGGCCACCACTTAGGACGACAAACGAAGACTTGAAGACCACATCTAGATGCTAATGTCAAGGGGGAGACTGTTGGTGCATATCCCTTGGTGACAAGAGCATTCTAGATGTGTCATGTATTTTATATATTTCAAGTCTTGTAATTTATCTTGTAATTACCGTTTGTCGATAATATTACCTTGGCATATATTGTTGATCATGTTGGGTTCCTTTTATGTTTATATGTTTGTTTATTATTTATGTTTTGCAGGTTCTTGACATGAATATAAACATTACATGTAATGAGTTATTAAGATAATATTGTTGCTGCGTATTTACTGCAGTAGAAATATTATCTTAATATACTTCCAATGGAGGATTAAGTTAATGTTGTTTCTACGTATCTACAGCAGTAGAGACATTAACTTAATGTACACTTCCAATAGGTAATACAGACAATGTGTTTCTGCGTATTTACAACAGTAGAAACATTGTTTGAGCTAATGATTGTTTCTGCGTATTTACAGCAGTAGAAACATTAGCTGAGTTAATGTTGTTTCTGTGTCTTGAGAACAGTAAAAACATTAACTCAAATATTCCTAAGTGTTATTTGAGGGTTATTGGGAACGAGCAAAATAGTTGCTTGTGGAAAGAACACTCAAATGGTCATTTGAGGGTTCTTGGGAACGAGCAAATAGTTGCTTGTGGAAAGAACACTCAAATGGTTTGAGAGTTCTCGAGAACGAGCAAATAGTTACTTGTGGAGAGAACACTCAAACAGTTTGGGAGTTTCTGTGGAAACAAGCAAAAGCATGCTTGTACACAAGAACTCTCAAACAAGGCCAAAACCCTAATGGGCTTATGGGCTTGACATGAGAACACTCAAATCCAATAGGATTTGAGAGTTTTTGTCACTTGCCTATAAATAGAGGGTGTGTGTATGCGTGTTCTAACAAGAGTGTAGAGAGAGAAACGAGCAAATCATAGTGAGAGAAACTATAAGAACACGCATATAGTCATCTTGTGGGTAGTACTCGATCTCACGCACGAACCGCAAACACACACCCAGTTTGGTCGGCTTGTAGACTGCAGATTATCACGTTGGTTGATAAAGTGCGTCCGGAGAGCCATTTCACTATTGTAACCAAATACGAGTGTTTATGTTCATGCAAAGATATATATATATATATATATATATATATATATATATATATATGTTTATATATATATATATATATATATATATATATCATAAAAGCTAGATATAAAAACCGTGGGTTATCTCGAGGAATTTCCGCACCTCGACATATCCTTAAGTCAATCTTGGTTCTGTAAGACCCGGGGGACTTACAAACTTGGTGCAAAGTTTCTTACTGGAGGATCCAAAGATGATGTCATCTACATAGATCTGAACATATAGTACATCAGCACCCTTTCTATAGATAAAGAGGGTGCTATCGATGAACCCTCGCTGAAATTTATTAGAAAGAAGAAAGTCAGAGAGAGTGTCATACCAGGCTCTAGGAGCCTGTTTAAGACCATAGAGTGCCTTATAAAGACGATAGACATGGTGTGGCTTGGTTGGATCCTCAAAACCAGGTGGCTGCTTAACATAGACTTCCTCATCGAGTTTTCCATTTAAGAAAGCACTTTTTACATCCCTCTGATATACAATGAAGTTTTTGTAAGCAGCATGTGCCAAGAATAAGCGAATTGCTTCTAGATGGGCCACTGGTGTAAATGTTTCAACATAATCGACACCTTTTTCTTGAAGGTATCCTTGTGCAACCAGCCTAGCCTTGTTACGGGTAACAACACCATCTTCGTCCATTTTGTTCCTATAAACCCATTTAGTTCCAATGGGCTCTTTGCCAGCAGGTAGAGGAACTAGAAACCAGACATGCTGCCTTTGAAATTGGGTAAGTTCCTCTTGCATGGCATCAACCCAAGAAGGATTAGCTATTACTTCTCCTATATTCTTGGGAGTGATCATGGACAAGAAGTTGACATAGAGACAAGTGTTTCTTGTCGCTGAACGAGTAATGATCCCTTGAGAAAGATCACCAATGACTTGGTGAACTGGATGACTAGATGTCCAACGAAGTGCTGGAACACTTGATGAACCTAGTTGAGTGTCAGCGGAAGATTGAGAGATGGGAACAGAAGAGAGATCATTATAAGAAGAGAAGTCAATGGTAAGAATGGGTTCAGAAGGTGTGTGATCAGTTGAACCATTCGACTGAGTTGAGTTATCATTGATGTTGGAGTCATCAGCTGACTCCATATCATCAGCATTAGCTGATGCATCATGAAACTCCTCCTCAGAAGAATCATCAGCATGCTCGTCATCAGCCAGTGGTCTAGGTTTGGCTGAGGCAACATGAATTGATCTTAAGATAGGCTCAACAGGCTCAATCGAGTAGATATGAGCAGCAACTTGCTCTTGTTTAGCATCAGCTGATTTATCCTGTGTGGCATGCTGATTATTTTCATGTAGCGAGCAAGAAGCATCAATAAATGAGTCAGCTTCCTCAGAAAGAGGATCAACGAGCTCATTAAAAATGACTTCAGATGAAGAGGGTTGAATATCCTTAAGGGCAGATGAACTTTCATCAAAAGTAACATGAATGGATTCATCTACCTTTTGAAGAAGAGTATTGAATACTCTAAAGGCCTTGCTGATGGACGAATAGCCAAGAAAGTATCCATCATCAGCTTTAGGGTCAAATTTTCCTAAGTGATCCTTATTATTTAAAATAAAGACAGGACATCCAAAGACATGAAAGTAATTTATTTGAGGTTTCTTTCCTTTCAAAACCTCATAAGCCATCTTGTGATGCCTTTTAACAATAAGACATCTATTCTGCGTATGACAAGCAGTGCTGACAGCTTCTGTCCAGAATTTACTAGGCAGACATGATTCACTAACCATGGTATGTGCTGCTTCAATGAGTGTTCTATTTCTTCTTTCAGCGACACCATATTGCTCAGGAGTTCGAACAGAGGAGAAGTTTTGTGAGATCCCATGATCAGCACAAAAGGACTCAAGAGTGTGGTTTCTGAACTCAGTGCCATGATCACTTATAAGTTCTTTAACCCTTATGCTATTGAGATTCTCCATTTTCTTAATGAAATTGATAATCTTTTCAGCAGCATCACTCTTGGAGCGGAGAAAGATGGTCCAAGTATATTGTGAATATTCATCCACAATAACTTAAGTGTATCTGCTACCCTTTAGACTTTGGACATTCACTGGACCAAATAGGTCCATGTGAAGAAGATGAAAGCAACCCTTGATAGAATTGGCTTGCTTTGTTTTGAAGGTAGATCTATGGCTTTTACCTTTTTCACAAGCACCACAGAGTCTATCTTTTTCAAAAGAAAGATGAGGAAGGCCACGAACAAAGTTCTTTTTGGCCAGAGAATTGATTGTTTTGAAATCCACATGCGACATACGTTTGTGCCACAACCAGATTATTTCAGCTGCTGACTTAGCAAAGAAACAAGTCTCACTGTCAGTCTTGATAGGAGTAAAGTCAACAAGATAGACATCTCGTTTTCTTGGAGCAACCAAGACGACTTCCTTGTTTACATTGACAACAGTGCCTTGATGCATATCAAGAATCACTTTGTAGTCAGCATCACATAGTTGACTTATGCTGATAAGGTTATATTTCAATCCATTTACATAAGCAACCTTGGTGAATTTTATAAGACCATTTGAGAGAAAACCATAACCTTCAGTTTGTCCAGTGGAGTTATCACCAAACACTACTGTAGGGCCAGCAGCCTCTACATAGTTATCCAGCAGGGTCTTAGAGCCAGTCATGTATTTTAAACAGTCACTGTCCAAATACCACACTCCTTTTTCCAGCGAGCCCTGCATGGATATAACAGAAGGATTTAGATTGATTCATTGTTATCCTCGCTGGCAGATTCATCAGTAGAGGCAGAAGGAATAGCTTTAGAGTTTTGCTCATCAGCTAGTGTAGAAGGGTAAGGAGGTAAAGAGTCAACAGGAAATGTGCCAAAGTATTCTGGATCACCAGAGAAAGGTGTAGTGGTGCTGCCACTATCAAGAAATACCAAGTTGCTGACAACATTTGTATCACTGAACTCAACTATGATAGCTGGTTCACCAAATGCATTGGGAATAACCCTTTGTGAATGTGGAATTGATACATGCTGTGCTTCAATGAAGTCAGCAATATTTTCCTAGTGAGAACAGTTGCATTTTCTACATTATTTTCAGGTTCAGCAGAGAGAGGACTCTCGCTGACCATAGTGGAGGAAGAAGCAACAGTTGAGGAAGGAGGATTTGGTTGACTGACAACTTCAAGAGCATCCCTAGAATTGTCAGCATCACATTCAGAGGAAACGTGACCTCTGCTGCCACATAGGTAGCATTTTTTGCCAGAGGTACTGCCTTTCTGATTCTGAATGAGAAACTCCCTCAGTTGAGAAGAAAGATCATTAACTCGCTGAGTAAGCTCGTTAATTTGAGGGTCTGAAGAAGAAGAAGAAGATGCCTTGTTCTTTTGCTTGGACTTATGCTTATGCTTAAGTGTCAGCTGAGGCATCTTAGGAGCAGGACCCAAGATGGACTTACCATTTGGTTCCTGAGACTGAGATGTAGGGGGATTTTGTGATCCCGTAACTACACTCCAAGTTTTCTTGACAGCAGGATGAAGAGAAGGACCCTGCTGTTGAGACTGATGCACTCTTTTGGGAGTGATAGCTCTAGGTTGTTGATTGGTAGTTATTGACCTCATTTGCCTATGAGGTAGATACTCCCTTTTTGGAGTAGTGGTCCTCACTTGTTGATGGAGCAAGTGTCCTCTTTGGGGAGTGACAGGTCTTACTTGTTGATGTGGTAGGTATCCTATTTGAGGAGTTGTAGACCTATTTTGAGAATTAGGCATTCTTCCTCTTTGGGGAGTGACAGGTCTTACTTGTTGATGTGGTAGGTATCCTATTTGAGGAGTTGTAGACCTATTTTGAGAATTAGGCATTCTTCCTCTTTGGGGAGTACTGTGCCTCATCTTAGGATAAACAGGCATAGATTGGGGTGCCTGCTGATGGAGCTGCCTATCAGCAACTTTGACCTGAGAAGGCCTACTTGCTGATATCGAGCATCGCTGAACTTGACATGTCTTTTCATGAGACGCTCATGCTGATCAGTATTACTGGCAGCACCACTACACCTTTCTCTGGTGATCCAGAATCCTTTGGCACATTTCATGTTGACTCTCTACCTCCTTACCTTTTTACACTAGCTGATGAGCAAAACTCTGAAGTTATTCCTTCTGCCTCTACTGATGAATCTGTCAGCGAGTTTAACAGCGAACCCATCTAAATCCTTCTATTATATCCATGCAGGGCTCTCTAGGAAAAGGAGTGTGGTACTTGGACAGTGGCTGTTCAAAACACATGACTGGCTCTAAGACCCTGCTGGATAACTATGTAGAGGCTGTTGGCCCTACTGTAGTGTTTGGTGATAACTCCACTTGACAAACTGAAGGTTATGGACATCTCTTAAATGTACTCATCAAGTTCACCAAGGTTTCTTATGTAAATGGTTTGAAACATAACCTTATCAGCATAAGTCAACTTTGTGATGCTGACTACAAAGTGATTCTTGATAAGCATCAAGGCACTGTTGTCAATGTAAACAAGGAAGTCGTCTTGGTTGCTCCAAGAAAACGAGATGTCTATCTTGTTGACTTCACTCCTATCAAGACTGACAGTGAGACTTGTTTCTTTGCTAAGTCAGCAGCTGAACTCAATTGGTTGTGGCACAAGCGTATGCCGCATGTGAATTTCAAAACAATCAACTCTCTATCCAAAAAGAACATTGTTCGTGGCCTTCCTCATCTCTCTTTTGAAAAAGATAGACTCTGTGGTGCTTGTGAAAAAGGTAAGAGCCACAGATCTACTTTTAAGACAAAGCAAGCCAATTCTGTAAAGGGTTGCTTTCATCTTCTTCACATGGACCTTTTTGGTCCAGTGAATGTCCAAAGCCTAAAGGGTAGCAGATACACTTTTAAGACAAAGCAAGCCAATTCTGTAAAGGGTTGCTTTCATCTTCTTCACATGGACCTTTTTGGTCCAGTGAATGTCCAAAGCCTAAAGGGTAGCAGATACACTTTAGTAATTGTAGATGAATATTCACGATACACTTGGACCATCTTTCTTCGTTCCAAGAGTGATGCTGCTAAAGAGATTATCAATTTCATCAAGAAAATGGGAAATCTCAACAGTATTAGGGTTAAAGAACTCAGGAGTGATCATGGTACTGAGTTCAGAAACCACACTCTTGAATCCATTTGTGCTGATCAAGGGATCTCACAAAACTTCTCCTCTACTATAACTCCTGAGCAAAATGGTGTTGCTGAAAGAAGAAATAGAACACTCATAGAGGCAGCACGGACCATGCTCAGTGAATCCTCTTTGCCTAGTAAATTCTGGGCAGAAGCTGCCAGCACTGCTTGTCATACTCAAAATAGATGTCTTATTGTTAAAAGACATGATAAGACAGCTTATGAGGTTTTGAAAAGTAAGAAACCTCAAATAAAATACTTCCATGTCTTTGGATGTCCTGTTTTCATCTTAAACAACAAGGATCACTTAGGTAAATTTGATCCTAAAGCTGATGATGGCTACTTTCTTGGCTATTCTTCCATCAGCAAGGCCTTCAGAGTATTTAATACTCGCCTTCAGAAAGTAGATGAATCCATTCATGTTACTTTCGATGAAAGCTCCTCTGCCCTTAAGGACATTCAACCTTCTTCTTTAGAAGTCATTTTTAATGAGCTCGCTGACCCTCTTACTGAGGAAGCTGACTCATTTGTTGATGCTCCTTGCTCGCTGCCTAATAATAATCAGCAAGCCTTACAGGATAGCTCAGCTGATGCTGAACTCCAACAAGTTGCTACTCATATCTACTCGATTGAGCCAGTTGAGCCTATCTTAAGATCAATCCATGCTGCATCAGCCAAACCTAGATCACTAGCTGATGGAGAGCACACTGATGACTCTGCTGAGGAGGAGTTTCATGATGCATCAGCTAATGCTGATGACATGGAGTCAGTTGATGACTACAACATCAATGATAACTCAACTCAGTTGAATGGCTCACCTGATCACACACCTTCAGAACCCATTCTTACCATTGACTTCTCCTCTTACAATGATCTCTTTTATGTTCCCATCTCTCAGACTTTCGCTGACACTAAACTAGGTTCATCAAGTGTTCCAGCACTTAAATGGACTCCTAGTCATCCAGTTCACCAAGTCATTGGTGATCCTTCTCAAGGGATCATTACTCGATCAGCGACAAGAAACACATGTCTCTATGTGAATTTCTTGTCAATGATCACTCCTAAGAATATAGGAGAAGCAATGGCTGGTCCTTCTTGGGTAGAGGCCATGCAAGAGGAACTTACCCAATTCCAAAGACAGCATGTCTGGTTTCTCGTTCCTGTACCTGCTGACAAAGAGCCCATTGGAACTAAATGGGTTTATAGGAACAAAATGTACAAAGATGGTGTAGTTACCCGTAACAAGGCTAGGCTGGTTGCACAAGGATACCTTCAGGAAGAAGGTGTTGACTATGATGAAACCTTTGCACCAGTGGCCCATCTAGAAGCAATTCGTTTATTCTTGGCAAATGCTGCTTACAGAAACTTCACAGTATATGGATGTCAACAGTGCGTTGCTTAATGGAAAACTCGATGAGGAAGTTTATGTTAAGCAGCCACCTGGTTTTGAAGATCCAGCTAAGCCACACCATGTCTATCGTCTTTATAAGGCACTCTATTTTCTTAGAGCCTGGTATGACACACTCTCTGAATTTCTTCTTTCTAATAAGTTTCAGCGAGGGTCCATTGACAGCACCCTTTTCATCTATATAAAGGGTGCTGACGTCCTATATGTTCAGATATATGTGGATGACATCATCTTTCGATCCTCCAGCAAGAAACTTTGCACCAAGTTCAGCTCACTGTTGTCCTCTCATTTTGAGATGAGCATGATGGTTGAGCTGACCTTCTTTCTTGGTCTTCAAATTCGCCAACTCCCAACTGACATCTTTATCAATTAGGAAAAGTACATACGAGACATGCTGGCTAAGTTTGACTTGTCCAATGTCACTCCTAAAGCCACTCCTATGTCTCCTCCCAATAATCTCCATGCTGATCCTGATGGTAAGCATGTGAACCCCACTCACTATCGGGGAATGATTGGCTCGCTGATGTATCTCACAGCGAGTCGTCTTGATATCATGTTTGCTACTTGCCTTATGTGCAAGATACCAAGCTTCTCCTAGAAAATCTCACCTTCTCGCTGTCAAGCGAATCTTTAAGTATCTAAAGGGTACTTCCTTGCTGGGTCTTTGGTATCCTAAAGACTCCAGTTTTGACTTAGTTGCATACTCTGACTCTGACTATGCTGGTTAAATGTTAGATATGAAAAGCACCAGTGGTGGATGTCAACTGTTGGGGGGAAGCTGACTAGTTGGTCTAGTAAGAAACAGCATACAGTGTCCATCTCCACTGCTGAAGCAGAGTATGTATCAGCAGCGAGTTGTTGTGCACAAGTCCTCTGGATGAAAAACCAACTCGCTGACTATGACTTAATTTTTCTAAGATTCCCATAATGTGTGACAATACAAGTGCAATTTCTATCACACACAATCCTGTTCAGCATTCAAAGACCAAACACATAGACATTAGGTACCACTTTATTCGTGACCATGTCATGAAAGGGGATGTTGAAATTTACTTCATCCCCACTAATGACCAACTCGCTGACATATTCACTAAACCTTTAGATGAAACCAGATTTAAGTATCTGGTCAGCAAGTTGGGAATGCTGAATGGTGAATCAGCAACATGACGTGTCATGTTTGCTAAAATTCAACTTATCTCTCTCTTTATAAGTTGAAAATTGACTCTTGTAGTCGAAACCCTCATCAGCGAGTTTAAGTCTGTCTTACTCGCTAAACTTAAAAGCAATGAAGAGCTTAAATTCTTCATCTAGTCCAGCAGCAAACGGCTCTGGTAAAGACTTACCAAATCCGTTAGTCCCTGTTGCTTTGGGAAAAAGCAAATAAAAGCAATGGAGAGCTAAAAGTCTCCATCTAGTCCAGCAGCAAACGGCTCTGGTAAAGACTTACCAAATCCGTTAGTCCCTGTTGCTTTGGGAAAAAGCAAATAAAAGCAATGAAGAGCTAAAAGTCTTCATCTAGTCCAGCAGCAAACGGCTCTGGTAAAGACTTACCAAATCCGTTAGTCCCTGTTGCTTTGGGAAAAAGCAAAACAAAAGCAATGAAGAGCTGAAAGTCTTCATCTAGTCCAGCAGCAAACGGCTCTGGTAAAGACTTACCAAATCCGTTATGGCTGACAGTTTGCCAAAAACTGTAATGTTCATCAGCGACCAACATTTATTGTGTGGTCGCTGACTGAAACTTCTCTTCTAAATAGGGTAACCAGATTTTCTAACTTTGTCAGTGGATATACTTCCATTCTAACTCTTTCTTATGTGGAAGCATATTCACCAAGCATTAATTAGAATATTTTATTAGAATTTCAAAAGGTTACCTCGATTTTCTCCCTAATGGGCAACTTGTACTGTGTATACGCCGTAAACACTCGAGTACGTTGAAAATAGAGGTACGATTGTCACATCAAGCCTCTTTTTATACGTTACTCACATGCGTATATGCATACATTTTTATATATAAAGTTTTAATATTTTATATTTATATTATGCAATAAAATGGTTTTTAAATCATCATCTTATTTTTTAAACCATATTTTGTGTACCACGTAAGAAAGAGAAAACACATTGATGGTTCACTTTTACAGAAGTGGGGGGCCACGATTACACCATATATATATACCCAATTCTCTTCAGTTTCCATCTTTTATGCTTCCATTTTCGATCATTTATCCTTCTCATTCTTATTCTATCTTTATTCTCTCTCAAAATCATCTCTTTTTCCTCCCTATCCATCTTCCTTTTCATATCTTGTATCAATGGCTTCCAGTTCTGATATTCAAATCACCAACCCAGAAACTGTTAAAAACCCTATTCAATCACAAATTCAAAATCCTCCATCTGAAAATCAACCAAAATCACCCACTCATGTTGAGTTGCCTGCCGATGATCTCGCAACTCAAAAAGCCCTTAAACAGGTTCCTCTCTATATGCATTCCGAAACCTATGATCCAGAAACCATTGCTCAATTCCAAAATAAATTATCAAGCCCAAAAGATTACCATTAAACCTAATAATTATTTGGGTTCTCTTGAAGTTCCTTCTAGCATTACAGGGTACCAACAGATGCTAGATTTTATAAAAGCATGCCCTGTAAATAATGCAATCTATTCTGATCCAGAAGACATGTATGTCTATCTCCTTCGGGAGTTCTGGTGGACATGTGATTTTCAAGTAAGCATTGGTGCCATCTCTGGCACTGTAAAGAAGAAGCAGCTTACAATCACAATCACACCCAAGATTATTCGATCAGCGCTTAGTCTCCCTGATCAATCAACAGAAAAGCCATTTGTTGATCCAGCGACAGTAGAACAATGGAAGAAGTGGTTGCCAACAATCGGGTATGGAACAGACTTGGAAAAACATGAACCTGTACCCAGCAACCCCACCAAGAAACATCTCCCTGGTGTGTGGAGATTACAATTTGCCCATGTCATTCAGTGTTTGGGAGGAAATTCTGGGTCGTTCGATCAAGCTACGGCTACCAACATGCAAATTATTCATGCTTTAGCAACTGGAAGATTCATTGACTTTGCTTCAGTCATCTTTGAAGAGATGAGGTCAAAAGTTGAAGCCAGTAACCGCTCATACACAATCCCTTATACAAGATTCTTCTCTCTGATCTTCAAACAGGAGTTTAAGGAAAAATACAACCAATTTGGTGCTACTATTTGCAAACCACCAAGAATTGGTCTTTCAGTGTACAAGCAACCTGCTTGTGATCTTGAATCCTTTGACAGCAAGTTTGCTAACCTTACTTCTCCAATGAAAGAAGTACTCTTCTCCTCTTATCTTCAAACAGGAGTTTAAGGAAAAATACAACCAATTTGGTGCTACTATTTGCAAACCACCAAGAATTGGTCTTTCAGTGTACAAGCAACCTGCTTGTGATCTTGAATCCTTTGACAGCAAGTTTGCTAACCTTACTTCTCCAATGAAAGAAGTACTCTTCTCCTCTTATCCCTCCATCTACAAGAAGATTGGTGGCAGTCAATTTGCACCATCATCTGACATGGCTGTTGGCAGACACACTAAAAGGAAAGAACCCAAAGTTGCCAAGCCAACAATGAAGGCAAGAACAAAGTCTGCAAAGACTTCTGCTCCATCATCACCTGCTGCTGCTGTCCCTAAAAGGAAGCAGAAAGCAGCAAAAGGCTTAACCATCAAGGGTTTAGAATCCACACAACCATCAACTGTTACTGAACCCGCCACCTCTACTGCTGATGAACACATAGTGCAGCCGCATGCTGAACCTAAGGTACCTCTTTCTCATCAGCAATTGACATTCCTACAGTTGCTGCCAGTATGGGTACAACCATAATGTCTACTGATGATTGTGGAGCACTGGATGTTTTATGTGATTATGAAGGTGGAGATGAGGGTGATAATGATGATGTTGCTGATGTTGACTATGAGGGCAGATTTGATACAGTAGCTGCTGGTGGTGAAAGGGAAACAACTGAAGTGGTTCATAATGATGAAATGGTTGTTGATGTTGCTGGTGGGAATGTGGGTGCTGGAAATGAAAATGTATAAAGTGTTGTTGAAAATGTTAAAGGAAATGCAAGTGCTGAAAATGTTGTTGTCATCTCAAGTGAGAATGTTGAAACACTTGATGATGTAGTTGAGTTGGAAGATGTGGAAGATGATGCACCCACTGATGATGATGAGTATAATTTGGAAGGTTTGAATGCTGATGAATTTGATGTAGTTGCAGCAGATGAAGGTCAAGCCAGTGATATGGACACTGAAAATGAAACAACTGCTCAAATCCATATTGTCACAGAATCCACAAGTGCTGAAGAGCAACTCATTCCTGTTCAGATTCCTCTGTCAGCTAGTGAAAGATTGAAACAAGTTGAAAAAGGTCTTGCCAATCTGACAAAGGCTGCTGAACAACTGGTCAGCATAAAAACCAAAGAAGATGATCAGCTGATCAAAACTTTGACCAGCTGGTATGAAAAGCAAACAGAAAATAGCCAAGACATTAAAACCATCAAAGACAATTTTGTAACCTTGGCTAAGAATCAACCTCGAGCATACCTGTTTGCTCACAATGTTCTCAATCGTGATCGGCAGATACTTAAATCCAAAGCTACTATCATCCAGAAGGCTGTCAGTTCATCAACTTATGCTGCAAGGAAGGCTGCTTCTTCAGGTCTTGCAGCTGCATCAAAAATCGAACAAGTCCATGAACTGATCGCCCCTCTGAAAGATCAAATCAAGAAGCAGGCCTCTGCTATCTCTTCTCTTGAAAAGAAGGTTGCTGAACTCCCCAAGCCTTATGCCTCATTCACCGAACTTGATAGGCAAAGGCATGAACGAATGAAAAATGAAATGGGTGAAATTAAGGCCTTACTTCAGCAGCTGGTGGGTCGAGCTACTGAGAAGGATAAGCAAGTGGTGGAAGTTGCTGCTGGTGATGCAACTTTCAAGGAGGAGAAAATTGTAAAGACTGCTGATGATGTCACTACCTCTGAAAACACTGAAAAGGCTATGGTGGTAGTGACAGCTGAAACTGAAATGGATGAAAAAGAGAAGGAAAATGAAGTGATTGAAGTGACTCCTGTTGGTGAAAAGGAGATCATTGTACAAGTAAAAGAAAATGTTAGCACTTGGTAGGGACATGTGATAAATGAAGAAGTCCCTGCTGGTGTTGAGGGGGAGCAACCAGCTCAAGGGGTACTGGCTATTGCTCAGGGGGAGCAAATTGAACAAATTGTTGATCCAGATGATCCCAAAGCTATCAAGGCAGCATAGGAAGCAGGCATGGCTGTGGAAATGGCAACTGATAGGTCTAAGGAAACTCTCCCTATCTTCCATAGATGCTTCATCAGTAATGCTGAAATAACTCCTCTTACTGAAGCTCAAAGGCAAAACATCTCTAGAGCTCTCAGGAATCCCTCTTCTACTCATCCAGCAGGCAAAGAAAGTTCTTCATTAGCTGCTCATCCCATTCTTGATGTTCTCTCTTTAGCAGCTGATAGGAAAACACAAGAAGAAGTTGTTCATGAATTAGAAAGGAGAAGGAAGGAGAAGGAAGAAGAAGAGAGGAAAAGTTATGAATATATCTAGCAGCTGGCACAACAAGAGAGAAAAGAGCTTGATGCTGAGGAACTTCTGATGCTTGAAACCTCTGGGCACTTAGCAGTCTATCAAAAGAAACATGTTGATGTAGAAGCAAGACTGCTAGAGAAACATGGTAAGCTTGATGAAGAAAAACAGAAGTTCATCAGAAACATGTGGAGGAGAACCCTGCCTCAAAAGATTGTCTCAATTACGGTGAATTTGGCCAAGGAAGGAAAAGAGACTAATGTAAAGATTCAGAGAGATGATGGTCACATTTTTCATGTGCAAAATGTTCAGAGACCACATCTGGGGGCTACTGAATGGACGGAGGTCTATACGCTGATAAAAGATAAAACTGCCCCCAGCTACTCTCCTATCAAAGATATGATTCATGGCTACTTCACCAAGGCAAGGGATTTTGAAAGAAGGTTGAAGACTAATCTGCCAGTGATCAAGAACTACTTTGATGCTTGCTCAGCCGGTCGTCCTCAAGCACAACCTTCAGTAGCAAGGAAGAGAACCACCCTGAATAGAAAAAGAGATGACCTGATGGTTCATGTAGATCTCCCTCCCATCTCTAGAGATGCTAACTTGGACACCAGATTGCCCACAAGGGTGGTGTTTCAAGAAGGTCTTGTGATTGAAGAACCATTTGGCATGTTCTATACCAACTTTCAAAATCAGCAACTCTTCTTCAGAGTGAGTGACATTGGGAAGGCATCAGTTAGGTTTTTGCTTGCTATTAGAAGAAGGTGTGTTGACACCGCTAATAACAGAGCCTTCATTGACATTCTTGATCATGAGTTGCTGCTGCCACATCGACAAGCTGATCCCTCACTGATGACCATCAAGAATGAAGACTTGTGGGAGCAGGCAGCACGACAATAGATGTTTTACTTTTAAATGATTGTATGTCAACATGTAACACATTTTGGTTATATAAAACATATTTGTCACACTTGTAATATTCTCTTATTAGTTCTATTCACTCAGCAAGTCTCCTCAGCGAATAGGGGGAGATTGTTGAGTCAAGGATTCGCTGACCAGACTTGGTCACTGATGACTTTCATCAGTGAGTCTTCAGCGAGTCCAGCGACTCCTCACCAGCAGATGGTTTCTTTCTAAATTGTAAGTCAAGGCGGGAAGAATTCAAATCAAAAGAAGACAAGAGTCACATGGTGGTTCTTCCAACTGTATTTTACCTTGTAAGGCAAAGATACAGTTGGGACCAAAGGAAGGGTTTTCTCTCTCATACCCATTTTGGTAAAGAAGACAAAGGCTCCTGGATTCAAGTACATCGAGCCAATGAGTTCTTAACAACCACCATCAATCACCATCAAGAGAAGGTTATGTTGCCCTAATTCCTCCCCTATATAAAGCAGTACAGCCGCACCAAAAACACTCGTGTTTGTCACCTTTAAGTGTGTCACTTTTCTCTCTTGTAATTGTTTAAGTTTTCTAGTTAGTCTAAAACTTAACAATTGTATGTTCATGTATTTTCTTGTAAGACAAGTTGTAATATCGACCATGTATTCACTGTTTAATCAATGATACATATGATTATACTTGCATAGTTTCTTATACTTGAACTTCACTCTTGTTCTTGTGCTTTACTTCTATTTACTTTCTTGTCTAGATTATATAAATATAAGTATTGCAATCGTGGACTGTCACTGGTAACTTTTACTAACTTGACTATAGATATATAGATTAGAAGTACCAATACTCAGTTTGGTAAATGCTTTGTTAAATGTTATTAAATAGAAGCAAGGAAATTTGTAAATGAAATGATCTGAGGTTCGCTATGTTCAGTGGCTGTAAAACAAAGTCGTAAATCCAGTACGTACTATAGTTGCCACTGAGGCTCTTTAGTCTTCTCGATTATTCAGCTCCCATTGCTAAGGTCCATGTTTTATCTCTGTTTTGATGAGCCCTGAGATGTTGTGTGCATGACAAGGTTAATTAACTCTGTTGTAGTAGTGTCACATGTCCTGTTTCGATCTGCACAAAACATTTGCCAAAAAGAGCAGTTAGTTCCTTGTCGAATTTAAGGAATATGCTCAGTTCTTGATCAGCTGTTTCCTTGGAATACCTCATTTATGTCTACTTCACTTTTAGCAGTCAACCTGGTGGTTCTAGACAGGACATGAAGTATGTAACATTAATAGCGCCATCACTCTCCTGCCTGGTAAACGTTGTTCCATAAACCAACAATTTATATTCGGCCCATAAGTTTACAAATTTAAAAGCATCTTATAAGTGGCCATATAACAATTTTCAATTCATTACTGATTTGTGGAGAATGGGATGTTTTCTGAAACTATTTTTAAACCCGATAGTCAACAAGAAGATTTGGAGAACCGGTATGTCAAGGTTTGAGAAACCTGGACTATGCCTGCAACCATACTCCCACTTTGTGAATCTCATCGGTCATTCTTTTCATGTTGGAAAGGTGATATGTTATTATGTTGAAGTCTGGATTTTGGAAACCCGGACTATGCCTGCAAGTCTGCAACCATACTCCCACTTTATGAATTAGGGGGAGGGAGTGGGCGCGGGGTTGGGGTTCACCGATACCGGTGCCGTGCGGGTACACCGCCGCCGCCTATTTACCGGAGGAGAGAGAAGGCCAAACGCGGGGTTGTTTACCGATTGAAGGGAAAGAGGAGAGAAGACAGAGACAGAGAGAGAGAGAGAGAGAGAGAGAGAGAGAGAGGATAAGAGCTTGATTGGTTGTTCCCTTAACCCTTCTTTCTTTTTTCTTTCTTTTTTTTGTAATTGTAAAAATGGTGGAAAAATATATGTATATATGTAAGCACAGATCGATCTCTCTTTTTTTTTATTAATTTTTTATTTATATTAATTACATTTCAGTCCTTATAGTTTGTTAATATTTAAAGTTTGTAACTATATTTTTATTTATGTTTCAGCCCCTGTACTTTTATTTTGTTTATTATTAGTTATATTTATATATGTATGTATATGTTTTATTTTTATAAAGTTTTAGATTTGATGTATTAAAAATAAATAGAATAAGAAATGATGAGATGGAGATTTGGGTAAGTTTGGTGAAAGTGGCGCCAGTAATTTGGGGAAGTTTGGGGAAGATTTGTGAAAATTGAGGTGAAAGGTTTTTACTGGTTAGTGATGAGGTGGAAAAGTGGTAAAGTATGGGGAAGGTGTGACCACTCCCTCCCCCCTTATGGACTATTCCTTCAATGTTGGAGGTGTGATATGTTGAAGTACGGTTTTCAGATTTTCGGACTATGGTACGCATCTAATATATTTTTGCCACGTGTGTTAGACTTAGAGGACAGATTAATGACAAGTCTTGGGTTTGGGAAAGCTGGACTACTCAAATATATAAGATGTACAAGTTTAGTATGTAAACTGCTTAAACAGGATTATAAATGCATATGACTCGACTGCAAATATATAGCATAATAGCAGCCATATACAGCATATGGGTTTCTGAAACCCAGACTTCCACATGTCACCTTTCCAACGTGGAAGACGTATATAGTCTGTGATTCACAAAGTGGGAGTTGTAAGCATATAGTCCGAGTTTTTCAAACCTGGACATACTGGTTCTACAAATCTTTTTGTTGACTATCAGCCCATCCGCTCAGAATTGTTATGTGAACATTCCATTTCTCGGGGGGGAAAAAAAACTTCATTACTGAAAGGGATGTTACAAGGAAAACCTCTCCAAAAATTAATTTCTTTAGTAGAATGCGAGGGGGGTATGGTGAGAAATCTTTAAATATATGCCAAACCTATAAGGAGTCTATGACATTGTGATTGTTGTGATAAGTAAAAGGTCTCGCAAATTTAGCATTGTGATTGTAGGCTTACAATCTACATACCAACAAGGACCAACAAGGAGTTAGCCTAGTGGTAAGAAAAACAATTTATGACCTTAAGGTCTCAGGTTCGATCCCCGCTTGGCACAACAAATAATTCATTTAATGAAGCTTAGGCCCACATGCGAATGTTAAAGACGCGGTGATGTGTCCAATTTATATATATCGCCCACATCATTTATAGCCTGTTTCATATGTTTTTCGAGTCAATTTTGTATACAATTGGCGCATTTATGGTGTTTGTTAGTGCTTTCAGGTTCTTAGCAGGTTGCGCATCCGTTTGGTGCACTTTATGACGAATTTAGGCCAAGATGTTAATCCTAGTGTTCGAGAGCTGCTAACGAGAAAAGAAGTTTGAGTGGGTTAGTGTCAATGCGCCGCAGTGGGAAGAATGCAATGCCCACTGCGCCGCAGTCACTGGGAGTGAGACCCCACTGCGCCGCAGTCAAAGGTCGTGAAAAAAACCCTGAATTCCAGAAATATTCCACTGCGCCGCAGTGGGAAGAATGCGCCAGCCCCACTGCGCCGCAGTCATTGGGGAAGAAGCCACAAGCTTTCCAGGGGATTTCCACTGCGCCGCAATGGGAGGAATGAGACCCCACTGCGCCGCAGTCAAAGGTCGTGAAAAAAACCCTGAATTCCAGAAATATTCCACTGCGCCGCAGTGGGAGTGCGCCAGCCTCACTGCGCCGCAGTCAGCAGTACGGGGAGCCTAATGATTCAGCTTTTCAGCCGTTCAGAAGGGGGAGGTATATAAGCAAAAACATAAACCCTTTTCCTGCATCTAAATTTCTTTCTAGGGGCTGTTCACGGGGGAAGAAGCCACAAGCTTTCCAGGGGATTTCCACTGCGCCGCAATGGGAGGAATGAGACCCCACTGCGCCGCAGTCAAAGGTCGTGAAAAAAACCCTGAATTCCAGAAATATTCCACTGCGCCGCAGTGGGAGTGCGCCAGCCTCACTGCGCCGCAGTCAGGGAGGGCAGCCTCACTGCGCCGCAGTGGGGGCTTTTGTTCGTGCAGAACAGAATTATCCCACTGCGCCGCAGTGGGAGTACTCAACCCCACTGCGCCTACTCCCACTGCGCCGCAGTGGGTGGAATGAACTCCCACTGCGCCGCAGTGGGAAGAACATCCCACTGCGCCGCAATGGGAAATGAGACCCCACTGCGCCAGAAAAGCCCCACTGCGCCGCAATGGGAGAATGCCCACTGCGCCGCATGGGAAATGAGACCCACTGCGCCGCAATGGGAGGAATAACCCACTGCGCCGCAGTGGGAAGAACGAAGCCCCACTGCGCCGCAGTCAAAGGTCGTGAAAAAAACCCTGAATTCCAGAAATATTCCACTGCGCCGCAGTGGGAGTGCGCCAGCCTCACTGCGCCGCAGTGGGGGGCCTGCCTCACTGCGCCGCAGTGGGAGTGCGGGGCAGCCCACTGCGCCGCAATGGGGGAGGACTATGCCCACTGCGCCGCAGTGGGTGAAAGAGCCTCACTGCGCCGCAATGGGGGAGATATGCCCACTGCGCCGCATGGGAGGAATGCCCACTGCGCCGCAATGGGAGGAATGAGACCCCACTGCGCCGCAGTCATTGGGTGCCAAAGCCACATGCTTTCCAGAGGTTTTCACTGCGCCGCAGTGGGAGTGAGACCCCACTGCGCCGCAGTCAAAGGTCGTGAAAAAAACCCTGAATTCCAGAAATATTCCACTGCGCCGCAGTGGGAGTGCGCCAGCCTCACTGCGCCGCAGTCAGCAGGGGGAGCCTAATGCAGCCGCAGTGGGAAGAACGAGCCCCACTGCGCCGCAGTCATTGGGGAAGAAGCCACAAGCTTTCCAGGGGATTTCCACTGCGCCGCAATGGGAGGAATGAGACCCCACTGCGCCGCAGTCAAAGGTCGTGAAAAAAACCCTGAATTCCAGAAATATTCCACTGCGCCGCAGTGGGAGTGCGCCAGCCTCACTGCGCCGCAGTGGGAGTGGCCAGCCTCACTGCGCCGCAGTGGGAGTGGCACCTCACTGCGCCGCAGTGGGATGGCAGCCTCACTGCGCCGCAGTGGGATGGCAGCCTCACTGCGCCGCAGTGGGATGGCAGCCCACTGCGCCGCAGTGGGGGCTTTTGTTCGTGCAGAACAGAATTATCCCACTGCGCCGCAGTGGGAGTACTCAACACCTCACTGCGCCGCAATGGGGGAATGAGACCCCACTGCGCCGCAGTGGGCTTATGCAGCCTCACTGCGCCGCAGTGGGATGGACCAGCCTCACTGCGCCGCAGTGGGATGGCAGCCTCACTGCGCCGCAGTGGGATGGCAGCCTCACTGCGCCGCAGTGGGATGGCAGCCTCACTGCGCCGCAGTGGGATGGCAGCCTCACTGCGCCGCAGTGGGATGGCAGCCTCACTGCGCCGCAGTGGGATCAGCCTCACTGCGCCGCAGTGGGATGGCAGCCTCACTGCGCCGCAGTGGGGGCTTTTGTTCGTGCAGAACAGAATTATCCCACTGCGCCGCAATGGGAGGAATGAGACCCCACTGCGCCGTAGTCAAAGGTCGTGAAAAAAACCCTGAATTCCAGAAATATTCCACTGCGCCGCAGTGGGAGTGCGCCAGCCTCACTGCGCCGCAGTCGGAGTCGCCTCACTGCGCCGCAATGGGAGGAATGAGACCCCACTGCGCCGCAGTCAAAGGTCGTGAAAAAAACCCTGAATTCCAGAAATATTCCACTGCGCCGCAGTGGGAGTGCGCCAGCCTCACTGCGCCGCAGTGGGGGGCAGCCTCACTGCGCCGCAGTGGGGTGCCAAAGCCACATGCTTTCCTCACTGCGCCGCAGTGGGAGTGCAGACCCCACTGCGCCGCAGTCAAAGGTCGTGAAAAAAACCCTGAATTCCAGAAATATTCCACTGCGCCGCAGTGGGAGTGCGCCAGCCTCACTGCGCCGCAGTCAGGGAGGGCAGCCTCACTGCGCCGCAGTGGGATGGCAGCCCACTGCGCCGCAGTGGGGGCTTTTGTTCGTGCAGAACAGAATTATCCCACTGCGCCGCAGTGGGAGTACTCAACACCTCACTGCGCCGCATGGAGGAATGAGACCCCACTGCGCCGCAGTGGGCTTATGCAGCCTCACTGCGCCGCAGTGGGATGAAACTGACCAGCCTCACTGCGCCGCAGTGGGATGGCAGCCTCACTGCGCCGCAGTGGGATGGCAGCCTCACTGCGCCGCAGTGGGATGGCAGCCTCACTGCGCCGCAGTGGGATGGCAGCCTCACTGCGCCGCAGTGGGATGGCAGCCTCACTGCGCCGCAGTGGGATGGCAGCCCACTGCGCCGCAGTGGGGGCTTTTGTTCGTGCAGAACAGAATTATCCCACTGCGCCGCAGTGGGAGTACTCAACACCTCACTGCGCCGCATGGGAGGAATGAACCCCACTGCGCCGCAGTGGGCTTATGCAGCCTCACTGCGCCGCAGTGGGATGGACCAGCCTCACTGCGCCGCAGTGGGCTTATGCAGCCCACTGCGCCGCAGTGGGGGCTTTTGTTCGTGCAGAACAGAATTATCCCACTGCGCCGCAGTGGGAGTACTCAACCCCACTGCGCCGCAGTGGGTGGAGAACTCTCCCACTGCGCCGCAGTGGGAAATCTCGGACCCAAGTCCAGAAAAGCCCCACTGCGCCGCAGTGGGTGAACTCTCCCACTGCGCCGCATGGGAGGAATGAGACCCCACTGCGCCGCAATGGGAGAACTGACCCCACTGCGCCGCAGTGGGAGTGCGCCAGCCTCACTGAGAAACGGTTGGTGGTACCACGTTTTAATTCACATAGACATAATTGGTATTTGGATAATCAATCAAACTAATCGTTGGGGAGATTTTCTAGGCATTGGTGGTACCGGCTTGGGTAATTAAACTAGCCATTTAGGTGTTTGGGTGATTTGCGAGCGGTTGGTGGTACCACGTGAGCATTTTTATCCATTCACGATTATCTTGTCAACTCTTTAGAATTTGGTTTTAAACGAAAGCAATCATAGCTGTAGTCGAGTGGATTCGAAGTGGATGATCTTTATTAATATTTTCTGAAAACTACTTTATTTTATTTTGTCTTGTTATTTAAATTTCTTTTACTTCAATTGTCAAAGTTAGGTAGCAATTCGGCTACGGTTCCATCTTTTTCTAAAACTACTTTAGCAAACAATTATTTCAAAACCAATCCCTGCGAACGACCTTGGACTTACTAATTACTATACTATATGCGATCAGGTCCACTGCCTGAAAGTGTGTAGTAGTCGGTTTTGGTCGGTACTTGTTTATAAATTTACAAACTCGATTTCACACATCAAGTTTTTGGCGCCGCTGCCGGGGATCTGTGTTCCGATTTAGTTGTTACTTTAGTGGTTTGATCCTTTCTCACGCGTGAGAAAGTTACATGTTTTAAGTTTAGTTATATTTTCTTATCACCGGTGCATTTGACGTGTTTGTGTTAGTTGTATGTTTGCATGTATTGTTTTAGTTGATGAACTTACGTTCTACGGGTCTACCTTTGCATAGTTCTTTGTCTACAACAAGAAGACCAAGAGGGCGTCGGTTTAATTTCACTGAACCCACAACACCTATACCAACACCGTTCTCACCTATAGCTAAACTCACTCCTGATTCAGATGAGGAAGGGTTTTTTTTAGACGAATTCTTCATTCTAGAAGTTAAGCAAGAAGAGATGGGTGACGAACAACCACCAAGGGATCTAAATGACACTCGCTATGGCGAGAGGGTTTGAACTATTCCAACCAACCGTGGCTCTGCCATTAGACCTCCGGCCATTGATCACACCTTCAATTTGAAAGGAAACCATCTCAAGAGTATAGAAGAGCAACAGTTCGACGGAAGAAGGAAATGGGATCCTTACCAACATTTGGATCGGTTTGAAAAGTTGGCTCGACTTTATCAATATGGTCAAAATCAAATGAATGTCGTGAAGCTCGAGACATTTTGTTAGGTCCAGATTTAGTCCAGATTTACTGGACTCGCTCCAGACTCGACTACTGGAGCCTTACTGAAGATCTGTCCAGAAACGTGTTCTACTGTACCTACTCCAGACTTGGAATCTGGAGTCCCTCTGAAGATTTGTCCAGAAATAATGGAAGACCAGTGAGCAAATACTTGTATAGGAAATCTGGAGTATTCTCCAGATGAGCTCACTGGACTTCACCTCAGTCCAGATCAACTCTACTGAAGACATTCTGACTGAAGTCAAAGACTGAAGTCTGAAGAAAGAAGACTGACAAATGGCGGAGTCCACTGGAAAGTCTTACCAGATCTATACACTGGAGGATTGTCAGTGTTCTAGACCCTACAAGTCTGAACACCGATATCGAGGATTGACTTTTCCCTTTACACACTTTCCAAAGAACAATCCACTTGTTCTTTACCAAAGTTTGTGTGTGTAAAGGTGGTTGGATAAAAGGATACAAAGTCATTTGATGTGACTTTATCCTTATTCCTTATCCAATACATTTAATGTTCTTGTCGGATCATTAAATGTATGCAACCATATTTGTACGGCACAAAATTCACTGGTGAATTTTCTTGCCTATAAATACAAAGTCATTTCCTTGACATAAATACTTTTTAAGCATACACTTTGCATGAAAGTGAATTTGTCCAAATACTCTCGATCTTAAACTGGGATACTTCACAACTTTAAGTATCTCGATCCAAAAGAGTTATTTGACAAATATAGATCATTTGTAATTCATAGGTTGTTAGGATACATACTTATTTGTATTATCTTGATTCCGCACAACCTTGTATTTTATTTAACAACATAAATAAAATACACAATTGAAAAATACATAATGGTTCACTTTACTTGTTTATTGCTTTAAGTCTTGTATTACTTTGTTTATATATTCTTGCATTTATTTACAAGTAATACTAGTCCATTCTAGTGCTTATTAGACTTGTTGTATTATACACTTTCCTGGTTAACCATCGAACTTAAAGGGACTCACATTTGGTATCAGAGCAGAAGGCTAAACATTGCCTAGATCTGTTTCTTGATGGCTAACCAAGAAAATACACAAGGTTTTAGTCTTGGTCCCGATCCTAATGCAAATATTAATGATCAAAATGAACCACCTATTGTTAATAACACTAATCCACCTCCTCCTCCTACTCCTGCTTCTCCACACGTGCATGTGCACTACTCAAATAATCCTGTTCCTAAATTCAGTGGGAACAGTGATGAATTTGGTACGTGGAAGGCTAGGTTGGTTTTGCATGTCACTGGTATTGAGAGGAACATGATGAAAATTTTAAATGAAGGTCCTTATGTACCAACATCACCTCTCAATCCCCTTCTTGATCCTTCTGGATCTAGAAGAGGAAGGGAAAAGAGGGAGGAACATTGGTCTGAAGAGGAGAGGAGATTGGTGAATCTAGACACCCTTCTCAAAAACATGATCCTCGGGACCGTTCCAGAAACCCTAATTCCCACACTAGTTCTTTTTCCTAGTGCTAAAACCATGTGGGATGAACTTTTAAACCAGCTTGAAGGAGGAGATGACACCATTGTCACCAGAAAGGTCTCCTTAAACAAGAGGTATGAGTCATTTTTTGCTCAGCCTAACGAGTCTCTCACTGGTACTTACACCAGATTTATGAGTATCATAAACCAGTTGAGAGGTCTTGGTTGAGAAGGACAAGGATATACTTCTGGAGAAATTCTGTGACATTCTACCCACCAAATGGTCTCACATGATCCTGGTCTTACGACAAGGTAAAACTCTGCACACACACACTCTCTCAACTCTATATGGAGCTTTCAGGTACACTGAAGAAAATCAAGCTCAGAGAGTGGTGGCAGAACAAGATGCTTTTAACCATGCCTCAGTAGTCCTAATGTGGTTAGTCATACTGAACCACATAGTACATCACTGATATCTTCTGAGAATGTATTTTCTATGAAGAAAATGGTGTCTGAACTCATGGATTCTGGAGAGACCAGTCAAATCTCTCCAGACTGTTGTGATGAAACTGATGATGATGACCTCATTGCAATGATTGCTAAAACATTTAACCGTTTCAAAGCAAGAGCAAGTAGGCCATCTGGACAATTTGCATCCAGTTCTTTAACTGATAAGACCAATTTGACATGCTTTAAGTGTGGCAAAAAGGGTCATTTCATGAAAGAGTGCAGGTCCAACCAGTTTGTATCCAAGCCTGGTCCATTCTCTTCAAATAATAAGCCTGATGATAGCTATAAACTGAAATATAAAAAGCTTAAGGCCCAGATTGCTCTCATGGCACAACAAATTGAAAACAATAATAAGTGCATGATTGCAACAACTGAAGAAAAGTGGGTTCCTTCTGATGAATCATCTGCTGATGAAGAAGAAGAAAGAGATTGCTGTTACATAGCTCTGGCAGACGATGAGCACCTGGTGAAGGAAGATGTCACATCTGGACGATGGGTAGACATTGTTATTAAGAAGGTTAGTGATTATGATTGTGCAACTGACCATGAACTAAAATTGGACATAGCTGAAGCTCTTAATTCTGATTTGATTTTTGTAGAAACGGTTAGATCTGATTGTGTAAATGGTCTAGAAACAGATTCTTCTGAAATAACTGCTTTAAAATCAAAGTTAAAAGAACTTCAATTTTTTGTCTAATACGTACCTAAAACAAATAAAATATACATAGTTAATTACATATTCACAATCACATTTTAATGAACTGAATATAAGATAATTAGATCAAATTTATTTCAAATGGAATGTTAAAATCAAATACAAAAAGATAATAACGAAATATATGTCCCAGAGTCCCAGAACTGTTTGGCAAGGG
>CM067167.1:183030499-183144899 GCA_034093135.1 Erigeron breviscapus
GTTATCTTTTCTTTCATCAGTAAAGTTACCTTCTCTGGTCAACTTTACATTAAACCTGGTCATACCTTGATGATGTTCAGCCAGTGTGATTTCAGCATTAATTATTCTTCTTGCATTGGCCCTGAACGTCATCATATCTTCAAACTTAGCCTTTTGCTTAGCCAACTGAACCATATCTTCAGTTTCCCTGGATACACCACTCTGTTGTCCTTCAGTGGACTGTTGTTCTTGTCTATTGATCTTCAGAGTTGTATCCAGAGGAATAAAGGTGCTAATCACCATCTTTAGACAAGTTGCTCCAGAAGGTCAAGGTACAGAAGTTGTTGAACCTTCCAGACGACCTAGAACTAATAGGCGTCTGATGAAAGCTGGACTCCAGGTGAATCCAGAAAGACATCCTGGTGATGTTATGAATCTAGATGGATCACCAATTTTTGAACAAGAGGTTGTTGAGCAGGTTGTTGAGGAAGTTGAGCAAGAGGCTCCACTAGACTTGAATGTAGAGGCTGGTGAACAGGTTAATGTAGAAACTGGTGAACAGCCTGGTGAACAGACAGTTGGGATGACTCCAGAATGGGATGATGTTGATTCCCCAATGTCTGAAGGTTTTGATGTTAACATGAATTTTCTGGGTGAAGATGTACAAGAAGAAGAAAATCTACCAGAAATGCCAACACCTCCACCAGAAATGCCACCACCACAATCAAACATGCCACCACACCACCACCTTCAATTCCAGAACACACTCAATACTTCACTCCAGCAACCACTCAACCTTCAGAATCTCAACCTCCACCTCGTGCGCCAGAGTCACCAGTTGCAACATCTGAAGCTGCAACTGAAGAGGACTGGGCACAAGTTCCTCTAATGACCAGATTACCTTCAACTCTTGAACGCCCAGTGGTCTCTCTACTTCATCTTCTGCCGAGGTCCAAGGCCTTTTAAGTAAGGTGGCGGACCTGGAGAGATCACTCCAGACTTCATCTCAGGTTATTTCAGACTTCAAATCTTTATTATCAAATAACCTTGCTTCTGAGATGAATGTCTTTGCTGGAAATGAGAAGCTGGTTTATGAGAAGCTTGATGAACTGGTACTGGCCACAAATAACAACACTGAAAAGATCAAAATGGCAGTCCAGGGACTAGAGACTAGGCTGGTTAGTTCTGTTCAGACTGCAGTCACTGGTGAACTGGCAGGTCTGAAAGAAGATGTTCAGAACTTGGTTTTCAGGGTCAGTTCTCTGGAGAGTAGACCCACACTAGACCAGGGTGCAGTTGTTAGTACTATAAGTGATGAATGTACAAGGAAGTTCAGAAACAATATGTTGAAAGAATTATGTGAAGAAGTTTCTGGGACTGTTCTTCGTAGCATTTATGATGGGGTGTTACCCCAAGTAGAAAAGTTACTGGATGAGAAGTTGCCAAAACACTTGCCTAAAGCAGTTGCAAATGTTCAGAAGGAAGTGCAGGCACTTAAGAAAGTTGTGTCTGAAACAACTCCAGTAGAAGGTATAACTTTTGGTCCACTGGACAGACTTATGCTTGAACAGTTATGGAATGATCTCAAGTCAAGAACTGGAGATCGTTCAAAGTTCCTTAGGACCGATCGATTCGCGATTCCAACGACTATGTAAGTGCGGAATCCAAACATAATCGTTATTGAGGTAATTGAATGAAACAAACACATATATAAACACGAAATCAATAAGAACAGGAGATATATTCAGATGTAAAAAACTCATATCTTGTATTAATCATAAGATTACAATACATAAAACGAGTAGACATCTGATTCTTTGGGCGGCATCTCGAGGTATAGATCTCTACCTCGAGAACCTAGTGAATGAAATCTGTTGCAACTAAAATCATCACCTAAAAACCGAAACCTAAGATCTCTATTTATAGGCTAGAAATGGGCTGGGCTTCAAACTCGTGGGCTTCCAAACGCGTGCTACAGTAACACGTGTTTAGTCAAACTCGTGGTACTGTTCACACGAGTTTGTCCAAACTCGTGGTACTGTTCACACGAGTTTGTCCAAACTCGTGGTACTGTTCACACGAGTTTGTCCAAACTCGTGGTACTGTTCACACGAGTTTGTCCAAACTCGTGGTACTGTTCACACGAGTTTGTCCAAACTCGTGGTACTGTTCACACGAGTTTGTCCAAACTCGTGGTACTGTTCACACGAGTTTGTCCAAACTCGTGGTACTGTTCACACGAGTTTGTCCAAACTCGTGGTACTGTTCACACGAGTTTGTCCAAACTCGTGGTACTGTTCACACGAGTTTGTCCAAACTCGTGGTACTGTTCACACGAGTTTGTCCAAACTCGTGGTACTGTTCACACGAGTTTGTCCAAACTCGTGGTACTGTTCACACGAGTTTGTCCAAACTCGTGGTACTGTTCACACGAGTTTGTCCAAACTCGTGGTACTGTTCACACGAGTTTGTCCAAACTCGTGGTACTGTTCACACGAGTTTGTCCAAACTCGTGGTACTGTTCACACGAGTTTGTCCAAACTCGTGGTACTGTTCACACGAGTTTGTCCAAACTCGTGGTACTGTTCACACGAGTTTGTCCAAACTCGTGGTACTGTTCACACGAGTTTGTCCAAACTCGTGGTACTGTTCACACGAGTTTGTCCAAACTCGTGGTACTGTTCACACGAGTTTGTCCAAACTCGTGGTACTGTTCACACGAGTTTGTCCAAACTCGTGGTACTGTTCACACGAGTTTGTCCAAACTCGTGGTACTGTTCACACGAGTTTGTCCAAACTCGTGGTACTGTTCACACGAGTTTGTCCAAACTCGTGGTACTGTTCACACGAGTTTGTCCAAACTCGTGGTACTGTTCACACGAGTTTGTCCAAACTCGTGGTACTGTTCACACGAGTTTGTCCAAACTCGTGGTACTGTTCACACGAGTTTGTCCAAACTCGTGGTACTGTTCACACGAGTTTGTCCAAACTCGTGGTACTGTTCACACGAGTTTGTCCAAACTCGTGGTACTGTTCACACGAGTTTGTCCAAACTCGTGGTACTGTTCACACGAGTTTGTCCAAACTCGTGGTACTGTTCACACGAGTTTGTCCAAACTCGTGGTACTGTTCACACGAGTTTGTCCAAACTCGTGGTACTGTTCACACGAGTTTGTCCAGTTGTCTGGATAATCTCTGTAAAGTAACAGCCCTTTAATTGAGATGCATCGGACACAAATTGTGCACCAGAACGTGCACTTAAGATCGTTCCAAGGGGGAAAAGTCGTCTGGTGACCAAACTCTGAAGCACATGTCACAAAGAGCATATGGCACTGAAGTCGGGCTAACTGAAAGACAAAGAGCATATGGCACTGAAGCCGGGCTAACTGAAGAAGCTACTGGTACTGAAGCTAGTGAGCCCCAGTTTGAGACCTTCCCAGATATTCCAACTACACTGAAGGCTGTTAAAGGAAAAGAAAAAGTGGTATCTGGTGAAGAGGAAGAGCAAACTGAAGATGCTGATGATGAAACTTCCAAGAAGTTAGAACAAGAATGCATCATGATAGAGATTTTCAAAAAAAATCAAAAAGATGAACTGCTGGCCCATCAAAGGGAGATGGAAACAATGGGTACTCTGGATTCTTACAATGCTGGCAGGTTAGGCATTAATATTGAAGTATATAAAAAGATGAAAGATGACCCCAGAGTTCATCAATGCCTAAATGCATTAGATGATGTTCATGTACACTCATTCTACGCTGAAGAAGAACAAGTCTATGATTCTATTATTTATGGCGTGAGTGTACCAGAACTCATTAGACAAAGGAAGGATGAACTGGTAAGTCTCCAGAAAAAGATAAGAAAGAATGCTGGTGCTCTGGAGATAGAGTACAGGAAGAGACTTACTGGTTTACCAAAGTTGACTGCCAGACAAATCAAAGCAATCAAAGATGCTGATGTAAGCAATTTCATTCCCCTGGACACTTCTTGAAAAATCAATCGTCAAGAACTCCAATCTGCTGTAGAGCAAAGGAGAGTGTCCAAGGAAACTGAATCATTGATCCAGCAAGCCAAGCTGAAAGAAAAATACAATGAGATGTTGAATTTCAGGGCTGATGCCAGAAGGATCACTGGTGCTGAAATCAAATTGGCTGAAAATAATGAAGGCATGTCTAAGTTTGAAGTAAAGTTGACCAGGGAGGGTAACTTTACTGACGAAAGGAAAAGTACTTCAGTCCAAGCTTTTGGATGGAGTGAACTGAAGGAAATCGCTTTAACGTTCAGGGGGAAGACAGATGTGTCGACTGATGTTAAAGCATTTCTGAAAAGGATTGAAAAGGTATGGAGAAGAAAGCAACAGATGGAAGTTGCAATGGGCATAAGAACGCCAGAATCAATACCATCTTCTCCATCACCAAAGAGAAAGGCTACTGAAGATGCTCCAGGACAGACATCAAAAAGAAGGGCCTGACTCTTATCATTTACTTAATGTAAATTATTGTCTTATGAAAATTGTATACTATTTATCAATTGATGTATGTAATAATAGTTGCAATTTTTTATTCTTATAAGTAAATGATCAGATTTAGTCTAAGTTAGAACTTAAAAGATGAAACTGAAAACACTCATGATCTATAAAGTGTTTTCCAGTAACTTAGATTTTTTAGACAAATCGAAACTTGTGTTTTTCAAGCATACAAAATGTATAGATTCAAGCTTGAAAACACTTGCATTATTTCTAAACAAATAGGGGAATTTGTTAGGTCCAGATTTAGTCCAGATTTACTGGACTCGCTCCAGACTCGACTACTGGAGCCTTACTGAAGATCTGTCCAGAAACGTGTTCTACTGGACCTACTCCAGACTTGGAATCTGGAGTCCCTCTGAAGATTTGTCTAGAAATAATGGAAGACCAGTGAGCAAATACTTGTATAGGAAATCTGGAGTATTCTCTAGATGAGCTCACTGGACTTCACCCCAGTCCAGATCAACTCTACTGAAGACATTCTGACTGAATTCAAAGACTGAAGTCTGAAGAAAGAAGACTGACAAATGGCGGAGTCCACTGGAAAGTCTTACCAGATCTATACACTGGAGGATTGTCAGTGTTCTAGACCCTACAAGTCTGAACACTGATATCGAGGATTGACTTTCCCTTTACACACTTTCCAAAGAACAATCCACTTGTTCTTTACCAAAGTTTGTGTGTGTAAAGGTGGTTGGATAAAAGGATACAAAGTCATTTGATGTGACTTTATCCTTATTCATTATCCAATACATTTAATGTTCTTGTCGGATCATTAAATGTATGCAACCATATTTGTACGGCACAAAATTAAATACAAAGTCATTTCCTTGACATAAATACTTTTTAAGCATACACTTTGCATGAAAGTGAATTTGTCCAAATACTCTCGATCTTAAACTGGGATACTTCACAACTTTAAGTATCTCGATCCAAAAGAGTTATTTGACAAATATAGATCATTTGTAATTCATAGGTTGTTAGGATACATACTTATTTGTATTATCATGATTCCGCACAACCTTGTATTTTATTTAACATCATAAATAAAATACACAATTGAAAAATACATAATGGTCCACTTTACTTGTTTATTGCTTTAAGTCTTGTATTACTTTGTTTATATATTCTTGCATTTATTTACAAGTAATACTAGTCCATTCTAGTGCTTATTAGACTTGTTGTATTATACACTTTCCTGGTTAACCATCGAACTTAAAGGGACTCACAATAACTATTGGCATTGAAGCCAACTCGGATGAGAAATAGGCTCGCCGACCATTCTTTTCAGTATCCCAAGGGGATTGCTAAAAATTTGTGTGTTAAAGTAGGTGATGTGACTAATTTATACCCATTACCCACATCATTATTGGCCATTTAATTAAGTATTTTAAGTCGATTTTATGTGCATTTGGCGCGTTTATGGTGTTTGTTAGTGTTTTCAGGCTCTGAACAGGTTACGCGTTCATTTGGCACATATTCGGATGACTCTTGGCCAAGATATTGATTTATGATATCGAGAGTTGATTCAAGTGGAAGAGGATGACGAGGTTCAGCAAGTTTCAGGATCGAAAGAAGGTTGTTCAGCATAAGTATGTACTGCGCCGCAGTGGAGGGTTCACATGCCCACTGCGCCGCAGTACATATCCACAGAAAATTGTGACTTAACCCCACTGCGCCGCAGTGGGGATTGCAAAAGAAAGACTGCGCCGCAGTCAACAGATCAAGAAACTAGACGTGGATTTGGGCTGCGCCGCAGTGAGGGTCTTCACGAGCCACTGCGCCGCAGTCATCAGAAAGTCAAAGTCAAAGTAGCCTCACTGCGCCGCAGTGAGGGATTGCACAACCCACTGCGCCGCAGTGAGTACACGGGGCTGAAGGGTTTTGGCAACTTTTTGCATCAGATTTGAAGAGGGTATAAATAGAAAACTCAACCCTAATTTCCAATCTATCAAACATTCTTTCTAGGAGCTGCTCTACAAGGGGTTTTATCAGGTTTCCAAGCAAGTCTTTCTTAGGCGGATCCACTGAAGATTCACGAGCACCCATCTAGATCGTATCTACTTACTGTCTTGCAATTTTCTATTTTCTCAAACGATTGGTACAATATGTTCTTCTCTTATTTTGATTACTATTGTTATTTAATCATGAGTGGCTAAATTGTTTATCATCCACCTTGTTGAAACGAGATGAATGATGTGATTGCAATATCTTTTAATTCAATGAGTTTATTTAATTATCGTTGTTCTGTGATCTTGATGATTTAATTCTTTTTAATGATTATTATAATATTGGTTGCATATAAATTCTTCGTTGGTGGTACCAGTTGAATGTATGTGTGATTTTGAAATGGTTGTTTGTCTATAAGCAATTATCACTAGTTCATGGTATGATAGTGAATATTATTTTAATAAAAAGAGTAATTTTGTCAACGTAACTTATAACGGTTGGTGGTACCACGTTATTTTTTATATAGGAATAATTGGTAATTTGATAGTCAATTAAACTGATTATTGGAAAAGTTGTCTAAAGCTTTGGTGGTACCGGCTTGGGTAATTTAACTAGTAAATTAGGTGAAGTGGTGATTTGTTCACGGTTGGTGGTACCACGTGAGCACATTATTCTTTTCACGGCTGTTTTTAAACTCAAATGAATTTGGTCTTAGCTATACGCAATCACATTTGAAGTCGAGTGAATTCAAGGTGGATGACTTTTATCTATATTGTTTGAAATCTTTCTTTACTTTTATGCAATTTGTTCTTTCAAATTTATTCTCATTTTATTGTCGAAAAGGATTTTCGAAGCAACACCCGTTTTCCAAACTATTTTACTAAACAACTAGCTCGATCCAATCCCCGAGAACGAACACGGTCTTGCCTTTTAACTATATTGCAAACGGTCGGGTACACTGCCCGATAGTGTGTAGTAGCGAGTTCTTAGGTGATTCTTGTTTATATTTTTAAAGCTCGATTTAGCACATCAAGTTTTTGGCGCCGCTGCCGGGGATTGTGTGCCGATTTAGTTGTTAATTTAGTGGTTTGATCCTTCCTCACGCGTGAGGAAGTTATTTGCTTATTTAGTTAGGTTTTACTTTGTTTATCACAGGTGCATTTTTACGTGTTTGTTAGTTGTGTTTGCAGGCTTATTTTTAGTTAATGATCTTGCGTTCTTCGGGTAGACCTCTGTTCAGTCCTTTGAGAACTCCACCAAGACGCAGGATTAACTTCACAGCACCAACACCGCTCTCACCTGTAACTCAACCCACTCCGGATTCAGACGAAGAAGGTTTTTATTTAGAAGAATTATTTTCAGAAGTTGAGAAAGAGGAGATGGGAGACGAACAACCAAGAAATCCAGATGATATTCCTTATGGTGATAGGGCCCGCACTATTCCTATGGCTCGAGGTTCCGCCATTAGACCACCGGGTATTGATCATACTTTTAACTTGAAACCAAATCATCTCAAAAGCATCGAGGAGCAACAGTTTGATGGGAAAAGGAAATGGGATCAGTACAAGCATTTGGAGAGGTTCGAGAAGTTGGCACGGCTTTATCAATATGGTCAAAATCAAATGAATGCCGTGAAACTTGAGACATTCCCCATTTCAATCACCGGAGATGCTGAAGATTGGTTCAATGATCTTCCCGAAAATTCCATTACTACTTGGGACCAACTGAAGCAGGCTTTTATAGATGAGTTTTATTCACTTAGAACTCAAAGGAAGTTGGAGAATTTGATTAGGTCCTTTGAGCAAGATGTTGATGAGGATATTGTAGACGCATGGATCCGTTTCAAGGATATGCTAAGGAACTGTCCAGGCCATGATTTGACTAAGGAAAAGTATGTTGAGTTGTTCTTTGATGGCTTGGATAAGAAATCTAAAAGAGAGTTGGGTTATGCCTTCGGGGGAAGTTTCACCAAGATTACACCGAATGAAGGATATGAGATTTTAGAACAAATGGTGAAGGATAATGCAACTATGGATGATGAAAGGTTCTTAAAGAATGAGAAGAGAATGAAGAAAGGAACTAAGGAAGGTAGAGTTGCAAAAGCTGAGACTAGAGATGATTCTGGGATTGTTGGAGAGATTCAGGCGCTAGCTTCGCGCATGGATAAGGGATTTGCATCTCAAGAGGCTAGGTTTGGAGCTCTTGAAAAGGATGTTAAGGTTGTTGCTGATGGTTGTGATCATTGTGGTGACATGCATTATTCTGAGGATTGTCCAAACCGGGGGCCAGAAGATGTCAACTACATTCAGAATCAACAACAAGGGAGTTTCCAGCGCAACACCGGTTTCCAAAACCGGTCTTCAGGTAATCCTTCCTATAACTCTTCCTTTCAGGCTAATAGTTCTCATTTTTCAGGTAACAGGTGGCAAAGGAACAACTATCAAAATCAGCCACAACAGGAGACTCAGCAAGGCCAAGGATCAGCTTCTTCTTCCTCTATTGATGATCCTAATGCCGAGTTGAGAGAAATGATGAAGCAGTTGGTTGGTAATCAGCGAGAGACCAACACTAATATTCAGATGATCAGAGAGGACACTAAGGCATTGAGTGAGAGGTTGGATAGAATTGATGGAAAAGTAGAGATCAACATGAAAAACCAATGTGTTAACTTTAAGGATCTCGAGAGTAGGATGGCAGCTCTTTCTAGACCGCCGGGTACTTTACCTAGCGATACTCAGCAGAATCCTAGACCTCAGTTTAGTCAAGGAAAGAATCAGTCGAGTAATAAAGGAGCAGACGGTCAAGGATCATGGAGAAAGGATAATCAGCCTAATGTCCGCAATGAGGAAGCAAAAGCTATCACTACTCGAACAGGTAAATCTTATGACCCTCCTCTTATACCTAATGTTGTTGTTTCAGATGTGCAGGATTCAGGAAATGATGAAGTTGAAGTGGATGAGGAGATTGAGATGGAGGATGGTCCAACCGTGAAGATTCCGGTTACACCTCCGAAACCGGCTGTGGTACCTGAAGTTAAGCCATATAAGCCAAAGGTTCCATTTCCACAGCGATTCAGAAAGGCAAAGTTGAAGGAACAATATGATAAGTTTGTTAATATGATTAAAGATGTTCACATTAATGTTCCTTTAGTTGATTTGATACAGGGAATGCCCAACTATGCCAAGTTCATTAAGGAACTCGTGACTGATAAAGGAAAGATGGATGAGGTGAATGCTACTTACCTTAATGTTGAGTGTTCTGCTATCTTGCAGAACCACATTCCACCTAAGCTTGAAGATCCAGGGAGTTTCCTTATAACTTGTTCTATTCGTGCTATTACTTGTAAGGCTCTGGCTGATTTAGGCGCTAGCATAAATTTGATGCCTTACTCGGTTTGGAAAAGGTTGGCTTTGGGAGTTTTGAGACCTACCCGGATGAGTATTAGATTAGCTGACCATTCTTTTCAGTATCCAATTGGGATTGCTGAAAACATGACTGTCCAAGTAGGCCATATTGTGTTCTTAGTTGACTTCGTTATCCTCGAAATGGAGGAAGATACGAAGGTACCCCTAATACTTGGTAGACCATTCCTTAATACCGCGGATGCTATCATCCGTGTGAAAGATAAGGAAATTTCTTTGGGTGTGGGTACAGATAGAATTGTCTTCAATGTTGAAAGGTCTATTAAGCATTCTTATTCTACTAATGAGTCTTGTTTCAGGATAGATGTTATTGATGATGCTTTGGATCGAGAATTTCAGGAATTGATGGAGACAGATTTAGGAAATGGAGAGATTGCCGATTTAGGTTCAGGTGATATTTCTGATGATGATTTGTTTGCAGAGGTTATGGCACTCAGCTTGGATGAGACACCTCCAGAGGATGAGAGCTTTGAGAAGGTTGTTGCTGATGGAAGCTCAAGGGTGCCTAATTCAGTTGATGTACCACCTACAGATCTGGAGCTTAAGCCATTGCCTGCCCATTTGGAGTATGCTTACTTGGCAAGTAAATCATCTTTACCAGTGGTTATCTCGTCCTCACTCTCGAGTGACGAGAAAGGTCTTCTTCTGGCTGTGCTTAAAGCCCA
Organism: Erigeron breviscapus; assembly: GCA_034093135.1. Taxonomy (NCBI): domain Eukaryota; kingdom Viridiplantae; phylum Streptophyta; class Magnoliopsida; order Asterales; family Asteraceae; genus Erigeron; species Erigeron breviscapus. The sequence continues at coordinate 183,041,041 of CM067167.1, forward strand.
TAAGCGGGCTTTTGCTTGGAAAACTTCCGATATTCCAGGTATTAGTCCTAACTTTTGCCAACATAAGATTTGATGCCTTACTCGGTTTGGAAAAGGTTGGCTTTGGGAGTTTTGAGACCTACCCGGATGAGTATTAGATTAGCTGACCATTCTTTTCAGTATCCAATTGGGATTGCTGAAAACATGACTGTCCAAGTAGGCCATATTGTGTTCTTAGTTGACTTCGTTATCCTCGAAATGGAGGAAGATACGAAGGTACCCCTAATACTTGGTAGACCATTCCTTAATACCGCGGATGCTATCATCCGTGTGAAAGATAAGGAAATTTCTTTGGGTGTGGGTACAGATAGAATTGTCTTCAATGTTGAAAGGTCTATTAAGCATTCTTATTCTACTAATGAGTCTTGTTTCAGGATAGATGTTATTGATGATGCTTGTTTGAGTGCCTTTCAGGTGTTAAAGGAGAAATTGACTAATTCTCCTATCATGGTTGGACCGGACTGGAATTTGCCATTTGAGTTGATGTGCGATGCGAGTGACTATGCCGTTGGAGCAGTGCTTGGGCAAAGGGTTGATAAGCATTTCAAGCCTATTTACTTTGCTAGTAAAACCTTGAACCCCGCCCAGCAAAACTACACCACAACAGAGAAGGAGCTGCTTGCTGTTGTTTTCGCATTTGATAAGTTTAGATCGTATTTGGTGTTAAGTAAGACTGTTGTATTCACTGACCATTCAGCCCTTAAGTACCTGTTCTCGAAACAGGATGCTAAACCTAGGCTTATCCGTTGGATTTTGTTATTGCAAGAGTTTGATATAGAGATTAAGGATAAGAAAGGGGCTGAGAATTTAGCTGCCGACCATTTGAGTCGTTTGGAAGATCCTCACCGTGAGGAACTTCGTGGAGGGGATATCGATGATAATTTCCCCGATGAGTCTTTGAATGTTATTTATAATACTAATGATGGTCCTTGGTTTGCAGATATAGCTAACTTTTTGGTTGCAGGAGAAATACCTGATGATTTTACATCTCAGCAGAAAAAGAAGCTTAAGACTGATGCTAGGAACTACTTTTGGGAGTCACCTTATTTATTTCGTATTTGTGCAGATGGCATGGTAAGGAGATGTGTAGCTGAAGCTGAAACCAGGGAGATTCTGGATGCTTGTCATTATGGTCCAACTGGAGGTCACTATGGTCCTCAAGTTACTGGTAAGAAAGTGTATGATGCAGGTTTCTATTGGCCTACGATCTTTCAGGAGGCCCGAACTTTGGTAGAAACTTGTGACATTTGCCAACGACAAGGGAACATCACTAGACGGGATGAAATGCCTCAACAAGGAATTCAGGTATGTGAAGTGTTTGACATTTGGGGTATAGATTTCATGGGACCATTCCCACCGTCCAATAAGTTTCAGTATATTTTAGTTGCTGTTGACTACGTGTCAAAATGGGCCGAAGCCAAGGCTTTACCCACGAATGATGCTCGGGTAGTCATTGATTTTCTGAAACAGTTGTTTTGTCGTTTTGGTTGTCCTAGAGCTCTGATTAGTGACCGAGGTACACATTTTGCAAATCATCAATTGGCTAATGTTCTAAAAAGATATGGTGTTTGCCATTACTTCTCTACTTCCTATCATCCACAGACCAGTGGTCAAGTGGAAAACACCAACAGGGCTTTAAAAAGGATTTTGGAAAAAACAGTCGGGGATAACCCCAAGATTTGGTCTAAGAAGCTAGATGATGCCTTGTGGGCGTTTAGGACCGCCTTTAAGACACCGATTGGCACTACGCCATACCGTTTGCTCTATGGTAAGACTTGTCATTTACCGGTTGAATTAGAACATAAGGCGTATTGGGCGTTAAGGAATTTGAACCTAGACATGATGGAAGCCGGTGAACTTAGAATGTTGCAGCTCCATGAGCTCGATGAGCTTCGGTTGGGAGCATACGAAAATTCTAGGCTTTATAAGGAAAAGACCAAAATTTATAATGACAAAAGGATCCGTCGGAAGGAGTTTAAGGTTGGAGCTAAGGTGTTGTTATTCTTGTCAAAGTTTAAAATCAAACAACCTAAGTTAACTTCTAGATGGATTGGACCTTTCGTAATCAAGCATGTGTATCCATCCGGTTATGTTGAATTGTTTAAAAGGGATGGAAATGGGTCTTTCATTGTTAATGGTCATAGATTGAAGTTGTATTTTGAAGAAGAGCAGGAGGAGGGGGCAATTGAGGAAGTCCCCATGTTTGAACCGGAAACTTGAAAGATGGTCGAGTCTAGCTCATGACTCGTAAATAAATTAAGCGCTTCTCGGGAGGCAACCCGTGTCTAATTTAGTTTCATTTTGTTTTCATTTTGTTAGTTAGAATTGATTTTGTTTTGTCAAGAAAGTGCAGGTTCAGGTTTGGTGCGAAGCGAATTGAGGTTAGTTCATATTAAGAAAACGAAATTTTTTTTCTGGAAAAACCCCCACTGCGCCGCAGTGGGGGAGGGACACTCGACTGCGCCGCAGCCAAATACTTCGGAAATGTTTGTGCCAAAACCCCACTGCGACGCAGTGGGGTGTGACCATGAGACTGCGCCGCAGTCAAAATGCTCGGCTACGAATGCATTTAGCCTCACTGCGCCGCAGTGAGGGAGACCAATGCCCACTGCGCCGCAGTGGGTTGGTTGACTGATCAAAGGGAGCGGGGTGAAAGGCTGAAAAAGAAAGAGGATTTTACTTTTAACCACAAACTCATTATCTTCTTTCTCTCTTGTATCTAAAAACCGAAATAGGTTTTTCAAGAACCCTAAGTGCTCCGAAAATCACCTCTTAATTCACATAAATCTTGCCCTTCTTTCTCTTAGATTATCATCTTGTCATCAATATCATGGGAAAAGGAGTAAGTTTTCTTGTTTAATTTTTGTTTTCCAATTTTTAGGGTTTAATATACTGATTAGTTAGTGGGCATTGTTGTCTATGAAGTATTGATGATATTGGGGTGGTTAATCTCTCGTTAAAAACACTTGTTAGTCTGAATTTGAATTTAAATTAAGCGCTTCTCGGGAGGCAACCCGTGTCTAATTTAGTTTCATTTTGTTTTCATTTTGTTAGTTAGAATTGATTTTGTTTTGTCAAGAAAGTGCAGGTTCAGGTTTGGTGCGAAGCGAATTGAGGTTAGTTCATATTAAGAAAACGAAATTTTTTTCTGGAAAAACCCCCACTGCGCCGCAGTCAAAAGCGGGTGCATAGCCTCACTGCGCCGCAGTCAAAATGCTCGGCTACGAATGCATTTAGCCTCACTGCGCCGCAGTGAGGGAGACCAATGCCCACTGCGCCGCAGTGGGAATTTTCGTCCCTGTTTGCCCTATGCCCCACTGCGCCGCAGTGAGTTGTGCTTATGCTCACTGCGCCGCAGTGGGATGCCTTCCCTGCCAAAATTTGTTGATCATTTAATTTGATTCCTTCTTTGCATTCCTCGTTTAACTTGTTTGTTTGTCATTATTGTTTGTGATTGTAGGATGCTAGCGGCGCTGATAAGCGAAAGAATCCCGAAGTCGGTCAATCTAGTGGGACCGCTAAGGCCGGAAGAAAACAAGTGGAACCACCACCTCTTAAATTTTGGCCGGGGCAAATGAATGAGAAGCATACTTGGCTCGAGTTCCGAGGGGTAAGACAACCTCACAAGAACAATTATCTTAATAAGTTGTTTTCTCTTCATAAGCAGGTTGTTTGCCCGCCGAGGTATCTTCATAATACTGCTGTTCAGTTTTATGGCGTTCAGGGAGATGTTAGTAGGTGGTTTAGTATAGAGGTCAGGTTGGGTGACAGGACTGTTGTTAGTGATATGTGGCATAATATTTTTCTTAACAGAGAGCCGGTTTATCGTGAATTGTGTTTAGAGTTTTACTCAACTTTGAAATTGAGTAAAGATTTGCATAAAGTTAAAGACATTTTCGAGGAGAGGGTTGTTTATTTTTATTGTGGAGGAGTACAAAGAAAGTTGTCCATTGCTGAATTTGGGTATTACACGGGTATGTATTCTAGGGAAGAGTTGGATGACCGGGGGGATTTTAGGGCATTGTTGAGACGTGGTTTATATGTTAAGCAGGATTTGGGTGACGGTGAGTCCATTCCACAATTTTGGACTCGGATTTCTGGAGGTGAAGCTTGGCCGACTGGTGGTTCGGTTAGTGTGTCAAAGATTAAAAGTGTTAAGTTGAGATTGCTTCATCGTATGCTTGTGACATTCTTGGTACAACGGTCCACTCATTGGGACAAGGCGTACCAGTTAGACTTGTGGTTGATTAAGTTGTTCTCAGAGGGGGCCCCTATGAAGTTTGCATTGGCCCCTATGGTGGTTTTGGATAGGATGTGTAACCACTCCGACTCGGAGTTGGTTTTGGGGCACTTTATTACCCGGATTTACAGGAGGATGGGTATATTTGACATTGATGAGTGCCAGACAGATTTGTCTCCCCAGGTTTTTCAGGAAACTTTTACTGATAAAGAATTGATTAGGGGGAAGATTGTGAAGAAGCAGCAGGGGAGCCAGCCTGCTAGATTGTTAGATGATACTGGGGTTATTGCTGCACCGCCTCCGATTGTGGAGGGTGGTGATGATGTTGAGATGGAGGATGCTCCCCAGGAGCCCCAGAGGAGGCGAGGTCGCCCGAATATTGATTTGACAGATATAGGGTCCCAGCTTCAGAGGATTATAGATGATCAGCAGCACAGCAGGACGGCATTTGATGATTTTCAGAGGCGTATGGATCAGGATTTGACTTGGGTTGGTTCACAGCAGGCCCGCACGAACTACACATTGGATTACTACCAGCCTATGTGGGATGATCAGTACCATGGGAGACAGTTTGTTCCAGATACTCCTATTCCTGATTTTTCACCACCACCTATTCATGTTCCGACATATCGTCAGGGAGGCGGTTCTTTCTTCCCACATGATCTAGGAGGATCTCCTCGTGGTCCTGTGCAGTTTGGTTCTTTTGGCGGTAGATCTTCTTTTGATGCAGGTACTAGTGCAGAGTGGAGACCATGGTCAGGTGCTGCTAGTCAAGCAGGTGGAGATGCTGGAGCTTCAGGTTCAGGAGCAGGAGACGTGCCAGAGGAGGGTACAGATTTGTTTACCAGCATTTTTGGTTCCTCCAGTTACCCTCATGGCTATCATGGTCAGCAGCAGTGATGATGGTTTGATTATCTGGATGACTGTACTCTATACATTATTTCTTATTTCCTCGGGTATCTACCCTACGGGGTGCTGGAACATTGTATTTTGAATTTTTTTTTTTTTTTCTTTTTCTTTTAGTTTGTTTGCATGAACAGTAGGAATAAGGATGTGCTTGGAATTTGTTATGGTTTATTACTGATGCAATTTGAGCAGGTTATTTGCTAGCTGTAGCGCAACACAAGTGTGGGGGAAACCCTTGGATTTGCTTCCCATCTATTTTTTATGGCATCAATGTTGATTATGTGATGGTGTGCATATGCTGGCAGTAAGTTCAGCGCCGCATTTCTGTTTGGTATGTTTAATGCACACGCAACTCTCGCACTATCCATTTTGTTACAAGTTGTTTCTCCCGCCAAGCAAAGTGTTCTTCCTTTTTCGGAAGCACCATTTGTGAGACGGGCTCGACTAACTTGTTTCAAAACGGAATGTGTCCTTATTCCGGTATGTGCACTATTTAACGATTTTGCTTACCCCTATTTACCTTTGTTTGACCGAATATTGATTTGACAGATATAGGGTCCCAGCTTCAGAGGATTATAGATGATCAGCAGCACAGCAGGACGACATTTGATGATTTTCAGAGGCGTATGGATCAGGATTTGACTTGGGTTGGTTCACAGCAGGCCCGCACGAACTACACATTGGATTACTACCAGCCTATGTGGGATGATCAGTACCATGGGAGACAGTTTGTTCCAGATACTCCTATTCCTGATTTTTCACCACCACCTATTCATGTTCCGACATATCGTCAGGGAGGCGGTTCTTTCTTCCCACATGATCTAGGAGGATCTCCTCGTGGTCCTGTGCAGTTTGGTTCTTTTGGCGGTAGATCTTCTTTTGATGCAGGTACTAGTGCAGAGTGGAGACCATGGTCAGGTGCTGCTAGTCAAGCAGGTGGAGATGCTGGAGCTTCAGGTTCAGGAGCAGGAGACGTGCCAGAGGAGGGTACAGATTTGTTTACCAGCATTTTTGGTTCCTCCAGTTACCCTCATGGCTATCATGGTCAGCAGCAGTGATGATGGTTTGATTATCTGGATGACTGTACTCTATACATTATTTCTTATTTCCTCGGGTATCTACCCTACGGGGTGCTGGAACATTGTATTTTGAATTTTTTTTTTTTTTTTTTTTCTTTTTCATTTCATATATAGTTGTGTCAGGTGACGGTTTTGGTTTGATTGCCTCATAAATACGTCCCTCTCTTAGGCTCTTGGATTTATTCGGGAGTAAGGGTTTTCATTTTGATGCCCTGCACTAGGATGTGCGTGTTTGAGGTTAATCCATTCCATTTCCGGGTTCTTCTCTCGATAAGAGTGTGCCGGTGATGTGTTGATTCTAGAACTTGGCCTGGTGATCGTGACTAAGTACATCGGATGACGAATTGGCATTTAGGTTTGACCATACATTTTTCTTTCTTTCTTTTCACTTCTCTTTTGTTTAACCATACCTTTACTATACAAAACCTTATACATATACTTGTATATACATATATCCTTCCTTTCTTTGTATACCTTGGAACAATTATACACTTATACATCCTTTTTAACTTAGCCTTTATCCTTGTATAAATCCAATCACATATGTAAACTTTACCTAATTATACCTAACGATACCGATAGTCTAATCGGGGGGCCATTGATTGTCATTAGTCTGTTTGGATGGTTTTGGGAGAGCTTCAGTGTTGGCTAGTGGAAGATTCTTGTCTATGAGAATATGTTAATGGGTCAAGTTATTGAGGATTGTCTTAGATTGTTCAAACTGAGAAAGTAAGTGTTATAGACATGTTCATCATTGTAAGAGGATGCCTACTAGTAGAGTAAAAGTGGTTCAAAAGAATAAAAAAAAAAAGAGGGTGAAAAATTGAAAAACAAAAAAAAGATAAAAAAAAAAAGAACTTGGGCTACTAGTGGGTATTTCTCATTTTTATATGTCTAAGAAGGATTGTTGTATCATTTATAATGGAGGATTTGGTTGATAATAAGTTGTCTGAAGTTGATACACCACAATGGTGCCTAGTTAGCTTGGTGACTTTGGAGGTGTGTTCGCGGGATGACATCTTATGGGTTGGTGGTTTGTTGGCAATCAATGGTATGGGTTAAATTAGACTATTTTGTACATTTCTCACATATACCATATATTTTTCATTTTTCCCTTTCATCATTAACCTACATCCATGTATTCTATTGTACATATCCATATACATAGCCTTAGTTTAACTATACAACCGTCCTTTATGCCTATTTTGATGATGTGCTTGGTGCTTACGCCATATCGGTGGAGTTATGATCCTAGTTCAAGCCTATGGTAAAACAGTATACATCACGACCGAGCTATGAGTGATTCTTCATATATTCAACCCCAAAAGTAAGTTCGTTGGAGTAGAGTGATATTGATAGGTTCATTTGTTTCACTTGTGCTTAGTTGTGTTATCGTGGCTTGCGGATTGTTCAGGTATTGTCAAACATTTCGAGTTTTCATTTAAGATTAAAACTGCTTTACCCAACGCCTTATATCATTTGATATGCTTGGTGTTGCTTCTTGGTGGTACCACGTTATTTTTTATATAGGAATAATTGGTAATTTGATAGTCAATTAAACTGATTATTGGAAAAGTTGTCTAAAGCTTTGGTGGTACCGGCTTGGGTAATTTAACTAGTAAATTAGGTGAAGTGGTGATTTGTTCACGGTTGGTGGTACCACGTTATTTTTTATATAGGAATAATTGGTAATTTGATAGTCAATTAAACTGATTATTGGAAAAGTTGTCTAAAGCTTTGGTGGTACCGGCTTGGGTAATTTAACTAGTAAATTAGGTGAAGTGGTGATTTGTTCACGGTTGGTGGTACCACGTTATTTTTTATATAGGAATAATTGGTAATTTGATAGTCAATTAAACTGATTATTGGAAAAGTTGTCTAAAGCTTTGGTGGTACCGGCTTGGGTAATTTAACTAGTAAATTAGGTGAAGTGGTGATTTGTTCACGGTTGGTGGTACCACGTTATTTTTTATATAGGAATAATTGGTAATTTGATAGTCAATTAAACTGATTATTGGAAAAGTTGTCTAAAGCTTTGGTGGTACCGGCTTGGGTAATTTAACTAGTAAATTAGGTGAAGTGGTGATTTGTTCACGGTTGGTGGTACCACGTTATTTTTTATATAGGAATAATTGGTAATTTGATAGTCAATTAAACTGATTATTGGAAAAGTTGTCTAAAGCTTTGGTGGTACCGGCTTGGGTAATTTAACTAGTAAATTAGGTGAAGTGGTGATTTGTTCACGGTTGGTGGTACCACGTTATTTTTTATATAGGAATAATTGGTAATTTGATAGTCAATTAAACTGATTATTGGAAAAGTTGTCTAAAGCTTTGGTGGTACCGGCTTGGGTAATTTAACTAGTAAATTAGGTGAAGTGGTGATTTGTTCACGGTTGGTGGTACCACGTTATTTTTTATATAGGAATAATTGGTAATTTGATAGTCAATTAAACTGATTATTGGAAAAGTTGTCTAAAGCTTTGGTGGTACCGGCTTGGGTAATTTAACTAGTAAATTAGGTGAAGTGGTGATTTGTTCACGGTTGGTGGTACCACGTTATTTTTTATATAGGAATAATTGGTAATTTGATAGTCAATTAAACTGATTATTGGAAAAGTTGTCTAAAGCTTTGGTGGTACCGGCTTGGGTAATTTAACTAGTAAATTAGGTGAAGTGGTGATTTGTTCACGGTTGGTGGTACCACGTTATTTTTTATATAGGAATAATTGGTAATTTGATAGTCAATTAAACTGATTATTGGAAAAGTTGTCTAAAGCTTTGGTGGTACCGGCTTGGGTAATTTAACTAGTAAATTAGGTGAAGTGGTGATTTGTTCACGGTTGGTGGTACCACGTTATTTTTTATATAGGAATAATTGGTAATTTGATAGTCAATTAAACTGATTATTGGAAAAGTTGTCTAAAGCTTTGGTGGTACCGGCTTGGGTAATTTAACTAGTAAATTAGGTGAAGTGGTGATTTGTTCACGGTTGGTGGTACCACGTTATTTTTTATATAGGAATAATTGGTAATTTGATAGTCAATTAAACTGATTATTGGAAAAGTTGTCTAAAGCTTTGGTGGTACCGGCTTGGGTAATTTAACTAGTAAATTAGGTGAAGTGGTGATTTGTTCACGGTTGGTGGTACCACGTTATTTTTTATATAGGAATAATTGGTAATTTGATAGTCAATTAAACTGATTATTGGAAAAGTTGTCTAAAGCTTTGGTGGTACCGGCTTGGGTAATTTAACTAGTAAATTAGGTGAAGTGGTGATTTGTTCACGGTTGGTGGTACCACGTTATTTTTTATATAGGAATAATTGGTAATTTGATAGTCAATTAAACTGATTATTGGAAAAGTTGTCTAAAGCTTTGGTGGTACCGGCTTGGGTAATTTAACTAGTAAATTAGGTGAAGTGGTGATTTGTTCACGGTTGGTGGTACCACGTTATTTTTTATATAGGAATAATTGGTAATTTGATAGTCAATTAAACTGATTATTGGAAAAGTTGTCTAAAGCTTTGGTGGTACCGGCTTGGGTAATTTAACTAGTAAATTAGGTGAAGTGGTGATTTGTTCACGGTTGGTGGTACCACGTGAGCACATTATTCTTTTCACGGCTGTTTTTAAACTCAAATGAATTTGGTCTTAGCTATACGCAATCACATTTGAAGTCGAGTGAATTCAAGGTGGATGACTTTTATCTATATTGTTTGAAATCTTTCTTTACTTTTATGCAATTTGTTCTTTCAAATTTATTCTCATTTTATTGTCGAAAAGGATTTTCGAAGCAACACCCGTTTTCCAAACTATTTTACTAAACAACTAGCTCGATCCAATCCCCGAGAACGAACACGGTCTTGCCTTTTAACTATATTGCAAACGGTCGGTACACTGCCCGATAGTGTGTAGTAGCGAGTTCTTAGGTGATTCTTGTTTATATTTTTAAAGCTCGATTTAGCACATCAGTAGGCCACATTGTCTTTTTGGCCGACTTTGTTATTCTGGAAATGGAAGAGGACACCAAGGTGCCCCTCATTTTAGGCCGTCCTTTCTTATATACGACCGATGCCATTATCCGTGTTAAGGACAAAACCATTTCTTTAGGTATTGGAAATGAAAGAATTACCTTCTCTATTGATAAAGCATTGAAACATCCTTACTCAAGTGATGATACATGTTTCAGGATTGATGTGATTGAGGCAGAAGATGCTTTGGAGATGGAGTTGATGAATTTTCTAGACATGGATGAAGGTGAAGCTTTGCTCGCTTGTAGTGGAGAAGAACAAGTTATGGTTGAGTAGATGGTGCAAGAGATCATGGCTCTAAGCATTGATGAGACACCACCGGAAGATGAAACTTTTGAGGAGATAGTAAGGGATGGTTTGAAGATAGAGACTTCGGTGGAGAATCCACCAACAGATTTGGAACTCAAGCCACTTCCCGAACACTTGGAATATGCATTCCTCGAAGGTACTTCCCTTCTTCCTGTTGTTATTTCGTCATCACTTTCGGATGATGAAAAAAATAAGTTAATGGCTATCCTTAAGTCCCATAAAAGGGGCTTTGCTTGGCGTATAACGGACATACCCGGAATAAGCCCCGAATTTTGTAAGCATAAAATCAATTTGGATGAAAATTTTAAACCAATTGTTTAAAGACAACGGAGGCTTAACCCGAATATGAAAGATGTCGTTAAAAAAGAGATAATTAAGTTGTTAGATGCGGGAATTATATTCCCTATTTCGGATAATCCATGGGTGAGTCCGGTGCATTGTGTGCCGAAAAAGGGTGGGATGACCGTTGTGTTGAATGAGAAAAATGAGTTAGTTCCTACCCGAACTGTCACGGGATGGCGGGTTTGCATTGATTATCGGAAGTTGAATGACGCCACCCGTAAAGACCATTTTCCCTTACCTTTTATTGACCAAATGCTTGAGCGGCTTGCCGGAAACGAGTACTTTTGCTTCTTGGATGGGTTCTTCGGGTACTTCCAAATACCCATTGACCCTAATGACAAGAAAAGTCCACATTCACTTGTCCCTTCGGTACTTATGCCTATAGGAGAATGCCGTTTGGTCTTTGTAATGCCCCTGGAACCTTTCAAAGATGTATGATTGCTATTTTTCAAGACATGATTGAAACTTCCATGGAAGTTTTCATGGATGACTTTTCTGTATTTGGTAGTTCTTTCGAGAGTTGTCTAGATAGTCATGATAAAATGTTGGAAAGGTGTGAAAGGGCACACTTGGTTTTGAACTGGGAGAAATGTCACTTCATGGTGAAGGAAGGGATTGTGTTGGGACATAAAGTTTCAAAAGCGGGATTAGAGGTTGATAGAGCCAAAATAGATGTCATAGCTAAATTACCTCCTCCCACTAATGTTAAGTCAATAAGAAGCTTTTTGGGTCATGCCGGGTTCTATCGTCGGTTTATAAAGGATTTTTCAAAAATCACCCGGCCAATGACCAAGTTGTTGGAAAAAGATGTCCCATTTAATTTTGATAAAGAGTGTCTTCATGCATTTAACTTACTTAAAGACAAATTGACCAAATGCTTGAGCGGCTTGCCGGAAACGAGTACTTTTGCTTCTTGGATGGGTTCTTCGGGTACTTCCAAATACCCATTGACCCTAATGACAAGAAAAGTCCACATTCACTTGTCCCTTCGGTACTTATGCCTATAGGAGAATGCCGTTTGGTCTTTGTAATGCCCCTGGAACCTTTCAAAGATGTATGATTGCTATTTTTCAAGACATGATTGAAACTTCCATGGAAGTTTTCATGGATGACTTTTCTGTATTTGGTAGTTCTTTCGAGAGTTGTCTAGATAGTCATGATAAAATGTTGGAAAGGTGTGAAAGGGCACACTTGGTTTTGAACTGGGAGAAATGTCACTTCATGGTGAAGGAAGGGATTGTGTTGGGACATAAAGTTTCAAAAGCGGGATTAGAGGTTGATAGAGCCAAAATAGATGTCATAGCTAAATTACCTCCTCCCACTAATGTTAAGTCAATAAGAAGCTTTTTGGGTCATGCCGGGTTCTATCGTCGGTTTATAAAGGATTTTTCAAAAATCACCCGGCCAATGACCAAGTTGTTGGAAAAAGATGTCCCATTTAATTTTGATAAAGAGTGTCTTCATGCATTTAACTTACTCAAAGAAAAATTGACCAATGCTCCCATTATGTCCTCACCCCGTTGGTCATTACCTTTTGAGTTAATGTGTGACGCTAGCGACTTTGCCTTAGGGGCCGTTTTAGGCCAAAGGGAGGATAAACATTTCCGTCCCATTTCTTATGCTAGCAAGACCCTCAACCCGGCTCAACAAAATTATACCGTGACCGAGAAAGAATTGTTGGCCGTAGTTTATGCTTTTGATAAGTTTCGACCATACTTGGTTCTTAATAAGACCATAGTTTATACCGACCATTCTGCATTAAGGTACTTGTTCTCTAAACAAGATGCCAAGCCCCATCTCATCCGTTGGGTCTTGCTTTTGCAAGAGTTCGACATTGAGATCAAAGACAAAAAGGGGGCTGAAAATATGGCGGCCGATCATTTGAGTAGGCTCGAAAACCCTCACCTTGAGGAGTTGCAAGAGCATGATATTGATGATGCTTTTCCTGATGAGTATTTGATGCAGGTTGAAGTAGAGGAAACACCATTGTATGCAAGCATTGCTAACTATCTTTGTGCAGATGTGATTCCTAAAGAAATGTCTTATCAACAGAAAAAGAAATTCTTTTCTGATATCAAACATTATTTCTGGGAAGAACCATATTTGTTTAGAATGTGTGCAGATGGGATGATCAGGACATGTGTGTCCGGTGCAGAAACCCGGAAGATTTTAGATACTTGTCACTACGGTCCAACCGGTGGTCATTATGGACCGTCTGTAACCGGTAAGAAGGTTTTTGATGCAGGTTTCTATTGGCCTACCATTTTCAAGGAAGCAAAGACTTTGGTGGAAGTGTGTGATGCTTGTCAGCACCAAGGTAATATCACTAAAAGAGACGAAATGCCTCAACAAATGATTCAGGTATGTGAGGTTTTTGATGTTTGGGGGATCGATTTCATGGGTCCTTTTTCCCCGTCGAATAAGTTTCTTTATATTTTGGTAGCCGTGGATTATGTGTCCAAGTGGGCCGAGGCTAAAGCCCTTCCGACCAATGATGCTAGAGTGGTTATTGAATTTTTGAAAAAGTTGTTTAGTAGATTTGGTGTACCAAAGGCCTTAATAAGTGATCGTGGAACCCATTTCGCGAATCACCAGCTTGCTAGGGTTTTACAGAAGTTTGGAGTAACCCATAGGTTTTCCACTTCATATCACCCTCAAACAAGCGGCCAAGTGGAAAACACCAACCGGGCCTTGAAACGTAGTCTTGAGAAAACTGTGCAAGATAATCCCAAGATTTGGGCTAAGAAGCTCGATGATGCCTTGTGGGCGTTTAGAACCGCCTACAAGACACCGATTGGTACTACCCCTTATAAGCTTCTTTATGGCAAAACTTGTCATCTCCAGGTTGAGATTGAACACAAAGCCTATTGGGCTTTGCAAAATTGCAATATGGATTTGATCTTAGCAGGTGAGAAGAGATTTTTGCAGTTGCATGAGTTAGATTAAATGAGGTTGCAAGCTTATGACAATTCAAAGCTCTACAAGGAACGTACAAAAGCTTGGTGATGTGTCTCAGTTTATACATGTTTCCCACATCTTATTTGGACAATTTATACTCGTTTTTATAGCCGTTTATACTTGTTTTGTGGTGCGTTATGGTGTTTGCTAGTGGTTTCAAGGCTACTGCAGGTACATCGCTCATAAATGGTAGAAAATAGCTTAGAAAGGGTCCATATGCACTAACGGATGAAGCATGATGAAGAACGAAGCTGAAATGGCAAAACTGACATTCCTCGCGGCGCGACCTGGACAACTCGCGGCGCGATCCTTCACAAATTTAGCCTCGCGGCGCGAGATGTGGATATCACGACGCGACAAAAATCCCTGGATTGAAATCCTCCAGTTTTTGCACCCATGGCGGCGCGACCATTGGCCCTCACGGCGCGAAATCTGTCTGAAAGCTCGACTTTCTCTCTCATGGGGTATAAATACCAGCCCTCACTCAACCCTAAACCTAATCTTGGATACTTCAGCTCACCCACTTATTCTCCAGCCATTTTTGAAGGGTTTTCAAGGGTTTTACACTACTCCAACTCATTTTGAAGACTTGAAGATTAATTTTGGCTCTTGTTTAGTAATTGTAGCTCGATTGTTACCTCGATTTGGATTATTTCACTAACTTGGTACATTATGTTCTCCTTTTTATTTAAATCTTTAGCTCTTTTCATTATGAGTAGCTAAATCTCTATACATCTATGATATTTTGAATTAAAGTTGGTTTTACTTAATATTTTGTCAAGATCTTAATGAAGTGATTTCTTTTACTTAATCTTGTGTTCTTGGTGGTATTTGTGTTTTCCGTTAGTGGTACTAGTTGAATACAAGTATTGTTTTAGTTGTTTGTCTATGAACAACTCTTGCTAGGTCATGGTATGATAGTAAAGATACAAGTTTAATAGAAATTACTTTGTTAAGTGGATTTAACGGTTGGTGGTACCACGTTTCTTTCACAAAGATAAAATTGTTATTTAAATAATCAAACAAACTAGTTAGTTCAAGGAATTGTAATAGGGATGGTGGTACCACTTGTTTCAAGAAATTGAATTGATTAGGTGATTGAGTCGATTTTACAAACTAGGTGCACCCGTTTGTGCTTTTGTCTTATCACGATTATTATCACCAACATATATGAATTTTGAGCTTAACTTATATGCAGCCTAGACTTTTTGTGGAGCGGATTCGACATAGATGGCTTTTTAATTATTTGTTCACAACTCAAACTCTTTTCGTGTGCTTTCGCTAATACCGGTTGAGTACTTTTACTTACTTGTTAATTATTTAGCTTTCAAAACGCAAAGTGACAACTCGGTCACACCAAACCTTTTACTTGTTTCACATTTTTACAACCTTAAGTGCAACATTCAGTCCTTGTGTTCGATCCTGGTCTTGCCAGTTAGCTATATTACATACGAACGGGTACACTGCCCGTAAGTGTGTTGTAGTCAGTTAGCGGTAGATCTTGTTATAAATTTTTAAACTAGATTTCACACATCAAGTTTTTGGCGCCGCTGCCGGGGACTGATTTTAAGTACTTTTGGTTGAGATTCTGTGAATCGATCCTTTTTCGTGCTTTGCACGGAGAAGTTACTTGCTTTATTTTATTTTAGTTTGCTTTAATTGTACCTCAGGTGCTATTAAGGTTTTTGTTTGTTGTGTTGTGTTCGCAGATTATTTCCAGGTAGTGGATGAACACTCGAACTTCTGGAAAACCATTAGTGAAGGCCACATCTAACCCCGACAAACTCAAAAAGCGCACCAAAACACAAACATTACAACCGTCATCATCCGAACCATTTTACATAGACATCACCCCTAGACCCAAACACAACCACATACTTCACGAGACTTATTACGAGTCAGGAAATAACGAGTGGGGTTACCATTCCGAAAAAGAAGAACCACTTTCCGATAAAACACCTACTCCACCCGAATCACCAAAACCGACCATCAACATGGCCGGTCAACAAAATCCACCCGACATTTTTCATACCAAGATCGAGGACCTTCCTCGAACCATACCAACTTCTTGCCAATCGGCCATCCGAGCTCCCGAAATTGACACTTTCACAGTGAAAGGTAAAAATTTGCAAATGGTTAAAGATTTGTGCTTTGACGGATGCATAAAAGAGATCGTCATGAGCATCTTGACAAGTTAAAGAAGCTTTGACTGAGAGGTTTTTTCCGGCTAATAGGGAAAGAGAACTTATACTTGTCATTCGTTCTTTTAGGAAAGACGAGGATGAGTCCACAGTTGAGGCATGGTTAAGAATGAAAGATCTTTTGTGGGAATGCCTTAAGTGCAACCTTAAGTGCAACATTTAGTCCTTGTGTTCGATCCTGGTCTTGCCAGTTAGCTATATTACATACGAACGGGTACACTGCCCGTAAGTGTGTTGTAGTCAGTTAGCGGTAGATCTTGTTATAAATTTTTAAACTAGATTTCACACATCACTTGGCATGATAGCAAGATCAAGAGAAAGGAGTTTAAGGCCGGTGACAAAGTGCTCTTGTTTCAATCGAAGTACAAACTCAAGGCACCTAAGCTTAAATCAAAATAGACGGGACCTTATGTGGTTAAGAGAGGGTATGCGTCCGGATATGTCGAATTGTTTAGCAAAAATGGTGAGAGTTTTATTGTGAATGGACACCGATTGAAGCATTACCATGAAGAGGATGAAGAGAATGCGGAGGTGTTCGAAGTTGGCTTTTATGCCATCAACAAGTAAACTCAAAGCACTTGGAGTCGAGCTAAAGATTCGTTAATAAATTAAGCGCTTCGCGGGAGGCAACCCGTGTTTCTCGTTTTTCTTGTTTTCAATAATTTTGTTTGTTTTTCATTGGTTTTTTTTTTTTGGAACAGCAAAGGGCCGGATCACAGGATATCCGGACTGGATACCGTGGGCCTACCCATTCCCCTCCCTCCGGCCGCCCCACCCGGTAAATTCAACTCACTCGCCTAGAATATAGGCTAGTGCAATGCTCGAAGTGGGATTCGAACATGCGACCCTCGTTACAACATCCGGGTGTCCTTGCCACTGCGCTAACAGCCCAAAGACTGTTTGTTTTTCATTGGTATTATGTTTATAATAAGTTTTGCAGGTTGAAGCCACTCTCACGCGTTCCGGTAAGTCGTTTCCAAGGAGATTGCAAAGGTAAGTGTGGGGGGGTCCCATTGCGCCGCAACTATCAAGTTGCGCCGCAATGGCTTCAAGTTGTTGCACCGCAGCTTCGTTTGTTGCGCCTCAACTTAAATTTCTGTCAAAGGCATTGCGCCGCAAGTAGGTTATTGCGCCGCAACATGTGTTGTTTTCAGAAAATCCGAAAATCTAAAAAAAAAATAAGGGGCATTGCGCCGCAACGGGTAGGTTGCGCCGCAACCAGTTGCGCCGCAACTATTAAGTTGCGCCGCAATGGCTTCAAGTTGTTGCGCCGCAGCTTCGTTTGTTGCGCCTCAACTTAAATTTCTGTCAAAGGCATTGCGCCGCAACTATTAAGTTGCGCCGCAATGGCTTCAAGTTGTTGCGCCGCAGCTTCGTTTGTTGCGCCTCAACTTAAATTTCTGTCAAAGGCATTGCGCCGCAACTATTAAGTTGCGCCGCAATGGCTTCAAGTTGTTGCGCCGCAGCTTCGTTTGTTGCGCCTCAACTTAAATTTCTGTCAAAGGCATTGCGCCGCAACTATTAAGTTGCGCCGCAATGGCTTCAAGTTGTTGCGCCGCAGCTTCGTTTGTTGCGCCTCAACTTAAATTTCTGTCAAAGGCATTGCGCCGCAACTAGGTTAAGTTGCGCCGCAATGGCTTCAAGTTGTTGCGCCGCAGCTTCGTTTGTTGCGCCTCAACTTAAATTTCTGTCAAAGGCATTGCGCCGCAACTATTAAGTTGCGCCGCAATGGCTTCAAGTTGTTGCGCCGCAGCTTCGTTTGTTGCGCCTCAACTTAAATTTCTGTCAAAGGCATTGCGCCGCAACTATTAAGTTGCGCCGCAATGGCTTCAAGTTGTTGCGCCGCAGCTTCGTTTGTTGCGCCTCAACTTAAATTTCTGTCAAAGGCATTGCGCCGCAACTATTAAGTTGCGCCGCAATGGCTTCAAGTTGTTGCGCCGCAGCTTCGTTTGTTGCGCCTCAACTTAAATTTCTGTCAAAGGCATTGCGCCGCAACTAGGTTATTGCGCCGCAATGGCTTCAAGTTGTTGCGCCGCAGCTTCGTTTGTTGCGCCTCAACTTAAATTTCTGTCAAAGGCATTGCGCCGCAACTATTAAGTTGCGCCGCAATGGCTTCAAGTTGTTGCGCCGCAGCTTCGTTTGTTGCGCCTCAACTTAAATTTCTGTCAAAGGCATTGCGCCGCAAGTAGGTTATTGCGCCGCAATGAGTGATACAGAAAAAAAGTTGCGCCGCAATGGCTTCAAGTTGTTGCGCCGCAGCTTCGTTTGTTGCGCCTCAACTTAAATTTCTGTCAAAGGCATTGCGCCGCAACTATTAAGTTGCGCCGCAATGGCTTCAAGTTGTTGCGCCGCAGCTTCGTTTGTTGCGCCTCAACTTAAATTTCTGTCAAAGGCATTGCGCCGCAAGAGTTTCAGTCTGACCCAGCCATGTTTTGCTTATGTATGTGTATGATTATATCGGTAATTGATTGTTTTGATGGTTCTCTTGTATGTGCAGGAACCTGCAGGAGCTAGCCGTGCACCCAGATATTCTTCCAGAGCCTCAACTGCTTCTGCACCTGCTGAGGGAGCTGCTAATGTTCCTACTGGTCTTACTCCTGAGGCTGTTGCTATGGGCGTACCAGCCCACTCTTGGCTCAGATTTCCTCGAGCTTCTCCAGAATCTAAGGTTGAATATACTAACAGGTTGGCTACTTTGATTCATAAAGATATTGTAGAACCAAGATATATGGAGAGGTCTATGCTTGATGTTCTTAATGTTCGTGCGGACATTAGTAGATATATGCAACTCATAGGTAGGGCTACTGATGAAGAAGGTAATCAGGTTGAAACAGAGTATGGTATGTGGTTTGACATCTTTCGCAATAAGGAGTCAGTTTGTAAGGAGTGGTGTCTTGAGGTGTACTCCACTATTTCTGTTCAGGATATTGATAAAGCTACAAGTGTCTTTGATGATAGAGTCATTTTCTTTAGATGTGGGGGTTTGAATAGGCACTTGACGATAGCTGAGTTTGGGTTGTGCACAGGTATGTATACTGAGGCGATGTCGAACAGCCCTGCTTTTAGGAACCTTTTGACTATTGCTGTTAGAGGTACTCAGGGGTTCCATCGTGATTTGGGTGATCAGAAAGATTATTACTCTCGGATTTCTGGGGGTAAGTCTTGGCGTGGAGCTTGTGGGGGGAACACTATTCAGTCGCCCATTTTGAAATTGCTTCATAAGATGTTGGTCTACTTCTTTGTCCAGCGGACTAATCACCCGGACAAAGTATATTTGGAAGATTTGTGGTTGTTGAGGTTGTTTCATGAGGGAGACCATTACAGGACTGCTTGTGCCCCCTATGTGCTAGCAAAACATGGGCACCAAAGGGGTGCGTGATAGGGGGTTGGTTTGTGGGCATTTCATTTCCAAAATGGTCAAGTATTTTGAACTTGTAGATGATAGGGCAGTTAATTTGAACTGGAAACCAATGAAGCCATTTACATATAATGATTTGACACGTTTTGGCTTGCTTCGCCCTCGAAGGAATAAGAATGATTTGTATGAGTTGATTACTTTTGGTGATGCCGCCTCTGAAGGCGAGGAGGAGGATGCAGGAGAAGATGGTGACGAGGAGATGGCTGATGCACTGTACAGCTCCCAAAGGGGATAAAAGCTCGTCTAAGTCCCCCGCGAACCCCGCTTATAGGATTTGCAGGAGAAAGGGTCAGTCCGTTAGGAGAAATTGACCTGGACATAACAATTGGCGAACCCCCCTATGTAAGGACAGAGACATTGGATTTCATAGTGGTCAGATCTAATTCTCCATATAACATACTGATAGGAAGACCAACGATGCATTGACTGGAGATTATTGCTTCCATCATTCACTCCATGATCAAACACTTGACACCCACGGGAGTAGGAACCATTCATTCAGAATGCGGTCAGACAAAGGTACACAAGGTTAAGAATGCCCAAGGAACCACCGAAGCTCAAGCAGATGCTGCAAAGGTACCAGACCATCAGGACAAGGTCATCGTTAATCCAGGATACCCAGACCAGCCCATATCAATAGGGAAACAACTCCCCGAAGGCCTGGAAAAGAAGTTGCTCAAACTGCTGCAACGAAACTTGGACGTGTTTGCCTGGGAGTATTCAGACATGACAGGGATACCTCGAATAATCGAGATCGAAGGGGGAAAATTCGTAACAGAGCATAGACTTAACGAAAGAAAAGATGCGACCCCCTTTCATCAAAAGAAACGAAGCCTGGCTGCCGAAAGAGATGAAGCTGCGAATAAAGAGGTAAAGGAGCTCACCAAAACTGGGATCGTACGGAAGTCAACGTATCCCATCTGGGTAGCCAATTCAGTCATGGTCAAGAAAAGCGACGGAGGGTGGAGGATGTGTGTAGATTTTACAAACATCAACAAGGCCTGCCCAAAGGACTGCTATCCTATTGCCGGAGATAGACTGGAAGGTGGAGTCGCTAACAGAGTATAAATTAAAATGCTTTTTGGATGCTTATAAAGGGTATCATCAGATCCAGATGGCCAAAGGAGACGAAGAGAAGACAGCATTCTATACCAGCAAAGGGACTTACTGTTATCAGAAAATGCCCTTCGGACTGAAGAATGCCGGAGCCACCTATCAACGAGTAGTAGATAAAGTCTTCAGAAAGCAAATTGGCCGAAACCTTGAGGCCTACGTCGATGACATGGTAATCAAGAGTAAAGCAGAGGAAGACTTGTTAGATGATATCCAAGAAACCTTTAACACTACGCTCCATTAATATGAAGCTAAATCCAAAAAAGTGTTCCTTTGGAGTCGAAGAAGGTAAGTTCCTTGGGTACTATATATCGGATAAAGGAATACAGGCCAACCCTTCGAAGGTTGACAAACTTTGTCAGTTATCGCCCCCGAAGACGATTAAGGAGGTTCAAAGCCTAAATGGAAAGCTTGCAGCCCTCAGTCGATTCCTATCTAGAGGAGCAGACAAACAGCTCCCGTTCTTCAAGACGCTCAAGGGATGTTTAGACAAAAAGGATTTCGTCTGGACGAAGGAGGCGAACGAAGCTTTCGAGCAAATGAAAAAATACATAGCACAACTCCCTACTCTCACCTCTCCCGTCCAGGAGAATCTCTTTTTCCATTGGGGATATGAACCACGATACAAAACAGGAGGTCTTGAATCAGAACGAAGCCGGTAAATTTCAAGGGCAAATACCGGTTTTTGTTTTACAAGAACAAATACCGGTTTTTGAATGAAGAAATACCGGTTTTCGAGGGAAAATTGGGCAGAGTGACTTTTTGTGAAATGAAGAATAAAAGAACTAATATCGGTTTTGGTGTAAACCAGGTATTATAATTTCAACAATACACAACCACACAGCCATAACAATTCAATAACAAATATCGGTTTTGAAATTAAAATCCGGTTTTCGGCTCGAAATTTGGGCAGAGTTTTGGCTTAGAAAATGAAGAAATTAAGCACTAATACTGGTTTTGGTGTAAACCAGGTATTATGAAATAAAGATACGACACAGCAAAACCCAAATTGGAAAACCGGTAATTGAAATGAGGAAAACCGGTAGAAGCCGGTAAGAAAACCGGTAAAACTAAGAAGAAAGCCGGTATTACAACTGAAAAGAAAACGAAAACCGGTATTCAGAACAGAAAGCTAAAAATTTCAAATTTAAGCTTTGTTATTGAATTAGGTTTATGAAACTTTTCATGAGGTTTATGGGAAGGGAATGAGTGATTTATGATAAAAAGTATGAAACTTTAACGTGTTTTAAGGGAAAAAGGAATTAAGGTAAAAAGGTAAAGAAATCGAAATCTAGCAAATAAGAAACAAAATCAAGCCATGGAATGGATTGGGATCTTTCACCAAGGTGATTTTGCTCTGATACCAATTGATAACACAAGCTAGATCACGAAATCATTATAAGTGAGTGAGAGAGAGTTGAGAGAAAAATGGTAAATGAAAGGAAATGGAAATGTATTATGTAAAGGGTTAAATTACAAAGGTGGTGGAGGGGTATTTATACATAAGCAAAATACACTTAACACCCCTCCATACTTTCTAATTACAACCCTAACTTATGCAAAAATACAAAACTAGCACTAACTATTATTATCTAACAATCCTTCCCCTTTAGTGCAGTTTTGTTTGATTGACTTTCATACCCATGCATAAATTATAGGCATCAAAAGCTAAGTCAAGCATTACAAGAATTTTCATTTTTTGTGATGTATGATTTTTGAAGAGACTATGAGTTTATGAGGCAACGAAAGACACATCAAAAGATCATTAATTATTTGGTACCAAAACATCATATTTTTTTTCTCTATCAGTCTATCACTACCACCTAACAAATCTTCAAACCGTCGGAAAACTGTTAACAGACACCAGTACACCACCACAGCCACCAACCACGACATAACCACTGGAACCAATCGTTGCCCTAACTGCCAGATAAATGTATGTTTTCTTTTCTTTTAATTATTGTTTTATTTCATTTTCTTTTTTTCTTTTTTTTCATTATTGTTATCTTTCTTTCCTTTATTATACTTTCGTAGCCACCACCACCATAGCCCCGCTCCACCAACATAGACACCAACTGCCGAAAAAAATCGTATGCTTTTTTCTTTGTCTTCTTTTTATTATTATTTTCTTTTCTTTTAATAGATATCATAATCAATAAAAATTTAATCTGAATAACAAATAAATGAGTATAATATTTAGATTACAAGAAACACAGCAACTAAATATGTAGCATATGTTATCATATCTTGCATGCACACCTTCATGTAAACACACATGTGAATCCATATATCAAACATTTTCACTGAGAGTTATATGTAACACTTAGTTTTTTCATCGTCTCATCGACATGTGTATTTTAACTATTTAAATAACTAAAATATGTTTTGAGTTTTACTTTTATGATAATTGACGATGTACCCCTCCGAATCACTATACGAAGGACATACAATACGAAGCACCTCCACGAAGGGCACAAGCCCGGAGGTGGCGAATTAATTAAAAAGGCTAAAGGATTAATATCAAATCCTTCTCAAAGATATACGTATCTCTGCCTAGTCCGGAATATTCTAGGAATATCTCCTAAGGAAACCTAAAACGGATAAACATGGCAAGTAGATATCGACTCAAAGAAGGATGGGCAAAACCCTAACCTTCTCTTCCAAGAAACCTCCCCCTATAAAAGGAGGAGGATTTCCCCACAAAAGGCACGATCACAAATCGGCCAAAAACCCTAACTCCAGTCGAAAACCATTCAGCGATCACACCAAGCAATCCTAGTTGGTGTAAAGGAGTATCACTCCTACCTACGAGGAATCGCCAACAAACATACATCAAAACCTTTTTCACTTAAAAGTCCATCCATAAAGGCTTGCGCGGTTCGGTGCAATCATTTGGCGCCATCCGTGGGACCGCTAAACAAAAGACAACCCACCAAATCACCACGACTTTGATTCCCGAAACGTAGCATAGCCATCTATGGCGGCGGACGAATCACATCACAGATCTGGGCGTCTGAATGAAGAAACACCCGACAAGAGAAAAGATCTTGCCCAGTGGACACCTCTGGCCTTTCACTTTCCGGTACTAAAGATACCCCCGTCGGAAAACCCGATCGTGATACAAATATCAATATTCAATACGAAGGTTTTCAGGGTCTACATAGACGGAGGAAGCGAATGTGACATCATCTACGAGCATTGTTTTGTACAGCTCCCAAAGGGGATAAAAGCTCGCCTAAGTCCCCCGCGAACCCCGCTTATAGGATTCGCAGGAGAAAGGGTCAGTCCGTTAGGAGAAATTGACCTGGACGTAACAATTGGCGAACCCCCCTATGTAAGGACAGAGACATTGGATTTCATAGTGGTCAGATCTAATTCTCCATATAACATACTGCTAGGAAGACCAGCGATGCGCCGACTGGAGATGATTGCTTCCACCATTCACTCCATGATCAAACACTTGACACCCACGGGAGTAGGAACCATTCATTCAGAATGCGGTCAGACAAAGGTACACAAGGTTAAGAATGCCCAAGGAACCACCGAAGCTCAAGCAGATGCTGCAAAGGTACCAGACCATCAGGACAAGGTCATCGTTAATCCAGGATACCCAGACCAGCCCATATCAATAGGGAAACAACTCCCCGAAGGCCTGGAAAAGAAGTTGCTCAAACTGCTGCAACGAAACTTGGACGTGTTTGCCTGGGAGTATTCAGACATGACAGGGATACCTCGAATAATCGAGATCGAAGGGGGAAAATTCGTAACAGAGCATAGACTTAACGAAAGAAAAGATGCGACCCCCTTTCATCAAAAGAAACGAAGCCTGGCTGCCGAAAGAGATGAAGCTGCGAATAAAGAGGTAAAGGAGCTCACCAAAACTGGGATCGTACGGAAGTCAACGTATCCCATCTGGGTAGCCAATTCAGTCATGGTCAAGAAAAGCGACGGAGGGTGGAGGATGTGTGTAGATTTTACAAACATCAACAAGGCCTGCCCAAAGGACTGCTATCTATTGCCGGAGATAGACTGAAAGGTGGAGTCGCTAACAGAGTATAAATTAAAATGCTTTTTGTATGCTTATAAAGGGTATCATCAGATCCAGATGGCCAAAGGAGACGAAGAGAAGACAGCATTCTATACCAGCAAAGGGACTTACTGTTATCAGAAAATGCCCTTCGGACTAAAGAATGCCGGAGCCACCTATCAACGAGTAGTAGATAAAGTCTTCAGAAAGCAAATTGGCCGAAACCTTGAGGCCTACGTCGATGACATGGTAATCAAGAGTAAAGCAGAGGAAGACTTGTTAGATGATATCCAAGAAACCTTTAATACGCTACGCTCCATTAATATGAAGCTAAATCCAAAAAAGTGTTCCTTTGGAGTCGAAGAAGGTAAGTTCCTTGGGTTCTATATATCGGATAAAGGAATACAGGCCAATTCTTCGAAGGTTGACAAACTTTGTCAGTTATCGCCCCCGAAGACGATTAAAAAGGTTCAAAGCCTAAATGGAAAGCTTGCAGCCCTCAGTTGATTCCTATCCAGAGGAGCAGACAAACAGCTCCCATTCCTCAAGACGCTCAAGGGATGTTTGGACAAAAAGGATTTCGTCTGGACGAAGGAGGCGAATGAAGCTTTCGAGTAAATGAAAAAATACATAGCACAACTCCCTACTCTCACCTCTCCCGTTCCAGGAGAAACTCTCTTTATGTACCTGGCAGCGTCCTCCGAATGTGTAAGCGCAGTTCTCCTGGCAGAAAGAGAGCGGAAACAAGTCCCTATCTATTTTGTCAGTCGAATCCTGCAAGGGTCCGAAGCTAATTATCCAGGACTAGAAAAGCTGACCCTGGCCCTAGTGCATGCAGCTAGAAGTCTACGAAGGTACTTCCAAGCGCACCCAATCGCAGTACTAACCGACAAACCCATAAGGCAAATCTTGCTCAAACCAGAGAAATCAGGAAGGGTAGCTAAGTGGGTGATAGAGCTAGGAGAACATGATATCGAATTCCGAAAAAGGAACGCAATTAAGGGACAAGTGCTAGCCGACTTCATAGCGGAAACACAAGGAAACAACGAGCCGGAAAGATACACCTCTTTAAACATCATGGAAAATGAAGGATGGGACATCTGGAAGTTATATACAAATGGGGCGTCGAGCTCCGATGGATCAGGAGCAGGAATAATCCTTGTCAGTCCAGAAGAGAAGGAATATACCTATGCTCTAAGGTTCGAATTCGACACAACGAACAATGAAGCAGTGTATGAAGCTCTCTTGGCAAGGCTTCGTTTAGCAAAAGAAATGAAAATCAAGCAAATCCACACCTTTGTGGATTCCCAATTGGTAGCATGCCAGATTACCGGAGAATTCGAAGCTAAGCAGGAGACCATCAAGAAGTATTTAGCAAAAACTAGAGAATTGATCGACTGCTTCAGTAGCTTCAAGATAGAGCATGTCCATCGTAATCAGAATAAAAAAGCCGATGCACTAAGCAAGTTAGCAAGTCTCACCTTCGAACACTTCAGCAAGAAGGTGCTCATTGAGGTACTAAGAGAGAAGTCAATCGAGGAAAAGTATGTCGCTGACCTGATAAAAGAGGATGGGAAAAACTGGATGACACCCATATGTGAATACTTAATCAGAGGAATACTACCAGAAGACCCCAATGAAGCTCAGAAAATTAGAATCAAAGCACCTCAGTATAAGATCACGACGGACAATTATACAGAAAGTCTTTTGTGACACCCTGGCTAAGGTGTGTAGGCCCGAACCAAGCTTCGGTCATCCTCGAAGAGATACATGAAGGAATATGTGGGACCCACTCAGGAGCATAGTCTGTGGCAACTAAAGCTATGCGCCTAGGATACTTCTGGCCAACAATGCATCAAGATGCCACGGCGTACATCCAAAAGTGTGAATCCTGCCAGATCCATTCGAATGTACTCAAGGCTCCGAAGCAGGATATGATCTCAGTCACTTCAGCCTGGCCCTTTGTTCAGTGGGCAATAGACATAGTGGGACCACTCCCAGAGGCTCCAAGATAAGTTAAATTTCTCGTGGTAGCAGTTGATTACTTCACCAAATGGGTCGAAGCCAAACCTCTCGCCTCAATCAAAGGCAAAGCAATGGAAAAATTCGTTTGGGAACACATAGTGTGTAGGTTCGGAATGCCGCAAACCATCGTGTCCGATAATGGAAAGCAATTCGCAAAGGGAACGTTCCCAAAGTTTTAGGAAAGGTTAAGGATCAAACAAAAATTCACCTCCGTATATCACCCCCAGGCAAACGGGCAGGTCGAATCAATAAATAGAGAGGTAGTGAAAGGAATGGAAAAGAGGCTAGGGAAAAAACACACCGGATGGGTAGATGAATTACCATTCGTCCTATGAGCACAATGAACCACACCCAAAACCAGTAGCGGTGAAACACCTTTCAGCCTTGCCTTCGGAACAGAAGCGGTGCTACCAGCGGAAATCCAGGTGTCAACCTGCCGAACATCCAAGGTTGACAAAGAAGAAAATGAAGAAGAACTGCGGGTAAACCTAGATTTACTGGAAGAACGAAGGGACATAGCAGCAATAAGGGAAGCGACATATAAAAAGAGGCTTGAAAAATACTACAACAAGCGAACCAATCCAACTTCGTTCAAGGTTGGAGATTATGTCCTTCGTCTAAACAGTGCAAGTAAGGTCAAGTATACAGGAAAAATGGGACCAGCATGGGAAGGCCCGTACTAGGTTCAAGTAGCCTTCAGAAATGGAGCATACAAGCTAACAACATTGGATGGCGAACCAGTGGACCGCACATGGAACAGCTCCAATCTCCGAAAATTTTATCAGTAAAACTGATTATTTTGTACCTAAGTGCTACGGCACATAATAAATAGATAGAACTCACAATGTGACAACTATCCTTATTTAGAATGAATAAAGCAATTGCAAAAGCAATGCATTTTATTTTTATAAGAAGGGTTGCTCCCTAACGTATTTTCTTTTACCACGATCGTTATCCCATAAACTATATAACAAAGACGTATTTATCTGCATACAACGCATGTTCAAGGGGACGCCCACATAGCGTAAAATCATAAACCAAAAGGACACGGTCCTAAGGTAATAATACGCACCAAATTGAAAGACGTGGAACTACGAAAGGGGACCCTTCGAAACCATGCAGCTCTTAAGAAGCACAAAAACAAAAAGAGAATAGACATGGACCACCACAGGGGGACCCTTCGGGACCATGCATTTTTTAAAAAAAAAAACAACAACAAAATGTATCCATAAGTAATGTAATACAATATACATAGAATCTACATTTCGGAAAGTATATCGGAAATATTTTCCGAAGTAGTTGCCGTCTCCACTAGGCGCTTCGCGGCATCAGGGTTAGTGATGGTGGTTTGATAAATATGAGGAATAACCTCTTTTCTCTACTTCTTCGGTTGCTCCTCCAGAAACTGGATCTTCGAATGGGCAGTTTGCAATTCCTCACATTTTCTACCCCACACTTCCCTGACTCCATCAACATAAATGTTAGTCTCTGACAGTTGCTTTTCAGAATCATCAAGTCTTTTGCCCAAATCATCAAAGACCTTCTCAGCCACCCTTAATTTCTCTTGATATCGTCTATTGGAGCAACGCAAAGCAACAAACGGAATAGATTTCTCCACATCATGAGACAGGCGGAAGATCTCATCACCAGCATATTGAACGTCGTTCTTCAGGTGAGCCTCCCTACTTTTCACTTCAACAATTTCCCGGCGAATACGGGCCCACTCCGTTCTCAATTCACGATAAAACGCCTTATCGACTTCTGAATCGGAGTCAGAATCAGTGAAAACGACTAGATGTCTACTTTTTCTAGCAGATCTTTTTCGGCGACCTTGAAAATATGTCGGAGCCAGAGTTCCACCAGCAGATACGCCGGCCTGAGTAGATGAAGGTTGATTGCCACCGACAGTTTTTCTTGCTTTAGCGCGAGCCATTCGAGATTCAGAAAGTATAGATGAATTTTGGGAAATTGATAAAGAAGAAAAAGATGATAAACTTAGAAATGAAACGGCAAAGCTTTAATAGCCCTCACCTACCACTTCGGTTTCTGTGCAAAGAAACAAAAGATTCCCATTATCTTTCAAACATTGTCAAGAATAGCCCATCCGCAAAAAGTCACCCTCTTTTAACCCTTGGTAACGGCTGTAGTGTCATCCTTCGGTCCTTCGAACATCCCCTCCAAAAGGTGTCGCATTCCAGATTCTCCAGGTGTGCGTATCGAAGGATAGTCTAAAATCAAAGACTTTGAAGCCTTTCATATTAGACTGGGGGGCTTGACGATGTACCCCTCCGAATCACTATATGAAGGGCATACAATGCGAAGCACCTCCACGAAGGGCAGAAGCCCGGAGGTGGCGAATCAATTAAAAAAGGCTAAAGGATTAATATAAAATCCTTCTCAAAGATATACGTATCTCTGCCTAGTCCGGAATATTCTAGGAATATCTCCTAAGGAAACCTAAAACGGATAAACATGGCAAGTAGATATCGACTCAAAGAAGGATGGGCAAAACCCTAACCTTCTCTTCCAAGAAACCTCCCCCTATAAAAGGAGGAGGATTTCCCCACAAAAGGCACGATCACAAATCGGCCAAAAACCCTAACTCCAGTCGAAAACCATTCAGCGATCACACCAAGCAATCCTAGTTGGTGTAAAGGAGTATCACTCCTACCTACGAGGAATCGCCAACAAACATACATCAAAACCTTTTTCACTTAAAAGTCCATCCATAAAGGCTTGCGCGGTTCGGTGCACAATCAATAATATTACACACTTGAAATTGTGAATGTTTTTTCTCGCATATATAAATGTGAAAAAATTTATGATTTTTTCAAATCTTTACACTTTTAAATGTGAGATCATTTTACATATTTCTAAGTGTTAAAAAGTTAACAAACTTTTTACAACCAAAAAATAACTATAAATAAATAACATATTCATCGTAATTAGTTGCCTTTTAAATATGATGTATTGGGTAAAAGTGATCGAGACACGTCATGACACATAAGTGTAAATGGGAAGGGTCATGATATTGGTATCATGTTTTCAAAAATACTATTCCTGGGTTGTGATCATTTGAAAACTAAATTTTTCGTGAAAACTAGAAAACTGACCAAAACACACTGTGATCTGAATTTAACACAATGTATTTTTATTTATTAATTTTTTCTAGAAAACACATTTTGTTAAGTTCATATCACAGTGTGTTTGAACAATTTTCAGATTTTCACGCGCTATCAAAAACACACTGTGATTTAAAACTTAACACAATGTGTTTTTAGATTACACAATAAATACACATTGTGTTTTTAGATAACACAATTAAAACACATTGTGTTAGATTCAGATCACAATGTGTTTTGACAAGTTTTATAGTTTTCACAAAAAATTTAGTTTTCAAATGAATATTTCACTACTATTCCTTCCGTCGTGTCTTAGTTAGACTTTAAATTAAGTTTTTTTGTTTAACTTTGACGTACCTTAAATATTATAACGTGTATTTTATAATAGTTGATGAAACTTATATTATTATAAACAAGTTTTTTGACCCCGGGCCTTGCTCCGGGAGGGTGTTGCCCGGGATCGACGTTGCGTCATGCAAAAATATATACATACAACATTACCTAAAAGTTTGGACACTTAAAGTTTACTATAAGGGATAGAAACTAAAAAAATTGGTGGTCGAAACCAAGAGTTTGATGGTAAAAGTTAGAAGCCTTAAAATAAGAGATAGAAAGTAAAAAATATAATAAAAATTGATGATTAAAGTTAGAATTATAATTAAGTTGATGATTAAAGTTAGAATTATAATTAAGTTTTAATGATTAAAGTTAAAAACCTAAAAGTCAATTGGTAAAAATTAAAAACTTTGTCACTTAAGTTTGTATAAAAAAACATTACCTAAAAGTTTGGACACTTAAAGTTTACTATAAGGGATAGAAACTAAAAAAATTGGTGGTCGAAACCAAGAGTTTGATGGTAAAAGTTAGAAGCCTTAAAATAAGAGATAGAAAGTAAAAAATAAAATAAAAATTGATGATTAAAGTTAGAACTATAATTAAGTTTTAATGATTAAAGTTAAAAACCTAAAAGTCAATTGGTAAAAATTAAAAACTTTGTCACTTAAGTTTGTATAAAAAAACATTACCTAAAAGTTTGGACACTTAAAGTTTACTATAAGGGATAGAAACTAAAAAAATTGGTGGTCGAAACCAAGAGTTTGATGGTAAAAGTTAGAAGCCTTAAAATAAGAGATAGAAAGTAAAAAATAAATAAAAATTGATGATTAAAGTTAGAATTATAATTAAGTTTTAATGATTAAAGTTAAAAACCAAAAGTCAATTGGTAAAAATTAAAAACTTTGTCACTTAAGTTTGTATAAAAAAACATTACCTAAAAGTTTGGACACTTAAAGTTTACTATAAGGGATAGAAACTAAAAAAATTGGTGGTCGAAACCAAGAGTTTGATGGTAAAAGTTAGAAACCTTAAAATAAGAGATAGAAAGTAAAAAATATAATAAAAATTGATGATTAAAGTTAGAATTATAATTAAGTTTTAATGATTAAAGTTAAAAACCTAAAAGTCAATTGGTAAAAATTAAAAACTTTGTCACT
Organism: Erigeron breviscapus; assembly: GCA_034093135.1. NCBI lineage: Eukaryota > Viridiplantae > Streptophyta > Magnoliopsida > Asterales > Asteraceae > Erigeron > Erigeron breviscapus. The sequence continues at coordinate 183,072,345 of CM067167.1, forward strand.
TAAGTTTGTATAAAAATAAGAAACTAAAGTTAAAAAATCTAAAAGTTAAGTGGTAAAAATAAGAAACTTTAAAAGTAAAAAAAAAAAAAAAAAAAAAAAAAAAAAATCAAAAAAAAAAATAAAAAAAAATCAAAAAAAGACAAAATAGCTGACGTCATGCTGACGTCAGCGCCGGGACGGTAGTTTTCTCGACTTTAATTGTTATATTATAATAAAAAAATTCAATTCGTTCATATATTTTATATGAAGTGATATATAATACACACAAAAATAATTACGGTTAAAATTAAAAAAAAAAATTCAATTTAAGACACTTAAAATGGGACAAAAAAATACTTATTAATATTGTGGTATAAACATTTATACAATATGTTTAAATTAACGCATATTGGGACACACATGAAAAAGCAAATATATGGGACGACTTTTCAGAGTCCAAAAATCGTTACTCTCGTTTCTTAATCAATGAATAGTTTGTCAGGCTTTCAGGAAAAAAGCACTGCTATTGTCGAACAATAAAACGTTTATAAAATCTTTTCTCAATCTTGAAATAGATATTTTGTCGTTTGAAAATGTTATTTTTTTCTTTGTCGCAATATACATTGGCTTACAAACAAGTTGAACAGCCACTTGTAATCGCCAACTCATGCAAAAAAAATTTCTTTTTTTTTTCTTTCTTTTGTAATAGCCCAAGTCATGCACTTGACTATAAAGGGGTAGTCTTGGTATATACTTAATTAGATTACGTTTGGTTCACATAATTTGATGAAATTGGAATTGAATTTCATTACTTAGTGTGCTTGGTTGTTTAAATATGGAAAAATCTCATTCCGTTGGAATATAAACATTTTATCATTTGATGAAATCTCCATTCCTTAGAAATGGAGGAAAGTATTTCATTTCTTCCGTTACTTGAGTTTTCAAAAATTAAATATATTTCGTGAAAATCCATTCATTCAAATTGCAATTTCTTTGATAGATTTCATTCCTTTTTAAAACATTATATAAACCAAACACGCCCTTAGTTTGATACATAATAATCCTTATCCTACTAATTAAATATATTTTGTATATTATTAAACTCAATCACATAGAAGCGTGCTTATATTACTGAAACCAAGTCTCTTAAAAGTCCAGTTAATGGAGCATTTTCATTAATTAATACTATAACGGTAACCGTATAATGCGGCGGTGTAATGGCGTCAGCAGTGGTGGCGGTGACGGGTTATGGTGGCGTGCGTAGCATCGGTGGTGGAGGTGACGACGGTGGTGGCAATGTAATAGCGACGGCGGTGGTGCCGGTAACAGGTGGTGGCGGTGCCGAGTAGCATATTTTATTGATGTAATGTAGTTTTGATGAGTTATTTAACGTTGAAACTTAAAATTCAAACAAAATGAGATATGTTTTATACTCGTAATATATTATAGATATACGTAATTGAACTTGTGAATCGTACGGATCTTATCACACCTACTAAAAAAAATGAAAGATTTGAGGGTAAGTGGATTCAAATGACATGGTGAAGATAGGGTAAGGGTGGGACACCACTCTTTCCACACTTAAGTAATCCACCTTTTTCCATTTTTGGAATGCATGGCCTTGTCATGCACTTGACTATAAAGGGTAGCTTGGTACATACATAGTTTCATACATAAGGGGGGAGGGAGCCGAAAGCGAGTTGGTCGGCGAGTGAGCTCGCGAGATGGTGAGGGTTACGACCGCCACTACGGCGAGATGGACAGAGGGTTGGAGGTGGCGAGCTCGATTCTCGCTGACGGTTGGGGGATGGTTGCACGATTTGAACGTTAGGGGGGGGTGAAGTGTAACTAATTCAAACGGTAATGTTACCGTTTTAGGGACTGCTGTTGTATCTTTTTCAAAGTTGAGGGGCGCTTTTTGGCTTAAAAAAACCGGATCCTCCATTGTTATATATACATATAAACATCACACAAACGACTGATATATAGATTGGTAGATTGATATATAGATTACGATTGATACATATATGCGTATTTGATATACATACATAATAATCTGTGAAGAATGATACATATATATACGAAATATATATATATAGACTTAGGTATTGATACAACCACTGTTTTGTTCAAGATTATATGAATTGCTATATATAGATTTAGGTTTTCTGTTTTGTTTACATATATATACGAATGATATATATAGATTTAGGTTTTCTGTTTTGTTTACATATATATACGAATGATATATATAGATTTAGGTTTTCTGTTTTGTTTACATATATATACAAATGATATATAGATTGTTATTAATTAAGGTGTAATTTTGTTTTGTTTAAGTATATTTTTGAAGGGTTTATGATGCAAAATTATTAATGTTAAGGATAAATAATGAAATTTTTAAAGAAAATGTTGGAGTTTCGGTTGCCACTAAAAAAGGTTGAAAAAAAGGTTCCAGAGTTGAAATGAGGTGGAGTAATTTGATTGGTTATTTGAAGGGAGATGAGCCCTCCGACTCCCTCCCCCTAATAATTCTTATCCTATTAATAATTACAAATATTTTATATTCTCATTTAACTAAATCGCATAGATTGAAACGTGCTTATATATATTATTGCAACGAAGTCCCTTAGAAATGCGCCAAGGGGGCATCGTCACTAATTAATACATACGTAATTGAACCTGTGATTCGTACGTGTGTGTGTGTGTATATATATATATATATATCATAGAGAATATAAGATAGAGAGAGAGTGAAAGATGGAGATCGTATGTGTAACAGGCGCTGGAGGCTTTGTAGCTTCATGGGCAGTTAAGGAGTTATTGGCCAAAGGTTATATTGTTCATGGAACCGTAAGAGACCCTGGTATGTCTACTCTGTTTTAATCGATCCATTTACTTGATTTAATCCGGTCCCTAAATCTAATCTTCATTTGCTCAATTAGTTATATGAGTCACATGACATATTCAAAACATTCTATATCTAAGTATACAAAATGTGATTATAACATGGGTAAAATATGTTTATATTTACATTAATTACTTAATTTTAATCTCATTTACTTGATTTAATCCGGTTCCTAGCTAGCCTTACTCTTTTAATCCATTTACTTGATTTAATCCGGTTCCTAGCTAGCCTTGTGGAAATATAATTTTCATTTGCTCAATTATATGAGTCACATGCTAGTGGCATATCCAAAACATTTTATATATCTAACTATCTAAGCATACAAAATGTGATTATAGCATGTGTAAAAAAAATGTTTATAACTAATTACATCGATTACTTAATTTTACTCTCACATATTTTACATACACTTTTTTAATATTTTACATACACTTTTTAAAAAGTAGTCGATCGCCTCTTAAATTTTCCATATTGAATCATCTCAGATGACGAGAAAAAGAATGGTCACCTGAAGAAGCTGGAGCATGCTAAGGAGAGGCTTTGTCTCTTCAAGGCAGACTTGCTAGACTATGATGGTCTCTGCACCGCCATCAGTGGATGTGCCGGGGTTATCCATATTGCTACACCAGTTCCTGCCGGAAATGTAGCTGATCCTCAGGCTAGTAATTTTAATTTTATCTGTCGATCTTTAAACATGGCTTAGAAAGAGTACTGTGATTTTTCTTAATTTGTACAAAATAAATATATGTATATAAATATATATGTCTGTATTTTTTTGTACTTAAGTAATTTTAGTATTACTACTATACTACCGTAATCTTGTAATATACTAAAAGACAGTTGTTCTAATAGCTTATCGACCAATCACAGCTTCTATTTTAAAATTGACTTTTGTTTTCAATTTTGACTTTAATTTACACTTTTTTTTGTTTTCCACAAATTTACACTTTTTAACTAATAATTTCAATATAATAAATTAAGAATAATAGCTAAATATATCCAATAAAACAATCTTTATCTTTAAGTTTTCTTTATATTTGTATTTATCTTTATCTTTATCTTTATATATACTAAAAGAAAGTTGCTCTAATGATTTATTAACCAATCAAAGTCTTTGATTTTAATTACAAATTATGATTTAGTTATTTCATAATTGATATTAATTAAATTACTATTAAATGTCCTAATAAATATATAAATAAAGATGTCATCATCAAATTTTTAAAATTTCAAATTAGTGTTTATCTTTAAACATAATATTTATTTGAAGCTATAGTTTTAATCGACTAAACAAAGTTAGTTGAATCAAATAACAGTGTTTTTTAGGCTTTTTACAATGTTTTCCCATGTTAATTTAATCCTCTTATAGAGAATGTTTAAAATTACATTAATTTTTTAACTTTGATTTTACATAAATTATTTATAATCAATTTTATCAATTTTTTTCTTATATACATTTTTGAATTTACAATATTTTTGTAGTTACACCCATTTAATAGTTCATTTTATCATAACAGTGTCGTAAACTTCTCGTATATATGATACGGGTCAAAATCTAGTAAATTATTCTAAACAACCGTTACAAAAATATTATTTTAACCATTAGTAGAATCACTTAAGCTGGAACAACAACGTACGGGTGAGTTTGCTTTATGCAATATTTTTCGATTTTTAATAAATAAACGTATTAACATCTAAAGAGATTGACATGTCAACCTCATATTAACTACGTAAATATACCTAATAATACACTTTTTGTTTTCTAACTTAGTTGTTGGTAACTCACCTCTTCTTTTTATTCACTATTTTAAAAATTCTCACTTAAAATACATATATAAAAAAGGAACCCCTTCCCCCAAAATCTCAAAAAATGAATTGATATACCTTAGATACTCTTCTTCTTTATTCATTAATTTAAATATTTTCATCATCTAATATATCTATAATATCCTTAATGAAATAATTTAAAACATAAATCTTTCAATCCATAAAAATATTACACTACCTTCTTAAATATCAATTACTTTTACATTCACCACCATTGCCGCCCTCACCACCCATCACAGCCACCGTTGCCGACACCACTGCCACCACCATCGCCGCCACTGCCACCCGGCGCCGACTACCACCATCGCCGCATCGTGCGGGCATATGACTCGTACTTATAAAGTACCTATAATACCCTTGATAAATTTAATTTATAACATCTACCCTTCACTCTTAAATAACTATACTACCCCTTTTTACGTCAATTACTTTTAAATTAATAACCATACCGCTACCGCCGCCACCACCGCCGCATCGCGTGGGCATATAACTAGTTTTTACGTAATCACGGCTCAAATGATTAAGTAATTAAAAATTTATTGTGTTGAAATTTTGCAATATATGCATTGTCATCTTTTAGTAAATATAGAATGGTTTTATAATCCTTTTTCTTCCAAGTAAAGTAGGAAAATCAAAAAAAGCAAAAGTCAATGTAATTTGTCTTGTCCTACTCTAAGAGTACAGTAAACTGAAGTATAGGAAAAATGTGAGTTGCTAAGCTAATTTCGCATGTTTGTTGCCTGTATAAACAGGCAGACATGCTTGAACCTGCCATAACAGGAACGCGAAATGTAATGAATGCGTGTTTGGAGAGTAAAGTGAAGAAGGTTGTGGTAGTTTCATCTATCCTTGCTATATCAGCAAATCCTAGTTGGCCAAAGGATCAAACAATGGATGAAAATTGTTGGACTGATGCTGATTATTGCATGAAAGCCGAAAAGTGGTATTCTGCTAGCAAGGCTATTTCAGAGCGCGAAGCTCTAGACTTCGGAAAGATGAACAACCTTAACATTGTGTCAATCTGTCCTGCAGTAATATTTGGGCCAATGCTTCAATCAACATTATGTACCACTAACATGATTCTACTGAACCTCTTTAAAGGTGAAAATTCTTTCAATCTCATTGAGCTTGACAGAGCCGAAGAAGATATATTTGTTCCAATCGTGGATGTTCGTGATTGTGCCAAAGCGTTGCTCCTCGCCTACGAAAAGCCAGAAGCAGAGGGGAGGTACATTTGTTCTTCACATTGTTTGAAGATAACTACTTTAATAGAAATGCTAAAGGGACTGTTTCCGCATTACAAATATCCTACCAAGTATGTATTCTCTGTTTTTCCTATTGAATCTCCTTATTAAACCATTAAACACCCTGATTACTCGGGCTAATATTATGTTTATGACTTTTATGACAGGCTCCCAGCTGCTTTAAATAATGAACAAATGAATTACACATGTGAGAAGCTAAGGAATCTTGGATGGAACTATATGCCATTGGAGAAGACATTGGCTGACTCTGTCGAAAGGATGAAGGAAGCCGGTTTTCTACGTTGATTCTAGTCGTGTATGCCTACAATTAAATAAGTTTAACATGCTAATTACCTCAATGTTTAAAAGCATGCTGTGAATTAGTTGTATCCTCTTGTTGGTAAACCTGTTAATCAGTTATTCTCTTAAACACGTTGTTAACGTACTTAAAATTAATATGGGTCTATGAATGGAATTAATGGATTTTAAGCAATCCACTTATAATATGTTTCCCTTGTTTAATTAGTCGAGTTTTTTGCAAAAAACAGCTGGTGGATTGTAAAATAATTCATGAGGCTAATGCAACTATCGAAAAGCAAATGTTGAGATTAATGTAAAATGTTTTTAAGATGTAAATTGGGACACTTGAAAACGTACATTGTGTCGAGTGAGTCAATTGGAAAGGTAAAGTATCAATGGGTTGTATTATCTCACAACTCACGTATGAAATAAGCTCTCCAATTTTATTAACTAAGGAAAATAGCTCAAAACCTTACAATGTGTTTTCTATGTCAACAATATGCTTTGTTGATCATATATATAGACTATCCTATTCTAGTTCTATTAGGATACCAAGTCTATGGAATTATAATTCAACTCTATTATAATTACCTATCACAATACAAATAGGATACTAATTAATTAATTCTAATTAATTCCTAATTGTTGCCTTACCCATGGGCTCGGGTTCGGGTTACGACCCATATGCTCGGGTCGGTAATTATCCAACAATCACCCCCCTAATTTCCGACTCCAATCAGGGAGTTCTTCTACTCCAATTAACTCACGCATTTCCTTGAACTTGATTCTCGTGAGAGCCTTTGTCAGAATATCTGCTCGTTGTTTGTCACCACTAACATGCTCGACTTTGACCTCTTTCAACACATTCTCTGATAAAATGATACCTGGTTTTAATATGCTTGCTCCTTCGATGAAACACTGGATTCTTCATGAGTGCAATCGCTGATGAATTATCTACTTTCAGAGTCACTTGTTGTTGAGAACATCCTGTTATCTCACTTAACAATTCACTAAGCCATAATGCTTGACAACCCGCTGAAGTAGCTGCCATATACTCAGCTTCAAATGATGAAAGAGCCACCATTTGCTGTTTTTGAGAACACCAAATGTGAGTCCCTGAAATACGATGGTTAACCTAGAAAGTGTATAATACAACAAGTCTAATAATCACTAGAATTGGACTAGTATTACTTAAATATAAATGCAAGTATATAAATAAAGTAATACACGACTTAAAGCAATAAACAAGTAAAGTGGAACATTATGTATTTTTCAATGGTGTATTTTATTTATGATGTTAAATAAAATACAAGGTTGTGCGGAATCAAGATAATACAAATAAGTATGTATCCTAACAACCTATGAATTACAAATGATCTATATTTGTCAAATAACTCTTTTGGATCGAGATACTTAAAGTTGTGAAGTATCCCAGTTTAAGATCGAGAGTATTTAGACAAATTCACTCTAATGCAAAATGTATGCTTAAAAGTATTTTTCTCAAGGAAATGACTTTGTATTTATAGGCAACAAAATTCACCAGTGAATTTTGTGTCGTACAAATGTGGTTGCATGCATTTAATGATCCGACAAGAACATTAAATGCATTGGATAAGGTACAAGGATAAAGTCATAATGATATGATTTTATTCTTTTATCCAACCACCTTTACACGCATAAACTTTGGTAAAGAACAAGTGGATTGTTCTTTGGAAAGTGTGTAAAGGCAAAAGTCAATTCCTCGATATCAGTGTTCAGACTTGTAAGGTCTAGAACACTGACAATCCTCCAGTGTACAGATCTGATAAGACTTCCAGTGGACTCCGCCATTTGTCAGTCTTCTTTATTCTGACTTCAGTGAGAACGTCTTCAGTAGAGTAGATCTGGACTGGGGTGAAGTCCAGTGAGCTAATGTAGAGAATACTCCAGATTTCCTATATAAGTATTTTGCTCACTGGTCTTCCATTATTTCTGGACAAATCTTCAGAGGGACTCCAGGTTCCAAGTCTGGAGTAGGTCCAGTAGAACATGTTTCTGGACAGATCTTCAGTAAGGCTCCAGTAGTCGAGTCTGGAGCGAGTCCAGTAAATCTGGACCTAACAAATTCCCCCTATTTGTTTAGAAATAATGCAAGTGTTTTCAAGCTTATATCTATACAATTTTGTATGCTTGAAAAACACAAGTTTTGATTTGTCTAAAAAATCTAAGTTACTGAAAAACACTTTATAGATCATGAGTGTTTTCAGTTTCATCTTTTAAGTTCTAACTTAGACTAAATCTGATCATTTACTTATATGAATAAAAAATTGCAACTATTATTACATACATCAACTGATAAATAGTTTACAATTTTCATAAAACAATAATTTACAACAAGTAAATGATAAGAGTCAGGCCTTTCTTTTTGATGTCTGTCCTGGAGCATCTTCAGTAGCCTTTCTCTTTGGTGATGGAGAAGATGGTATTGATTCTGGTGATTTTACGCCCATTGCAACTTCCATCTGTTGCTTTCTTCTCCATACCTTTTCAACTCTTTTCAGAAATGCTTTAACATCAGTCGACACATTTGTCTTCCCCCTGAACGTTAAAGCAATCTCTTTCAGTTCACTCCATCCAAACGCCTGGACTGAAGTACTCTTCCTTTCATCAGTAAAGTTACCCTCCCTGGTCAACTTTACTTCAAACCTGGACATGCCTTCATGATTTTCAGCCAATTTGATCTCAGCACCAGTGATCCTTCTAACATCATCCCTGAAATTTAACATTTCATTGTATTTGTCTTTCAACTTGGTTGTCTGGATCAATGCTTCAGTTTCCTTGGACACTCTCTTTTGCTCTACAGCAGATTGGATTTGTTGACGATTGATTTTTCAAGAAGTGTCCAGGGGAATGAATTTGCTTACATCAGCATCTTTAATCGCTTTAAGCTATTTGGCAGTCAGTTTTGGTAAGACAGTCACTTTCTTTCTGTACTCTATCTCCAGAGCACCAGCGTTCTTTCTAATCTTTTTCTGGAGGCTTACCAGTTCCTCCTTCCTCTGCCTGATGAGTTCTGGTACACTTACACCATAAATTATAGAATCATAAACCTGTTCTTCTTCGGCGTAAAAAGAGCGTACATGAACATCATTCAATGCATTCAGACATTGATGAACTCTAGGGTCTTCCTTCATCTTTTTATACACTTCAATATTTATGCCTAACCTGCCAGCATTGTAAGAGTCCAGAGTCCCCATAGATTCCATCTCCCTTTGATGGGCCAGCAGTTCATCTTTTTGATTTCTTTTGAAGATTTCAATCATAATGCATTTTTGTTCAAGCTTTTTGGAGGTTTCATCATCAGCATCTTCAGCAGTTTGCTTTTCTTCTTCTCCAGATACCATTTGTTGTTTTCCCTTAACTAACTTCAGAGTTGTTGGTATATCTGGGAAGGACTCAAACTGGGGCTCACTGGCTTCAGTACCAGTAGCTTCTTCAGCTTGCATAGTGGCTTCAGTGCCATATGCTCTTTGTGCCAAGTGCTTCAGTGTCACTTATTTTTGGTCACCAGACGACTTTTCCCCCTTGGAATGATCACCAGTTCTGGACTTGAGATCATTCCATAACTGTTCCAGCATATGTCTGTCCAGTTCACCAAAGGTTCTTCCTTCCACTAGAGTTGTATCAGACACAACTTTCTTAAATGCCTGCACTTCCTTTTTAATAGTTTCAACGTCTTTAGGCAAGTGCTTTGGCAACTTTTCTTCCAGCAACTTCTCCACTTGGGGTAACACCCCATCATAAATGGTACGAAGAACAGTTTCAGAAATCTCTTCAGATAATTCTTTCACCATACTGATTCTGAACTTCTTTGTACATTCATCACTTATTGTACTGACAACTGCATCCTGGTCAAGTGTGGATCTACTCTCTAGAGAACTTATCTTGGTAACCAACTTCTGAACTTCTTCTTTCAGATCTGCCAGTGTTTGAACAATTTTACCAGTCACTGCAGTCTGAACTGAACTCACCAGCCTTGTCTCTAAACCCTGGACTACCACTTTGAAATTTTCAGTATTGTTGTTTGTGGCCAGTATAAGTTCATCAAGCTTCTCAAATACAAGCTTCTCATTCCCAGCAAACAGATTCATCTCAGATGCAAGGTTATTTGATAATAAGGATTTGAAGTCTGAAATAACCTGCGATGAAGTCTGGAGTGATCTCTCCAGGTCCGCCACCTTACTTAAAAGGCCTTGGACCTCGGCAGAAGATGAAGTGGAGAGACCACTGGGAGGTTCAAGATTTGAAGGCAATCTGGTCATAAGAGGTACTTGTGACCAGTCCTCTTCAGTTGCAGCTTGTTCAAATATGGTGACTGGAGTTTCAAGTGGTGGAGGTTGAGATTGTGAAGTTTGAGTGGTTGCAGGAGTGAAGTATTGAGTATCTCTAGGAATTGAAGGTGGTGGTGGTGGTGGCATGTTTGATTCTGGTGGTGGTTCATTTGATTCTGGTGGTGGTGGTATTTCAGAAGATATAATTGGTTGGGTGACTGAAGCAATAGCAGATGTGTCAATATTTTCTTCTTCATCACCCAAGAAATTCATGTTTACATCAAAACCTTCAGACATTGGGGAATCTACATCATCCCATTCTGGAGCCATCCCAACTGTCTGATCACCAGTCTGTTCACCAGCCTGTTCACTAACTTGTTCACCAACCTCTACATTCAAGTCTATTTGAGCCTCTTGCTCACCAGATACATGTTCATCAGTCTGAACATCTTGTTCTACTTCCTCAACAACCTGCTCAATAATCTGGGCCACATTTTCAATCTGTTCATTAGTCACCTGCCCAACAACCTGTTCAACATTCTCTTCAGGTTCAAAAATTGGCGACCCATCCAGATTCATTACATCCCCAGGATGTCTTTCTGGATTCACTTGAACTCCAGCTCTCATCAGACGCCTGTTTGTTCTTGGTCGTCTGGAAGGTTAAACAATTTCTGGTCTTTGACCTTCAGGAGCATTTTGTCTAATAGGTTGTACATCCTCTATGATCTGTACATCTTGGTCACCAGATGGTCCTTCAACAGCTTGACCACTACCTGGAGCCATTTCAGCTTCTTCTCTCTGAAAGGAGAGCATGGACTGAGGAATATCTACCTCGTTCAGTGGAGATCTGAGGTTGACCAGATCCCTCATATACTCACTCACAGAAAAGTGAGTAGTCTAAAAATCATACTGGTCTCCAAGAGCTCTTTTAAACATGAGTGAAAGAAAACGGATATAAGGAATAAAGGGTTTTCTACCTTTCACTCTAAGACGCTCTACCAGGTCATCAAAAAGAATCTGAGCAAAGTCCACTCTAAGCCCAAACCATAGGCAGTAGGCAATCTGCAGATGGGTTTGATTTATCTGGTCTAACCCTCCAGAACTACCTCCCAGACATTCAACAATGTGGGTGAAGAAGTATCTCCATGAGTCTGACAGTTTGCTCATGTAGATAGTTCCTTTCCTGGATAGCTGGCCATGCTCATCCATGATATCTGTGTGCCCCATCAGTCTGCACACTTCCCTTGTATTTATACCAGAGGGAAGTTCGATTGGCAACTCATTCTGTTCAAAATAGTTTAACTGGAGAACAGACCTAAGTAGACTAGCAGTGAAACCAAGGGATCTGGTACCTCCCTTGAGAGTATAATTGATAGATGAAGTTTCATCATCATATTTTGCAGTGTACCAGAATTCACAAAGGTAATCGTGGTACATCCTTCCTGGATTTAGTGTTAACGCACCATATAATGGGCAAGAGAGAAAAAATGTGTTTAATCTCACAATAACAGATTGGGCATCATGAACACTTGAGAGTGAAAGTCTGGCCATCCAGTTGTTCATGTTTATTCTTATGGCATTTGCCTCAAGAGTGATATGAGGTGCCCTGTCAACATTTTCAGAAGGAGCATATTCAGCGGCAAGGAGATTTTTAAGCGATTTGGATTGTCTAGGTGCCATTTTATAAAGAATAGATGAAGATGAAATTGAATATATATGGTTATGATGAAGATTTGATGAAGAATTGAATGGAAATGGAGTAAATAAGAGAGATAAATATGATTGGAAATTGAATGGAGAAGTAAATGAAGGAATTTGAAAGATTTGGGAGTAAATATGTTCGAAGTAATTGCAATTGAAATTGAAAGTGGGTATTTATAGGAGAGAGAATGTGGAACTCAAACGGTTTATTTGAAATTATCAAATATAATTTTGATCGAGGTTCTGAGATCCGCATTAATTACATCACATCACACATAAATGTGTCACGGTTTACAGCCCACAAACATTAACAAGTTGCTCTTTTTGACTTCCCAAGGTAAAAATACCATCATTACGTTGAAAAATTTACATGCCACGTAGGATTAAAATATCTTTAAAAAGGTTTGCTTACGTGGCACACACAATGACCAAGTATTTAGAAAATATTATGACATATTTCAGTGCATCTGGAGGTTGACTGGACACTCCAGTAAAGTACCAGTGAAAACCATTTTGAAAGACTGGTAACCTCAAACGTGCACGTCAACTAATACAGACAAATGAGAGGGACACATTTACAAGGAGACATAAGTCACCTCAAACACGCACTTCAACCTGTCCAGTTACCAGTGAGAGGGACACATTTACAAGGAGACATAAGTCACCTCAAACACGCACTTCAACCTGTCCAGTTACCAGTGAGAGGGACACATTTACAAAGCACCAGTAATATTTTCTGAAGAATTTGTCCAGTGAGAAAATAAATTAATAAATTCCCCCTAAACTTAAAACACTTTTAAGAACAAAAATATCTTTCAAGTCTTCCCCTGGAATGTTGATCCAGAAATCTATTAATGCAAAGATAGTACACAAAGGCGTTCAATATCTGAGCAGTCACCAGATTTAAGGGTTTAACATTCCCAACTCACCAACAAGATATTCAAAAGTTTTGACATCCAGAGGTTTTGTAAAAATGTCAGCGAGTTGTTTATCAGTGGGAATAAAATGGAGTTCAATGTTGTTTTTCATAATATGATCACGAATGAAGTGATACCTGAGATCAATGTGCTTCGTTCTGGAGTACATGACTGGATTGTTTGAGATAGCAATGGCACTGGTATTATCACAAAAGATTGGGGTCTTTGAATACTTAATACCATAATCAAGCAACTGGTTCTTCATCCAGAGTATCTGAGCACAACAATTGGCTGCAGACACGTATTCAGCTTCAGCAGTGGACAATGAAACTGAAGTTTGCTTCTTACCGGTCCAGCTGACCAGTTTGCCACCAAGGAAATGACATCCACCAGTAGTGGATTTCCTGTCTATCTTACAACCTGCATGATCTGAATCTGAATAACCCATTAGATCCATGCCTGAGCCTTTGGGATACCAAAGACCTAGACTGGGATACCCTTGAGGTACATCAGTATGCGCTTTACAGCAAGCATATGAGATTCCTTTGGATTAGACTGATATCTGGCACATAAACATGTTGAAAACATAATATCTGGTCTACTGGCAGTTAAATACATCAGTAAACCAACCATGCCTCTATAGATAGTGGTGTTCACTGGTTTACCATCTGGATCGGAGTCCAGTGTCAGTGGTGCAGAAATTGGAGTTGGTTTAGATGGTGAAGAGTTCATATCATATTTCTTTAAAAGATCTCAAACATATTTTTCCTGATTAATAAAAATGTCATCTTTGTTTTGTTTAATCTGGAGTCCAAGAAAATATGTTAATTCACCCATCAAACTCATCTCATATTCAGTTGACATTATTTTTGAAAATTTCTTGCGCATGTTTTCATCAGTAGACCCAAAAATAATATCATCAACATAAATTTGTACCATTAACAGATTACCTTTTTCATGAAGAATAAATAAGGTATTGTCAATTGCACCTCTTTTGAAACAATTTTTCAACAAATGTTTAGTCAGAGTGTCATACCAGGCACGTGGGGATTGTCTGAGGCCATAAAGCGCTTTGTCCAGACGATATACCCAATGTGGATGCTTTTCATCAACGAAACCTGGTGGTTGTCTGACATAAACTTCTTCTTCAAGCTTTCCATTCAAGAAAGCACTCTTTACATCCATCTGGTAGACCTTGAACTGATGATAAGCAGCGAATGCTAAGAATATTCTGAACGCTTCAAGTCTAGCCACTGGAGCAAATGATTCATCAAAGTCGACATCTGACTGGCAGTAGCCTTGTGCTACCAGTCTGGCCTTGTTTCTGATTACGTGGCCATCTTCATCGACCTTGTTCCTGAAGACCCATCTTGTTCCAATTGGTTCTTTCTTTCCAACTAGGAAAGGAACCAGATACCAGACCTTGTTCCTTTCAAACTGGTGAAGATCTTCTTGCATAGCAGTCACCTAGCTTGGATCTTCCATAGCCTCGTCAATCTTCTTTGGTTCCATCAAAGATAGAAAACTAACGTATAAGCATTGATTATTGGAGGCTCTTCTGGTCTGAACTCCTCTACTGGAGTCACCTATGATCTGATCAATAGGATGAGCTTTTGTCCATCTGGAGTACTGACCAGAATTGTTACTGACAACAATATCAGTGCAAGAATTCAGTTGAGTCTCCTCTGGAGTTGCTCCAGGAGGAGGATCTTGCCAGACTACTTCAGTATCTTCATCTGAGTCATTTAAATCACGATTTGCATCATGAAATTCTTCATTTGAAGGCATTTCTTGAAGTACTGGTTCAGTTTGGAATTCTTCATAAGAAGACATTTCTGGTACATTCTCAACTGACACTGATATTGGGGGAGTAGTACGCACATCTGATCCAATATTAATTTCAGAGGGTAGTTTGAAAATAATAGAAGGATAGAATGGAGTACTACTGGAGAGTTTCTTTTTCTGAAAAGGTTCCAGATCAGGCTGACTGGAAACTGTGTCTTCTGAATCTTCTTTATTGTCGTTTATAGGATCAGATTCACAGAAGACAATTGGAGTTACTGGGGGAGTGTCAAGGGTTGGCTTCTTGTTGATTGCAGCATTTGATTCATCAAATGTTACATGAATTGACTCGTGGACCTTCTTCAGTCTCTTGTTGTAGACTATGAAGGCCTTGCGAATGGCTGAATAGCCTAAGAAATACCCTTCATCAGCTTTGGCATCAAATTTGCCTAACTGACTGGAGTCGTATAGGATGTAAACTGGACATCCAAAAACGTGAAAATAACCAATATTTGGTTTTCTATTTCTTAAGACTTCATAGGCTGTCTTTTTGTGTCGCTTCACATACACTGACCGGTTCTAGGTGTGGCAAGCAGTAGCAATTGCTTCAGCCCAGAAACTGGTAGACAAACCAGATTCAGCAAGCATACTCCTGGCAGCTTCTATCAGCGTTCGATTCTTCCTTTCCACCACTCCATTCTGTTCTGGAGAGCGGGCTGATGAGAAGTTCTGGGAAATGCCAGTGTCAGTACATAATGACTCCAGAGTTGCATTCTGGAATTCTGTTCCATTGTCACTTCTTAACTGACACACATTTCGACTGTACTTGAGCTCAATTTGCTTGATAAGACTGATGATTTCAGCAGCAACTTCACTTTTAGACCTCAGAAAGATCACCCAACAATATCTGGAGAATTCATCTACGATCACCAGGGTATATCTTTTACCAGCACGAGTCTGAACGTTCACTGGACCAAAGAGGTCCATATGAAGCATATGAAGAGGTTCAGATATGCTGAAATTCTGTCTGGTCTTGAAACTGGTACGTTTCTGCTTACCCATCTCACATCCTGGACATGGCCTTTCCTTTTTGAAGGAAACTGAAGGTATCCCATCTGCAAGTTGTTTTCTGGACAACTTATTAATATTCTTGAAATTTAAATGGGATAACCTTTTATGCCATAACCAGTTTGTGTCTTCATCAGCTTGAGTATAGAAACACTGCTCTGAAGGAGAGCTTTCCATATCCATCACGTACACATTCCCTTTTCTGGGAGCAATCAACACTACCTTCCAGTCCTTGTTGAATACGATACCCTGAGCAATATTGAATAGAACTTGATAGCCATCATCACACAGTTGGCTTACACTGATCAGGTTATATTTCAAACCATTCACAAATGCAACACGTCTGAACTTGACTTATCCATTGTTCAGAACACCGTATCCCTCAGTCTTTCCACAACCATCATTTCCAAAAGTAATGGAGGGTCCATCAGAAATGGTGAACTCCTCCAGCAGGGTCTTACATCCGGTCATCGTCCTGCCAGCAGGACGGTTAAGATACCAGATATATTTCTTTCGATCGCCCTGCACATACACCAGATATTATCAGTTAGATTTGGGAACCCATCGACTGATGGGTTCACTAGACCCTCCCTTATAGGTCCCTGGGGCAATCTGGTTTAGTTCACTTTCTTCAATAGTGGTCTTAGTTGAAAAGACCACTGGGGTTGATAGTTTTGAAACCTTTTTCTTTTTCTCAACTGGAGAAATAGATTTGACTTTCTTTGCAAAAGGTTTTGTGTTTTGTCTAGGGCCAAATGAAGTACCCTCAATAAAGTTTAATCTTGCATTAAAACTTTGAAATTGACGAGTCAGTATTTGAATCTGGCTCTCTAACCTGGACAAAACATTTTCATCAGATGATACCTTAGTCTTTCCAGTTCTAGACTTAGGTAGGGGATTGGTCTGAGGAAAAGGTATATTCCGATAAACCTCTTTAACTGGAGCAGTCATCTGGAATGCTCCAGTCTTAACCTCTGGGGATTGAACTGGGTAAATATTGGCCTTGGGAGTTACAAGCTCATCATAAACAGTGGTGGGCCTGAACCCCTCTGGTAATCGATCGATTACTGGTATTAATGATGCTACATGAGTATTTCCATCTAAATATGCACGTTTTTGAGCAGGAAATTGATTTACTCCAGCATCATATGGCTTTTTGGTCTCTAGCCATGATTTAATTACCAGTTTTTCTTTCTCTAAAATGACTTCAAGATCTTGTTTTTCTTGAATCAATTATTCAGTTACCAGAACCTGGGCTTGAAATGCCAGTTCAATGTCTTGAAGTTCTTTCAATTTTGATTTTAAAACAGTTATTTCAGAAGAATCTGTTTCTAGACCATTTACACAATCAGATCTAACAGTTTCTACAAATATCAAATCAGAATTAAGAGCTTCAGCTATGTCCAGTTTTAATTCTTGGTCAGTTGCAGTATCATAATCACTAACCTTCTTAATAACTATGTCCACCCATCGTCCAGATGTGACATCTTCCTTCACCAGATGCTCTTCGTTTGCCAGAGCCATGTAACAGCAATCTCTTTCTTCTTCTTCATCAGCAGATGATTCATCAGAAGGAACCCACTTCTCTTCAGTTGTTGCAATCATGCACTTATTATTGTTTTCCATTTATTGTGCCATGAGAGCAATCTGGGCCTTAAGCTTTTTATATTTCAATTTATAGCTATCATCAGGCTTATTATTTGAAGAGAATGGACCAGGCTTGGATACAAACTGGCTGGACCTGCAATCTTTTATGAAATGACCATTTTTGCCACACTTAAAGCATGTCAAATTGGTCTTATCAGTTGAAGAACTGGATGCAAATTGTCCAGATGGCCTATTTGCTCTTGCTTTGAAACGGTTAAACGTTTTAGCAATCATTGCAATAAGGTCATCATCATCAGTTTCATCACAACAGTCTGGAGAGATTTGACTGGACTCTTCAGAATCCATGAGTTCAGACACCATCTTTTTCATAGAAAATACATTCTCAGAAGATATCAGTGTTGTACTTTGTGGTTCAGTATGACTAACCACATTAGGACTACTGGAGGCATGGTTAAAGGCATCTTGTTCTGCCACCACTCTCTGAGCTTGATTTTCTTCAGTGTACCTGAAAGCTCCATAAAGAGTTGAGAGAGTGTGTGTGTGCAGAGTTTTTCCTTGTCGTAAGACCAGGATCATGTGAGACCATTTGGTGGGCAGAATATCACAAAATTTCTCCAGAAGTATATCCTTGTCCTTCTCAACCCCAAGACCTCTCAACTGGTTTATGATACTCATAAATCTGGTGTAAGTACCAGTGAGAGACTCATTAGGCTGAGCAAAAAATGACTCATACCTCTTGTTTAAGGAGACCTTTCTGGTGACAATGGTGTCATCTCCTCCTTCATGCTGGTTTAGAAGTTCATCCCACATGGTTTTAGCACTAGGAAAAAGAACTAGTGTGGGAATTAGGGTTTCTGGAACGGCCCCGAGGATCATGTTTTTGAGAAGGGTGTCTAGATTCACCAATCTCCTCTCCTCTTCAGATCAATGTTCCTCCCTCTTTTCCCTTCCTCTTCTAGATCCAGAAGGATCAAGAAGGGGATTGAGAGGTGATGTAGGGACATAAGGACCTTCATTTAAGATTTTCATCATGTTCCTCTCAATACCAGTGATATGCAAAACCATCCTAGCCTTCCACGTACCAAACTCATCACTGTTCCCACTGAATTTAGGAACAAGATTGTTTGAATAGTGCACATGCATGTGTGGAGAAGCAGGAGTAGGAGGAGGAGGTGGATTAGTGTTATTAACAATAGATGGTTCATTTTGATCATTAATATTAACATTAGGACTACTGGAGGCATGGTTAAAGGCATCTTGTTCTGCCACCACTCTCTGAGCTTGATTTTCTTCAGTGTACCTGAAAGCTCCATAAAGAGTTGAGAGAGTGTGTGTGTGCAGAGTTTTTCCTTGTCGTAAGACCAGGATCATGTGAGACCATTTGGTGGGCAGAATATCACAAAATTTCTCCAGAAGTATATCCTTGTCCTTCTCAACCCCAAGACCTCTCAACTGGTTTATGATACTCATAAATCTGGTGTAAGTACCAGTGAGAGACTCATTAGGCTGAGCAAAAAATGACTCATACCTCTTGTTTAAGGAGACCTTTCTGGTGACAATGGTGTCATCTCCTCCTTCATGCTGGTTTAGAAGTTCATCCCACATGGTTTTAGCACTAGGAAAAAGAACTAGTGTGGGAATTAGGGTTTCTGGAACGGCCCCGAGGATCATGTTTTTGAGAAGGGTGTCTAGATTCACCAATCTCCTCTCCTCTTCAGATCAATGTTCCTCCCTCTTTTCCCTTCCTCTTCTAGATCCAGAAGGATCAAGAAGGGGATTGAGAGGTGATGTAGGGACATAAGGACCTTCATTTAAGATTTTCATCATGTTCCTCTCAATACCAGTGATATGCAAAACCATCCTAGCCTTCCACGTACCAAACTCATCACTGTTCCCACTGAATTTAGGAACAAGATTGTTTGAATAGTGCACATGCATGTGTGGAGAAGCAGGAGTAGGAGGAGGAGGTGGATTAGTGTTATTAACAATAGATGGTTCATTTTGATCATTAATAATAACATTAGGATCGGGACCAAGATTAAAACTTCCTTGTGTATTTTCTTGGTTAGCCATCAAAGAAACAGATCTAGGTAATGTTTAGCCTTCTGCTCTGATACCAAATGTGAGTCCCTGAAATACGATGGTTAACCTAGAAAGTGTATAATACAACAAGTCTAATAATCACTAGATTGGACTAGTATTACTTAAATATAAATGCAAGTATATAAATAAAGTAATACACGACTTAAAGCAATAAACAAGTAAAGTGGAACATTATGTATTTTTCAATGGTGTATTTTATTTATGATGTTAAATAAAATACAAGGTTGTGCGGAATCAAGATAATACAAATAAGTATGTATCCTAACAACCTATGAATTACAAATGATCTATATTTGTCAAATAACTCTTTTGGATCGAGATACTTAAAGTTGTGAAGTATCCCAGTTTAAGATCGAGAGTATTTAGACAAATTCACTCTAATGCAAAATGTATGCTTAAAAGTATTTTTCTCAAGGAAATGACTTTGTATTTATAGGCAACAAAATTCACCAGTGAATTTTGTGCCGTACAAATGTGGTTGCATGCATTTAATGATCCGACAAGAACATTAAATGCATTGGATAAGGTACAAGGATAAAGTCATAATGATATGATTTTATTCTTTTATCCAACAACCTTTACACGCATAAACTTTGGTAAAGAACAAGTGGATTGTTCTTTGGAAAGTGTGTAAAGGCAAAAGTCAATTCCTCGATATCAGTGTTCAGACTTGTAAGGTCTAGAACACTGACAATCCTCCAGTGTACAGATCTGGTAAGACTTCCAGTGGACTCCGCCATTTGTCAGTCTTCTTTATTCTTACTTCAGTCTTTGACTTCAGTGAGAACGTCTTCAGTAGAGTAGATCTGGACTGGGGTGAAGTCCAGTGAGCTAATCTGGAGAATACTCTAGATTTCCTATACAAGTATTTGCTCACTGGTCTTCCATTATTTCTGGACAAATCTTCAGAGGGACTCCAGATTCCAAGTCTGGAGTAGGTCCAGTAGAACACGTTTCTGGACAGATCTTCAGTAAGGCTCCAGTAGTCGAGTCTGGAGCGAGTCCAGTAAATCTGGACCTAACACCAAGTAATGGGGCAATTTCCATAGTCGAATACATGACCCGTTATGCTTCGTCCATCGTCTTCATCTACATTGTGACTGCTATCACTGAACCCGATTAGATCCTTCGTTCACCCTTGGTATATTTAATACCATAGTTCTTAGTACCACATATATTTGAGAATTTGCTTAATCGCTGCTTCATGCGATTTCTTAGGTGTCTGCATGTATCGACTAACCAACCCAACAGAGAAACACAAGTCTGGTCTTGTGTGTAACAAATACCTTAGACAACCCACTTGTCGTCTGAAACTTGTTGCATCTACATCTTCACCATCTTCATATTTAGTGAGTTTAAGTCCCGACTCCATAGGACAATGCGATGGATTGCATGTATCCATGCCTACTTCTTTCAAAATCTTACTTGCATAACTCCCTTGCTTGATCATTATACCTGTGTCATCTTGACATACTTCAATTCCTAAGTAATATGTCAACTTACCCAAATCACTCATCTCGAATTTATTAGACATTTGTCTTTTAAATTCAGCAATTTCCTTTTTCTTTGTGCTGGTGACAATGAGATGGTCGACATATACTCTAATGATAAGACGAGTAGTTGAAGTAGTTCTCGTATACACGGCTTGATCATGAAAACATCGAGTAAACTTTAATTGCTTTAAAGTTTCATCCAACTTAGCATTCCAAGCTCTAGGAGCTTGTTTTAATCCGTATAGTGCCTTCTTGAGTTTATAGACCTTTTGTTCTTGCCCCTTTTTCTCGAACCCATCTGGTTGAGAAACATACACTTGCTCCTTCAAGTCGCCATGCAAAAACGCAGTTTTAACATTCAAGTGATGTACCTCCCATCCTTCGGAAGCCGCAATAGCTATCAGTAACCGAACGGTTTCAATACGAGTAACAGGTGCAAAGACTTCATCATAATCTGTCCTGTATTGTTGTACATATCCTTTTGCCACCAACTGTGCTTTATACTTATTTAAAGATCCGTCTGCATTGCGTTTCACTTTGAATAGCCACTTAAGGCCTATCGGTTTTGTCTCTTTCGGCAAATCTGTAAGATACCATGTTTTGTTTTTCTCTATAGCTTCCATCTCAGCCTTCATTGCCTTTATCCAATTTTGATCATGCGCTGCTTCTTGAAAATTCTTTGGCTCATCATGCATTAGTAGCAAATAATTTTCTTCTTCAACACCTTGATCCAACACATAATCATCCAAGTTCTTTGGAGTCCGCCTTTGTCGTTCACTTAGCCTTAGATTACTAGTACTCGTTTCATGTTGCACCTCGTTTGGAATTGGATTGACAATCTCGCCTGATGGTTGTTGTTGGGGGTTGTCCGAAACTTGCTCGGTTCCGATCAGAGGGTCTGAAGCTGCTACACAACCATTAGTCTCGGTTTGGACAGCTTCGTCTTCAGCTTCTGTTGTTGTCTCGTTATGATCTGAATCATAATCAGCATTGATTGTTACCTCAAACGACTCCAACACCTTCTGATTTTCATTATCTTCTTTCCAATTCCACCCCCGTTCTTCATCGAAGTCTACATTTCGTCCAATAACTAATTTCCTTTTTATTGGATCAAAAAGTCGATGTGCAATTGTTCCTTCAGTAGACTCAGTCCCGAGGTAGACTAGTCTTGTACTACGATCATCCAGCTTTGCAAGTTTGAACTTTGGAACCCTGTTGTAGGTTAGACACCCAAAAACTTTTAAATGCTCCACATTCGGTTTGATTCCTTTATAAGCCTCATATGGTGTCTTGTCTTTTAATGCTCGTGTGATAACACGATTTAACACATAAGTGGTATGTCAAATTTCCTCAGCCCATATGTATGCTGGAACTTCCATGGCCTTTAGAATGGATCGTGCAGTACCCATGATGGTTCGGTCGCGACGTTCAACTACACCATTTTGTTGTGGTGTATATGGTGCAGTTAACTGTCGTTTTATCCCATGATCTTCACAAAACTTATTGAATTCTTGTGATGTGAATTCTCCTCCCCTATCAGTTCGTAAACATCTTATCTTGACCCCGGTATCCGCTTCAACAATGGTTTTGTATTTCTTGAATGTTTCAAAGGCTTCACTCTTTTGCTTTAACATGAATGTCCACATGTACCTACTAAAATCATCAACCAACAAAAACATATAGTTGTTACCGGTTAGGGTTGGTGGAGAGATCGGGCCGCACAAATCTCCATGTATTAACTCGAGTGGTTTGCTTGCTCGAAAAACACCTTCTTTTGGAAAGGACTTTTGAGCCTGCTTCCCTAGTACACATGCATCACAAATCTGATTTGGCTTGTCTATCTTCGGAAGCCCTCGAGTTAATCCTTTACTTGCCATAGCTTTTAGGGTATAAAAATTCACGTGTCTAAGCCTTGCATGCCATACCCAAGCTTCATCCTTCATGCTTGTGAGTAAGCATGTCGATACACCTAGTTTGATTTTGATCTTGTACATCCGGTTGCTTGATTTTGGAACCCTCATAATGACTTGGCCTTTATTGTCAGAAAGCCACAAGTACTCATCCTTAATCCACACGCTACATCCGTTTTCCGTTGCTTGCCCAAGACTAAATATATTGCACTTCATGCTCTGATACCAATTAAAGTATAGAACACAAATATGATTATGGAATATGGTAGACGTTTGTAACTAACCTTTGTTCACCATTCTTGCATTGAAGCAAAATCGTCCCTTTTTCTTTTATCTCCACATCTGAGCCATCACCAAATTTAACCCATCCGAATGCTTCTTTATTCAATTCAATGAACTAGGAATAATCACCAGACATGTGATTACTTGCCCCGTTATCCATATACCAAAGACCTTCCTCCTTTGTATCGTCTTGATATTTCTTAGGCTTTACCCGTTCTTCATTGAGACAGATTTGATCTTCCTCTATTCGAGCCATGAGTAACGTGTTAGGTCCTTCTTCGGTTGCATCGGCAAGATTTGCTTGACTTGTTTTTTCTTTCGTTCTGGGCAAACAGATGCAAAGTGACGGTATTTATCACACCGAAAACATTGAACATCTGGGCGTTCCTTGCTTTTTCTATTCTCACGGTTGTTGGAATGGTTTTGAGAAACGTTTCTTGACCCGCTTGCTTGGTTACCTCCTTCTCCTTTACCTCGTCCCTTCCCGTGTGATCCATTACCCCCACGTCCCTTGCTTTTGTTGTGATATGAATCTTTTGATGAAGGTTCATGTTTCCCATATAACAACTTGCCTTGGTTTTCAACAGTTGCCTCAGCTCCTTTTATCCGTTCCTCAAAAGCTTTGAGTCTTCCAACGGCATCATGAAAAGTCATCTTATTTAAATCCGCAAATTGCTCGATAGTAGCAACTAGGGAGATAAATTTAGGTGGCACTGATCCAAGCATCTTCCGAACCAGTTTCTTGTTTTCTATGACTTGACCTAGTGTAGCTGATTTTGAAACCAACTGGCTTAGTCTTCCTGAGAAATCATCTATTGATTCTCCTTCCTTCATCTTCATAGCTTCAAACTCGGCTTGGAGTTTCAACCCTTGCTTCCCTAACTTGTTCTTCACCGACATATCTCGTCTTGAGAGCATCCAAAATATCTTTTGCCGTCATTAATTGAGAGACTTGGAGAACAAGTTCTTCCGGAATCGCTTGAAGTAATAAAGCAAAGGCCATGTGATCTTTCTTAGCTTCAAGAGGAGTTGATGTGGATGTTGAAGCTCGTTCAATTGCTTCTAATATTCCATGTACTCGGAATATTGCTTTGATCTTAACAGCCCATGTGTTGTAGTTTACCGAGTTCAACATCGGGCACTGAAGAAATGGACTATGATCTTTTGAAGTCACATTATCACCCATTGCTGATGCTCGTACTAATTAATTACTAACAATAAAAAGAAACCCTCTTTTTATATTAGCTTGATCGGAAAAAAAATAGAAGAAAAAGAAAATCTGACTTTGCTTTGATTCTATTTGAATAAGACAAAGCAAAAACAAAGCCAATATGTTTTTCCTATTATGTGTCACGTGAATACAAACCAAAGAAGAAAAGATTCTCTTTTCTTTAGTTTTGTATAATACAAGAAGACAAGACAGATCTACAACAAATTACCCTTGCTGCGAATTAAAGCTGCTGTCTTTTTCGAACTGCAAGGCTTCTGCTGCTGCTGCTGTACGGATGAAGACTGCTACTGCCTTGTTCGATTTGTTGCTGCTGTCGTTTTCGAAATTCTGCAAATTATAGCTATTGCTGCCGTTAATCGAAAACCTTGCTCTAGATACCAATTAAAGTATCAATGGGTTGTATTATCTCACAACTCACGTATAGAATAAGCTCTCCAATTTTATTAACGAAGGAAAATAGCTCAAAACCTTACAATGTGTTTTCTATGTCAACAATATGCTTTGTTGATCATATATATAGACTATTCTATTCTAGTTCTATTAGGATACCAAGTCTATGAAATTATAATACAACTCTATTATAATTACCTATCACAATACAAATAGGATACTAATTAAGTAATTCTAATTAATTCCTAATTGTTGCCTTACCCATGGGCTCGGGTTCGGGTTACGACCCATATGCTCGGGTCGGTAATTATCCAACAAAAGATACGACGATTGTTATTTTAGGTAATAACGCCTACAATCAAATGGTAAATTTGCCAGACCCTTAATCGTATCACAACAATCACAATGTCATAGATTCCTTACAGGTTTGGCATTTGACTAATGAAATTGGTTTTGGAGAGGTTTCCTTTGTAACATCCATTTCACTAATGAAAAGTTTTTTTTTTTGTGAGAAATGAAATGTTTTCATAAACAAGTCATACAGCCGGCCGATAGTAAACCAAATGATTTGTAGAACCGGTATGTCCAGGTTTGAAAAACTCGGACTATATGCCTACAACTCCCACTTTGTGACTCACAGACTATATCCGTCTTTTATCATTGGAAAGGTGACATGTTGAAGTCTGGGTTTCAAAAACCCATATGCTATATATTGCTGCTATTTATTCAAGCAGTTTACATACTACACTTGAACATCTTACATATTTGAGTAGTCCAGGTTTCCCGAATCAGGACTTGTGAATAATCTGTCTTCTAACCCTCGAGGCAAAAATCTATTGGATGCGTACCATAGTCCGAAAATCTGAACAAAGTGGAAGTTGTTGTCTAGATAGCTTAATTATGTATGATTATTATTTCTAACTTATGCAGTTTAGTGCAGGTTTTGTTAGAGGGAGAAGTTGAGGGACTAAAGCTGGACAAAACGTTTATGCTAAACTGGAGGGACCATTCTGGTCAAGAGGAAAAGAAGAGGGAGCTGGATGATACTTCTCATGCCTATATAATCATCACACTGTAGCTAGGGTTCATCAACACTCCTTAGCCGTCTTCTCTTTTATTACCGTTGTAATTCTTTAAAAATATCTTCGATGTAATCGTTATAATCTTTGTACGGTTAGGGTTTGTTCAAAACTATTTTCTTGTATCTAAACTATTTTATGTTCTTGATAATTAAATTAAACTTATGGCTATTTACTTTGAGTTGGTTATTGAATCTTCACGTATTGTTATCAAAATCCTATTTGAGATTTAATTATTTTTACAGAAGTATGGTTGCAGACTTGCAGGCATAGTCCGGGTTTCTAAAATCCAGACTTCAACATATCACCTTTCCAACATTAAATAGTCCGTGATTCACACTGGGAGTATGGATGCAGGCATAGTTTGGGTTTTTCAAACCTGCACATACTGGTTCTCCAAATTTTTCTGTTGACTATCGGGTTTACAAATTGTTTCAGGAAACATCCCATTTCTCCACAATTTTTTGTTGACTTTGTTTTACAGCCACTGAACATAACGAACCTCAGATCATTTCATTTACAAATTTCCTTCCTTCTATTTCAAAACAATTAACAAAGCATTTACTAAACTGAGTGTTGGTACTTCTAATCTACATCATCTATAGTCAAGTTAGTAAAAGTTACCATTAATACGCCATTCTTCATCTTTGCTTTCACGTCACTAGGTTGATATGTCTTCTTATTTGGTAGGTCCATTTTAAAGGTAAAGGTGGTGTTCTCATACGCCTTGGTGAAACTGCAAAACAAAGTATGGTCTTCAACAGACACCTTCAAGTGACGACTTTGGGCTCCATGCATTTGTATCTTTAAAGCGAGGCCTTCATCAGTCTCTAGATGTTTAAGTGAAAATAACACCTTTTGTGTGTTCACCTTAACTGAATTGTCCTCGTACTTGAACACCATAGACCACCAGCCACGAGGATTCAGCAAACGGCAGATGCGTCCCATCACTGTTAAAGTCGGTATTGTAAACATATCAAGCCGAATAAAACCAATATATTGAGCAGGATGATGAATTACTAGTGTTGAACGACGCATTATCTACAAACTTTACACGATAGAAAATTACGAAAACCACAGCTCATACAATTAAGATTTTTACCAGAATTTTCATGAGAGACATCAACATGGAAATCCCTTTTATAGATAAAACGTGAATCCACCGAATTAGAACCTGCTGCTGCGTTGGTGACAGGAACGGAACAAGGGATCTGCAAGTGAGAAGTTTGGAAGTACAGACCCGAGTGTAAGCAGAGGCATGAATGCTCTGAACACCTGATCTCATGAGCAGATTATGAGCCACAGTTCGAGGGGATGTAACGACGGGTCTTGCTAGTAGATTGGATGCAATAAGCTTCTTTAGAACAAGAGAGGAAGACAAAATCTCGGGTAACCTGAACAGAGATGAGAACAACTTCCCTGTAAATTAAGCTAATGAGAAATGTTTCGTATTACTAACATGCTGCATTTTTTCTTTTATCATGATAGTCCTAAATTCGGATACAAAGAAAATTTTAATAAACTAATCAGAAAAGAGGTTGAGACATTTTCATCTTTTTCGGAAGAATTTTCTTCCATTATGTTTCTCAAATATATAGCACCCGCCGGTATATATTTTTTTGAGAGTATCAATAGGAACTTTGATTTCTTTGAGTCAAATTCTTGTCAGATATTTCTTTAAGCTTTTTTCCTAATTTAACCCAGACCTCCTACAAATTATTTCCATTTCTACCTGTTCTTAGGATTTCCCTGATCTGATAGCCTCATTGACAAATTGTATCGACTATCGTTATTTTCCATCCAAAACTAAATCACAAACGACGTATAATACAAGTTCCTTAACATTTTAACACAAAAATTAACAAACTAAATCACAAATGCATAGCACAATTTCTGTAACATTTTAACGGAAAATTCAACAAACGAAATCATGAAAAACATTAAACATTATATGCTCTAAACACACAAGTTCTACATCAAATTTAACTAAGGGGGGTGTTTGCTTAGCTTATTTGGAAGCTTATTAGCCTATTTGATTTCGGTTCGATAATCCCATCATTAATTAAGGGCTTATCTTCATACACAAAAATTAACAAACTAAATCACAAATGCATAGCACAATTTCTGTAACATTTTAACGGAAAATTCAACAAACGAAATCATGAAAAACATTAAACATTATATGCTCTAAACACACAAGTTCTACATCAAATTTAACTAAGGGGGGTGTTTGCTTAGCTTATTTGGAAGCTTATTAGCCTATTTGATTTCGGTTCGATAATCCCATCATTAATTAAGGGCTTATCTTCATACCCTAACAAACTAAAATCCGTCCATCAATTTTAGCCAATTTTTTTACATAAAAAAAAAAAGAAACACAAATATAATTTATAATTCTAAGGAACATCAAATAGATACAATGTGTGTGGAACTAAAGCATATATTTTTATTTTAATAAAAAGAAAAGGCTTCAAAATACTGAAAAGGGGCTAAAAATGGTATACAGTAAATCAGTAATTTAATAAATTCATTTCACATAAACTTAAGAATAAAAAATTCTCATAAGGGTCCTGCTACATAATTTAATATATGAAAATGAGAGTTAAAAAAATACAATTGGAATTTATAACAAATTTGAAAAAGAAATAACTAAAGAGGAAAGAAGAAAATCAAACCGGCGAAGGGTGGTGTTGTACGGCGGCAGGCGATGAAGCAGACCGGTTGAGGGTAGCGATGACTAGTGAGGAGTTGAAGGAGCGTGAACATTTTATTTATTTGTTCGAAATTGAAGTAGCGCTAAATCGAATGTTTTTTTAAGAAAAAAAAAAGTAGTTGGACCGAATGGAATGGAAAATGATATACCATCTTTATGAGTAGGCTAATAAAATTTTAAAGGACAACGACAACGATACCCAATCCCGGTAAAAGCCAGAGTACGGGGAGGTATGATGTAGACAGACCTTACCCTTACTCAACGGTAGAGAGACTGTTTCCAGATCCACCGGAGTGGAAGGGACTGTTGGGTTATATAACAATTATCAAATCAAATCACAAAGCACGCAGCGGAAAATTAATCTATGTAATTAATTAATTAACCAAGAATAGAAACATGTACCTTTGATTTGAAGAAAAATAAAGTAAGAAACTTTATGAGGATTTAAAATAAATCCCTTTACGTTTGCACACACGACACGCGAATGCTCGTATGCTAGTACTTGATCACGAACCGCAACGTTTGCTTTCTCTCTTGATTTGTCAAACAACTAAACCGAAAACCCTTTGCTTGTTTTGGAAGGATCGGCCGAAGCCAAGAGAGGAGAAAGAGGAGGAAAAGGAAGAAGTGAGTAGGGCTTTTGTTTTTCCCTTTTTATATCTCTAAACCTTTTCGTATTTGATACAAATTAGGATTAGTATTTGATACAAACTAGGATTAATATATTAGAAAAATAAGTTAAGTTAATGAGTTATAAACTCATTAACAAAACCGGCCCCCCACTTAAAACACAATTAGGAAACTTCTAGAATCTCCTAATTACAAATTAAGTCTTCTTTAACTAACGCCGTTAGCTAGTAACCGTTAGTTTTTAACGACCACTCGTTAATTGAAATCGTGATCATATTAATTAAATACATTAAATATATTAATTAATATTAAATACATTTGTGTCGAGACGTGTGACCCCGTAGGCTTAAATCATTTCTGGACATACGTTCATTTTTACGTGATCATATACTAACAGCTCCCACTTGAGCTCGTAATAAATGAAGGTAATAACATTGGTTAGCGTCTAGCAACACGCCAATGCTCCCAGAAATATTTAAGTATAGTTTCTTAAAGTATATTTAAATGGTTAAGGCATTTATTCATCCCTTTGTTCAGATACCGTGTTAAACATGAATACGGATCAATGTCATTTCATGATTTAACGATTCTGTTTCTCATTCCATAACTAATTAATGATTACCAAATATAAACATGTACCTTTGATTTGAAGAAAATAAAGTAAGAAACTTTATGAGGATTTAAAATAAATCCCTTTACGTTTGCACACACGACACGCGAATGCTCGTATGCTAGTACTTGATCACGAACCGCAACGTTTGCTTTCTCTCTTGATTTGTCAAACAACTAAACCGAAAACCCTTTGCTTGTTTTGGAAGGATCGGCCGAAGCCAAGAGAGGAGAAAGAGGAGGAAAAGGAAGAAGTGAGTAGGGCTTTTGTTTTTCCCTTTTTATATCTCTAAACCTTTTCGTATTTGATACAAATTAGGATTAGTATTTGATACAAACTAGGATTAGTATATTAGAAAAATAAGTTAAGTTGTAATTTTCCCTTTTTATATCTCTAAACCTTTTCGTATTTGATACAAATTAGGATTAGTATTTGATACAAACTAGGATTAATATATTAGAAAAATAAGTTAAGTTAATGAGTTATAAACTCATTAACAAAACCGGCCCCCCACTTAAAACACAATTAGGAAACTTCTAGAATCTCCTAATTACAAATTAAGTCTTCTTTAACTAACGCCGTTAGCTAGTAACCGTTAGTTTTTAACGACCACTCGTTAATTGAAATCGTGATCATATTAATTAAATACATTAAATATATTAATTAATATTAAATACATTAATGTTAATAAAAGATTAAACATGCAAATATAGGATATAATTAATATTAAATGAAATCAAACATATCAAGTACTTTATTTCATTATGAAAAATATAAATTGTTTAACATCCCTTATCCAAATACCGAAACAACAGATTTACATGAAATAACTAGCTAATTTAAGTCCTATGCCTCGGCATGTCTTTCAAGCTTGGGCCTAGACAAAGCTTTTGTGAAAGGATCAGCTAAGTTAAAATCTGTGTGAACTTTGAGTAATTTGATTTCACCTAGTTCGATCTGCTCACGAACATAGTGATATCGTCTAGCATAATGTCTGGCACCTTTCTGAACTCCGGGTTCGTTGGCAATGATTAATGCACCAGTATTATCACAGTACATATCAGTGGGTAAGTCACTTGAGGGGATCACGTCAAGCCCGCTAATGAACTTCCTTATCCAGACTGCTTCCATTGCAGCTTCTGAGGCGGCAATGTACTCAGACTCTGTCGCAGACATGGCAACTGTGGTTTGCTTCTTGCTTTTCCAATCCACAGCACCTCCGTTAAGAACGAAGACGAATCCTGACTGAGACTTCGTGTCATCTTTATCAGTTTGAAATCCAGCATCACAGTATCCGGTCACTTTGAGCTCTAAATCTGGATTTCCTCCATACACCAAAAACATATCTTTAGTAGCCCGTAGGTACTTCAGAATGCTCTTAACAGCAGTCCAGTGACTTTCACCTGGATTCTGTTGATATCGGCTTACGATGTTTTGCGCGAACGCCACATCGGGTCTAGTGCATCTAACCGCATACATAATTGATCCCACAGCCGAAGCATAAGGGACTCTTCGCATACGCTCCACCTCATTAGGTGTAGTAGCACCCTGTTTGACAGATAAACTAAGTCCTTCTTGCATAGGTGTAAACCTACGCTTAGAATTCTCCATCTTGAATCGCTTCAAGACCTTATCAATATAAGCACTTTGACTTAGTCCAATTAATCGCTTTGATCTATCTCGGTAGATCTTGATTCCAAGAATAAATGCCGCTTCTCCTAAATCTTTCATGGCAAAACACTTTCCAAGATGGGATTTAACATCTTGCAACATTGGAATGTGTTTTCCTATGATCAATATGTCATCAACATACAAGACAAGGAAAGTAACATTACTCCCACTAGCTTTGCGATATACACATGGCTCATCGGGATTTTGAACGAAACCAAACTTTTTGATTTCTTCATCAAACCGCTTGTTCCAACTTCTTGATGCTTGCTTTAGTCCATAAATGGACCTTTGAAGCTTGCATACTTTGTTGGGATGTTTTGGATCAATAAAACCTTCAGGTTGATCCATATAGACTTCTTCATCCAAGTAACCATTTAAGAAGGCAGTCTTAACATCCATTTGCCATATCTCAAAGTCATAGTACGCAGCTATGGCTAAGAGAATCCTAATAGCTCTAATGTCCGCAACTGGAGAAAAGGTCTCATCATAGTGAACACCGAAACGTTGAGTATCACCTTTCGCCACGAGACGAGCTTTATAGGTGTGTACATTTCCATCCATGTCCGTCTTCTTCTTGAAGATCCACTTACACCCAACAGTTTGAGCATTTTGTGGAAGATCAACCAAGCTCCAGACTTGATTGTCTTTCATGGATTTCATTTCCACCTTCGTAGCTTCAAGCCATTTTTCAGATTCCGGATCTGATAATGCAGCTTTGAAATTTGGAGGCTCATCGAGATCTCCTAAAACGTTTTCTTCTACCATCAGACATAATCTGTCAGTAGGACGTCTTGTCCTTTCGGACCTACGAAGTGGAATCGCTTCATCATCATCAACTTGAGGTTCATCACTTTGAACATTCCCCCCCCCCCAAGTTGATGATTGCTAGGAGCTTCAGAAGGTGACACATCTTCCTCTTGAATCTCATCAAGTTCTACAATCCTCCCACTGTTCTCTGGAACTAATTTCTTTTCAAAGAATTCAGCATATCGAGCAACGCGAACAGTGTTTTTGACGGGATCATAGAAGTCGTAACCCATCGTTTCCTTAGGGTATCCGACAAAGATGCACTTAGTAGTTCTGGGTTCAAGTTTGTCAGGCGTATCGCGCTTCACAAGTGCCTCACATCCCCAGACTCTTAAGTAAGACAGATTAGGAACATTTCCATGCCATAATTCATATGGTGTCTTGTCAACCTTCTTGGTTGGAACCATATTGAGAATGCGTACAGCAGTCTCAAGAGCATAATCCCAAAACAAAAATGGGAGAGTCGTAAGGCTCATCATAGATCTCACCATGTCTAGCAAGGTTCGATTTCTCCTTTCAGACACTCCATTATGTTGAGGAGTGTATGGAGGAGTAAGCTGTTGGACAATTCCACACGCTTTCAGATAATCCTTAAACTCTTGGCTTAAGTATTCACCACCTCGATCCGAACGAAGAATCTTGATGGTTTTGCCGAGTTGATTTTCTACTTCATTTTTAAACTCTTTGAATGTTTCAAACACTTCATGTTTATGTTTAAGCAAGTAACATAACCATAACGACTGAAATCATCCGTAAAAGTTATGAAGTAGCTAGCTCCTTTTCTTGACACATGTCTAAATGGGCCGCAAACATCGGTATGAATGAGTCCAAGAAGATCTTTAGCCCTCTCCGGTTTATGCGAAAAAGGTTTTCTCGTCATTTTGCCGGAAACACATGACTCGCATTTATCAAATGATTCATCATTTAATTGTAAAATCCCTTCACGTTGAAGTCTTTCAATGCGATTTTTGCCAATGTGTCCAAGACGACAGTGCCACAGATAAGTAGAGTCCAAGTTAGTCTTGGCTCTTTTGCTAACATTATACATTGAACTATTTGAATCACAACCACGCATATCAATTTCATAAATACCATCACAAGCAATAGCATTAAAATAATGAACATTATTTTTAGAAACTGAAATACCATACTCATTAAAAACATTAATGAATCCGTTGTCTTTCAACAAAGAAACTGAAACTACACCTCTAGTAATAGAAGGTGCATAATGACAATTGTCTAAAACAATAATTAAACCGGAAGGAAGAACTAAATGATATTCTCCAATAGCTTCAACAGGTGCTGGTAGACCATTGCCCACGAACAGCTGCAAAGCTCCGGGCTTCAGCTTCCTCCTTTTCCTAAGTGCCTGTAATTCATTACAGATATGAGTTCCACAGCCAGTGTCATAAACCCATGATTTACGCTTAGTAAAGGAAAATAATTCAATAGTGAAGATACCTGAAGTACTAGCAACGTTTGCTTGCTTCTTCTTCACATTCAACTCGGCAAGATACTTGGGACAGTTCCTCTTCCAGTGCCCGACTTCATTACAATGATGACAGGTCTGGTCTTTAGCCGGATGCTCTTTCTTAGCTGGAGGGGTTTTCTTTGGTTTGGGGAAATAAGCAGCTTGCTTACCCTTGCCTTTACCATCAAACTTGCCTTTAGCTTGGTGCGATTTCTTAGCTTTCTGGATCCGACCACCCTTAATCATAAGGACATTTGGGTCATTGGCCTTCTTTGGAATCGTCTTCTCATATTCAATGAGCATAGCATGAAGTTCATTGACGCTTTTTTTCATAGAGTGCATGGTATAGTTTTGCACAAAACCCTCATATTCCTTCGTAAGGGATTTGAGAATCATGCCAACTTTTACCTCTTTATGATAAGCGTACTCCATCGAATCCAATTTGTCAAAAATGCTCTTCATCTTGAGCACATGACTGCTAACCGATTTTCCAGATTCAAGTTTCATGTCATGGAGTTCCACGACTAAGTCGAACAGTTCCACTCCAGCTTGTTTTTCATACAAGGATTTAAGTTCTGTGATCATATCATATGGAGTGTAGAGCTCGAATTGTTTTTGAAGCTCGAGAGACATGCTCGCAAGCATCAAACAACAAACTTCATTGAATCTAGTGTACTGAATTCTATATTCAGCTTTTTCAGCTGCTGTGGATTCAGCACTTGGTTCGTTGGCCATTGCCTTTCAATGACATCCATGCGTTCCTCAACTCTTAGAACAATTCTCAGTTGACGATACCAGTCATTGAAATTTGATCCATTAAGCTTTTCTCTTTCAAACATTTGCCGAAAAGCATTGGTGTTTGTGGAAGGATTCATTGCCATCTACAAAACAGATTAAGTTCAAAAATCAGTATTTTCGATAATTAATCCTTAAGAAATCAATTACCCAATGTTTATCAAACAAACAATTAATTTCATTAAGGCTAGGATCCAATTGACATACAATCATTTCATCAGTTGATCTGCTAGAAATGATTGCACTCAAAAGGTAAGTGACGAGCAGTAATTGCATTACATGTGCAATTCCTAGTAAGAATGGGACCTACAAATCACACTTGATTCATCAAGCGATTTGTAGTCATGTTTTGTCCCATCTTTTGCCACGGGTCAAGGTCTCACCGCTTAACTCGCTTTAAGTCGTCCAACCAGTGAGTGGGATTTGCCATGCAACTGCCATTTCACCACTGTGTACCAGTGAGTAAAACAACAGCCACAAGTGTCCTTTACAAGTTGGATGGCAAATGACTTAAGTTTATTGGGTCAATCAATTTGATGTGTTATCAAAAGGTTATGTTTGAAGATTCATGCATATCTTCTAAACATAATATGTTTATAAAACTCAATTTTATTGCCTTTAAATACAAAAGAGCTCGGTAGCTCCATTTGAACTCACAAAGAAGCGCAAGGGCAAAGGTATACGATAAACGCGATTTAAAAACCCGCCCTTTTAGGAGGCTAGCGCACTCCGACTTATACTTCTCTTAGAGTTTGTTCAAATGGGTGAGCCGGTGTATCTTTTGATTTTAGGGCACAAATTTTATAAACAAAATCTTATTTCGATATATTTAGTCAAGTTTATTTTTCCAAAAACAATTTTGCATACAATTTTCATAAAAATGCAAAATTAAACTTACTAAATTTACAACTTAACAATTAAGGTAATCAACCTAATTTGGTCACTATGGTATAAGATTGGCTCCTCTTTCACATTGAAAGAGACCACATACATCAAGTTGCCTTGATTGCGTAAGCCAAAATTTCTATAACAAATTATCTACCATAAAAAAAACAGGATGCTGATCTGGAAAATCCAGCAGCTTCACGACCAAATCTGGCCCTGAAGAAGGCCGAACTGGGCTTAGCACAAAACATAAAAGTTGTAGCCCTATGAGTCAAGCATCTACTGTAAAGATTTCAGCTTCCAACTCCTTACGGTTAATTAGTTATGATTTTAGTGAACTGGTGTCAAACAGAAACTTTCACAAAACATAATCACATTGTCACACAATTAATTATTCAATTATCTAGCATAATTAACCCTAATGATCAAGATTTCATATCAATATATCTAAGTAATAATCATGAATAATTTGCATGAAAAATTCATGATTTTTACTTCTATTTAACAATTAAATATATTAGAAAAATAAGTTAAGTTAATGAGTTATAAACTCATTAACAAAACCGGCCCCCCACTTAAAACACAATTAGGAAACTTCTAGAATCTCCTAATTACAAATTAAGTCTTCTTTAACTAACGCCGTTAGCTAGTAACCGTTAGTTTTTAACGACCACTCGTTAATTGAAATCGTGATCATATTAATTAAATACATTAAATATATTAATTAATATTAAATACATAAACAAATTAATTAATAAAATAATCAATAAGAATTACATAAAATTCTAAAAAATATAAAACCCTAACCCCCCTCAAATTTTGATCTTTTTGGTAATTAATAATCACATAGTAGGCTCGTGATACCACTGTTGGGTTATATAACAATTATCAAATCAAATCACAAAGCACGCAGCGGAAAATTAATCTATGTAATTAATTAATTAACCAAGAATAGAAACATGTACCTTTGATTTGAAGAAAAATAAAGTAAGAAACTTTATGAGGATTTAAAATAAATCCCTTTACGTTTGCACACACGACACGCGAATGCTCGTATGCTAGTACTTGATCACGAACCGCAACGTTTGCTTTCTCTCTTGATTTGTCAAACAACTAAACCGAAAACCCTTTGCTTGTTTTGGAAGGATCGGCCGAAGCCAAGAGAGGAGAAAGAGGAGGAAAAGGAAGAAGTGAGTAGGGCTTTTGTTTTTCCCTTTTTATATCTCTAAACCTTTTCGTATTTGATACAAATTAGGATTAGTATTTGATACAAACTAGGATTAATATATTAGAAAAATAAGTTAAGTTAATGAGTTATAAACTCATTAACAAAACCGGCCCCCCACTTAAAACACAATTAGGAAACTTCTAGAATCTCCTAATTACAAATTAAGTCTTCTTTAACTAACGCCGTTAGCTAGTAACCGTTAGTTTTTAACGACCACTCGTTAATTGAAATCGTGATCATATTAATTAAATACATTAAATATATTAATTAATATTAAATACATTTGTGTCGAGACGTGTGACCCCGTAGGCTTAAATCATTTCTGGACATACGTTCATTTTTACGTGATCATATACTAACAGGGACCTCCGGCCCAAAAGTGAAAAATAGGGTTAGATCCACCGGAGTGGAAGCCTTAACCGGATGGTGATAATCTCGATCTCAAACTCTCAATCTCAAGCTCGATCCCAATCTCCGGAGCACAAATTCAGATCTCAGATCTGAAAAATGTTACCGTTTGAGAAGGGAGAGGGTAGAGAGAGAGGGCAGAGAGAGAAACACATGAAGGGAGAGGCTAATAAATTTTTAAAGAAAAATGATTAATCTTCTTAATATATATCCTCTTAAAAATCCTCCTAAAAATATGATCATGTCACATGGTACAATCAAAAGATGAGAATTGGAGAGATAATAAATGGATTACACATGTCATGAAGTGAAGACATAAAAAGAATTTTTAGGAGGATTAATCATTTTCCTTTTTTAAATTATAACAAGGGTATTTTACTTATTCTGTTTTCTAAATTAAATCATTTGATTTTAACAAGTATTATCATCCAATTATTAAGAAAATAATTAGGCCAAACGATAAGGAGGATATATCATTTTTCGAATGAAATAATAACAGAATGAAATGAATGTGATAATAGAATTAACATCGTAACTAATTGAGTCATACCATTCCTTGTAATATTTGATTGATATGATGGAATGGAATGAAATTTTTGTTATAAGACCAAATTACCCAATATACAATAAAATGTATTATGGTTACTGGAAAAGTTAAAAAATTATTTTAATTACTTCATTTCCATTTCATGATGGAATGAGAAAAAAAAACAACGTCTCCATTTAGGTTGAAAATGATAAAACCATAACCATATTCCCAATGTAATGGACCATTCCATTATAAAAAGACAAACAAACAAGTATTTTTTATTCTATTGTAATGTTTCGTTCGATTCCATCTTTCATTAATGTATATCAAACACAACATTATATATATATATAACATTTAAGGTTTGGCTTATGAATAGTAAGCCAAGCATTGAATAGTAACCGGCTTTGACGGCTCGGCTTGCACAGTGACGGTTCCGCGGCTCGGCTCGACTTAGCCGATGAACAGTACCGGCTTGGTACTGTTACTGTAGTAATGTAACAATTTTTTTAAAAAAAAAAAAATGTTTTCAACTTTTATTTTTAATGGTTTTAGCTTTCAAGATAGTTTTTAAGATTTATAGTATATCGTTTATTTACATTTTTTTTTCTTTGTTTATCACTTGAAGGCTGACAGTTTAAAAGCTTATAAATGCTAGCTAATTACCAAACAACGGATATGTATCACCACCATTATACACAATGTACGTTTTACGTATCGTTATTTCTTCCGGGGCAAAGCCCGGGGTAAAATTCTTGTTATTATACAATTGATGGAATACATTTTTATTTTATTTTCCTAATAATGTGGTAAATAAAATGGGAAATAAAAAAGAGTAGACAACAAAATGAATGGTAAGAATTAAAAAAGAAAAATGTATAGGAAGGAATTAAGAAAGAAAAATGTACCATACATCTTATAGAGTAGGCATATTAGGCGAACATCATTAATTACTCTTGTTCATATTCCTTTTCTTTTTTCCTTTTTTAAAAAATGTAACTGGGCGATACCCAATGCTTATATTACATCGAAACTATGCAATAGAAAGTGAGACTCTCAACTGAATCAAATTGATATATATATCACGGTCCAAAAAGACCCAAAGTAGTATATGGGACACATATAATTAACAAATTACAATAGAAATCTGGCATGAGCAGATATATACCTTTCGATGCGTTCTTAAAACTCAAATTTAATAGCTAGTCAAAGCTGTTTGAAACAATGCATAGCAGATCAAACTATCAAAGTTAAGAACCTATAATCCATAATTAGTTGAAAGGTCTTTTACAGAAAAAAAAACCATCTTTTAATAAGGAAATTTTTGCTCACTGTTATTTATGCTATGCCAATTTTCACTTTCATTCAAATATTAGACCTGATCACTTAATTTCAAGGATGCACTTGAGATTACTAACCCTCTTCACAGTCATCTTCGGAACATTTACCTTCAACCGTTCATCTTCCACCTCTATCTTGATATTGTTCGTCTTATAGACATTACCTGGCAATCCAATCCTCACGGTGTATGGTTCAACACAATCTTCGCCTTCATATCCCTTTTGTCTTCCAAATTTGATGAAGAGAGACACAGTTGGATACGGCATTTCAGGGTATGATATGTTAAAGCGAAAATAGCCATCACTAATTAAATATAATATTATTTGCATCCTTCGTGTATTCTGATCTCTTTAATTCTTCCGGTTTCATGAAGGGAGTCACAGATGGACTTAGGAATACATTGCACAATCGACTAGTCCCATACACGTTCCTTTCGGATACGAATCATACGAGAATAAACAAACAAAAGTAGATACATGTATTTTTTTTGGAAACTATCAAACAATAAACATTACTTAGTGTTTAAATAGAACATTTTTTTAACGGTAGGAATGTAGTTTCTTTTCTGAGGATAATGTTGCAACAACAGATATGATTAACTGAAAACCCAAAAACTTGTTTTTGCATTATTCTTTTCTCCGCTCAGAGTTAATTTACAACTTAATTAACTAACATACCAACAGCTATAAACATATTTCAATTATCAAATTCAGTTTACCAGTATTTAGACAGAGTCTTTTATGTTTGTTATGTCTATGAAAAAGGAAGGTCAGGCATCCCACCTTTTTTTTAGGTAAAAGTTTTATCCTGATTAACGTTTTTTTAACTTCCCAAATAATCCACCTCTACAAATATAAAAAATGAGATTCGAATCAGGGTAAAATACTCCAAGGTCAAAGTCCTAATGACCCACCAACCCCATTGACTACGTTGCACCATTTTTGGCCCCATAATTTCATAAACAGCGGTGTTTCCAAAATCTACCCAAACCACCCACAATAATGATTCGCAGCTGCTACGTCGTCTGATTATTATAAATTAAGAGGTGATGGGCTGATGGAACCCATATTGATTTTGCAAGTATGCCTAATCAGCTAGTTAATTAAGGTTAATTAAGTTCAAAAAAAGATTAAAAAAAAAATACAAAGATTATAATTGGTAATACATACCCAAAAGTTGGCCAAACACCTTTTGTCCCTCGTCGCTAACGTAGTTGCCATTTTCGACCCAGTCCAGCTTTCCAGGCTTCATGAGTTTAGTCCCTTCTTCAACCCAGACCTTTACATCCTGCTGCTCGAGTCCACCCATGTCTCTGAAAATGCACAAGTTTCTAGCAGTCTGCGTTACATCCCACCGACCGGGACAAGATGATTTGATATGCGCTAGAAACGATCTAGGGAATGCTTGTGACTTCATATAATTCATAAAGTTCAGCGACCACCTCAGATTATTGGTTGCTGTATATGGGTAAATCGTATCTGTGAAATAATAAAGAGCAGTACGAAGTGGATTGAGAACAAAATGACCAACCGGTCCGTAATATTCCGCAATGCAAGATGATGATGCATCGACATGACGATTACCGGAACTACAGCCAATGGTCATGTAGTAACGGCAATATGAGGCGTGTGGAACGACGGATGATTTCGGGAGACGGAGGAGGAGCATCCTGAGACTGATTGAGGAAGACATCAAGGAAAAAAATCGTGTGATTCAACTACTAACTAATTCTTTTCAGTGTATTTACTATTTAGGAAAGGTTCTAGAAACTTCTTTTTAAGTTTTTTAAAAATTCGGGTTCTCATAACGTTTTTAACATGAGCATTGACCACTACGGACGCTACATTATTTTTGATTGTACACCAAACCGCGTCGAAGGTTTTTTAGCAAAGCAGTGATTTATGAATGGACCTAAAAGGGTCTTAGGTTTTGTTGGCGATTCCCCGAAGGTCTTAGGATCAGTTCCCCGAAGGTTCTTTGACTTGTGTTAGGGTTTTTGACCGATTATTATCGTGCCTATTAATGAGAAATCCTTCTCTTTTTATAGGAGAAGGTTTCTTGTAGGAGAAGGTTAGGGTTTTACCCCTTCCTTCTTTGATCGATATCTACTTACCATGTTTATCCGATTTAGTTTCCTTAGGAGATAATCCTAGAATGATTCGGATTAGGCAAGAGATATATGTTTATCTTTGGGAAGGATTTATATTAATCCTTTGGTTATTTAATTAGTTAAGCACCTCCGGGCTTATGCCCTTCGTGGGAGTGCTTCACATTGTATGTCCTTCGTATAGTGATTCGGAGGGGTACATCGTCAAGCCCCCCGGTCTAATGTTATAGGCTGCTAGGGCTATGACTTTAGACTATTCCCATAATCTTTCCGTTGTCTTTCGTGATTTCTAGAAGAATGACTCCGAAGGACCAAATGTGCACTTTTATAAGTTGTGGAGGGTAAAAGGTCGGTGACTTATTCTGCAGGGGGTGAAAATGAAATATTCGGGAGTTAGGTGGCTCCGCCTTTAATATCGATGACAAGTGGTGGTTTTTATTGTTCATCCTTGGAAAGCGCGCTTATTTCAGACTCCTTAAATACTTTCCCTTTACTTTTTCTTTTTCCCTCATCTGCTCTGTTTTCCTTCTCAATTCACCGCCGTTGATTGATCATCGTTTCAGGTATTTTCCTACATTTGCTTTGTTCTTTATTGATAATGACAAAGATAGGTATTAAGTCAACATTCTCCTCTGTTACAACCGAACAGCTTAGGGTTTTCATAGATGATTTCTTTCCCAATAGGATTAGCAGTTTCCAATTACCTGGTAAGAAACAGAGTATTCTTACTCCACCGAATGGTTTTGTTGGGGTGTATTTGGATTCCTTTATATTAGGCAATGTTAGGTATCCTTTCACCCCATTCTTCCTTAGCGTACTTAGCCATTATGGGAACCATTTTTCGCGGTGGCACCCTCAGGTTCATTCAAAGATTATAGCTTTTGAAGTTATCTGTCGTGCATATGGTGGTGAACCCTCTGTAGATTTGTTTAGGAGGTTCGCAAATATTTGTGATGCTGGCGACTGGGTTACCATTCAAAAAAGGCCAGGTAATGCTGGATGCTTTACGAAGGGGGGAGTGACCATTAGGGATTGGAAGAATCGATTTGTTTTTATGGAGGAGGGGTTGATCCCTCGTGATTTTAGTGTCTTGGTTAACAGAGAGATTCTTGACACTACTAGAAAAATAGTCTTTAATGACAACAAAATTATGACACACGCATCTATGATGACAAGCAAAAACGTGTGTCATAAAAAAACTGTCATAACTTGTAAAATCTGAAGGGTTTATGACACGCAAATGTTAGTGTCATAAAAAAATGTAGTGTAATACGGAGTACACTTTCTTTGCGCCCAAAAAAAAACCCCTTCAATCGATCGATCGATTACCAAAATCTGCTCCAAAATCGATCGATTGAAGGTTCAAATTCCGCTCCCCAAAATCTACACAAATCTACACAAACTCCGCTCCCCA
Organism: Erigeron breviscapus; assembly: GCA_034093135.1. Lineage (NCBI taxonomy): Eukaryota > Viridiplantae > Streptophyta > Magnoliopsida > Asterales > Asteraceae > Erigeron > Erigeron breviscapus. The sequence goes on from CM067167.1 coordinate 183,115,086, forward strand.
AAAAAACCCTAAATCTACACAAATTCCGCTCCAATCGATACTGATGATTGGAAGGGTTTCTTCGAGATCTGATTTCAGTAAATTCTCTTTTTTTATTTAAGTTTGTTACTTAATTTAGGTGCAATTTAGTTTGATTTCAATTTCTTCAAAATCTGATTTAAGTTTTTTTAAGTTTTTTTTTTAATCTAAATCTGATTATAACCGCTTATATATATATATATCTTTTTTTTATCTAAATCTGATTATAACCGCTTATATATATATCTGTATATCGTGGTCGTAGTGGAAGTGTATGTATACAGGAACTGAAGAATTTGGGAGTGAATTTTTGGATTTAGGCATTGTGTGATTATTATATGGATATTAATATGGATATAGGCGCAGTAGAATATGCCTGCGCAATGTAATTTAGAAACTTGCAGAAACCAGCAGACTAAGTAGATGCAGGCACCGAAGCCGAAGCAGGAGTTAGAGAAATTCAAAGGAAGTTAGAGAAATATATGCTTTTGGTTTAGTAGTAAATTCAGTAGTTTGATTTCTTGGGGGCATACAAATAGAGGGAAGTGATAATTATACTAAAAATATATCTCTGTTTATATGTTATAATAAAGTTTGGATTTTGAACAATGTATATATTGTTGTGATTAGGAGTATTGGTAAGCGGATTAAAAGTGCCTTGATTTGGGTGGTCACTACTGCTATCGTTTGTGGATTAAAAGTTAATGTATGTGTACTTGTGGTAAGGTTAAGGTGTGATGTGTATACGATATTGCTTAAGTAGAAGCAAACTAAGTGCTTTATTGTATACGATAAATGATAGTACATTGGGTAATCGAAATTCACACGTATCAAGGTGCTAGACTTGATGCTGTATATGCATTGAGGATAAATTAGGCGCACCTCAAGTAATGGTTGGTATATCACTAATGTGTACCTCAAGAAATGTTTGTCTCATAATGGCTTGACTCTAGGTATGAGACTATGGAAGGATGTTAGGGAGTATTACTCAACAAGTCAATTTCTTTTGCTCGTCATTTTATCTGTTAGCATCTCAGTAACATAAAACATATAAACTGTATCTGGTACTCTGTTCAGAATGAATATTAATGATGTGATAGACTGATGGTCATGTTGTTGTTGCTTGTAATTCTGCTTCCTGCTAGCTAAAAAAAACTATATTAATGCTACCATGCATCACTTGACATATTTGACAACTTTGAAGTTATTTTAATGACTGTTCTGATAATATAATGAACTTGTATCGCTTAGTTTTCTTATACATTAGAAAGTTTTGTGACAGGTACTTGTTATTTATGATATGTTTAATGTTTGACTAGTCCTTGCCTTAAATCATGCAGCTTCCTACTAGCATGAAAGGAGGGAATGAGAAGGTTGCTTATATTGATACTGAGGGAACTTTGTATCCTTGTTGGTTGTTGGCCATCGTATTTCATATTTACCTCTGCTATCTTTTATTCCTTAAAGAAAATGATGCCCTATGCTTGTCATTCCTTAATAAAAATGTTTGCAGCCGACCTGATCGTATTGTACCCATTGCTGAAAGGTTTGGCATGGATGCTGGAGCTGTTCTTGATAATGTAATGATACTTCTTCCTAGTTCACTAATCTATTTTGTGTGGTAACTGATTGCTTTTTCTCCTACATATACTGAAGATAATATATGCACGTGCCTACACCTATGAGCATCAATACAACCTTCTCCTTGGCTTGGCAGCAAAGATGGCTGAAGAACCTTTCAGACTTTTACATCAATTATCCAAAGTCTGCTTGGAGGTATTATAATTCTGATTTCGGCATTTATAATTTATCTTCTTACGGTTTTTTGTTGTTGCTGTTAATAATGATTGCAGAACCGAATACAAGCTCGCCTCTGAAAACACGGCTGATGATTTGGATAAAATTCGTGAAGAATGGGCAAATTATGTGGCAAACTTCATTTACCGGTCTTGAATTCTATATAATTTAGCGGTTGTAAACTTTTATTTAATGTGTGGATATTAGTAATTTTATAAAAAATATTTTTTTTAAAAAAATTTGAACCATGACACGCAAAAGAGAGGTCATAAAATAGTGTCAAAAAGCGTGTCATCTGACCCCTTTTATGACACGCAATCGGTGTCATTAAAGGCATTTTTTCTAGTAGTGTGATGATGTGAAAAAGTTGGTTGATCCTCTTCCGGTTGGGGAAGATCCTAGTCCTTTGTTTAAGGAGATCAGTGAGAACCATATAGTTGTGTTATCGTACCCTGAGAATGTACTTTTCAAGGCCAAAGTTGTAAGCTTGTTACCAACTGGAGAGGAAGAGTTAGATGGTGAGTATATGTGTCTTGTTCCTTATGTCTCTTATTTTTTTTATCTTTTGTTGACCTTTGTTCACCCTTTGACTTTTTATAGATATGAGTTTCATGCACTTTGTGAAGAAGGGTGGTCAGGATGTTCCACAGTCATCTTCTGAAGCTGTCTCTGAACCCCATCATGTACCTTCTGTTGTGCAAGGGGGGGCTGCTAGTAGTGTTTATGTTGAAGGGCTTGAATCGTCTCCTCCCATGAATATGGGGTCTTCTAAAGTGGAGGAAACTCCTACTGCTACTGTTGGATTAAAAGTTAATGTATGTGTACTTGTGGTAAGGTTAAGGTGTGATGTGTATACGATATTGCTTAAGTAGAAGCAAACTAAGTGCTTTATTGTATACGATAAATGATAGTACATTGGGTAATCGAAATTCACACGTATCAAGGTGCTAGACTTGATGCTGTATATGCATTGAGGATAAATTAGGCGCACCTCAAGTAATGGTTGGTATATCACTAATGTGTACCTCAAGAAATGTTTGTCTCATAATGGCTTGACTCTAGGTATGAGACTATGGAAGGATGTTAGGGAGTATTACTCAACAAGTCAATTTCTTTTGCTCGTCATTTTATCTGTTAGCATCTCAGTAACATAAAACATATAAACTGTATCTGGTACTCTGTTCAGAATGAATATTAATGTTATCTTCTTACGGTTTTGTTGTTGCTGTTAATAATGATTGCAGAACCGAATACAAGCTCGCCTCTGAAAACACGGCTGATGATTTGGATGAAATTCGTGAAGAATGGGCAAATTATGTGGCAAACTTCATTTACCGGTCTTGAATTCTATATAATTTAGCGGTTGTAAACTTTTATGGTTAATTTTAGAATTTTAAAATAACTTGTAGTTGTATGAAACGCATTGTTTTGATATATATGAAATGCGTTGTTTTGCTATTTGTGTATTTATTTGTATTATGAGATTAACTGTTATTTAATGTGTGGATATTAGTAATTTTATAAAAAATATTTTTTTAAAAAAAATTTGAACCATGACACGCAAAAGAGAGGTCATAAAATAGTGTCATAAAAGCGTGTCATGAATTATGACACGCAAAAATGAGGTCATAAAAGTTTGTCGTAAAAGGGTGCCAAAAAGCGTGTCATCTGACCCCTTTTATGACACGCAATCGGTGTCATTAAAGGCATTTTTTCTAGTAGTGTGATGATGTGAAAAAGTTGGTTGATCCTCTTCCGGTTGGGGAAGATCCTAGTCCTTTGTTTAAGGAGATCAGTGAGAACCATATAGTTGTGTTATCGTACCCTGAGAATGTACTTTTCAAGGCCAAAGTTGTAAGCTTGTTACCAACTGGAGAGGAAGAGTTAGATGGTGAGTATATGTGTCTTGTTCCTTATGTCTCTTATTTTTTTTATCTTTTGTTGACCTTTGTTCACCCTTTGACTTTTTATAGATATGAGTTTCATGCACTTTGTGAAGAAGGGTGGTCAGGATGTTCCACAGTCATCTTCTGAAGCTGTCTCTGAACCCCATCATGTACCTTCTGTTGTGCAAGGGGGGGCTGCTAGTAGTGTTTATGTTGAAGGGCTTGAATCGTCTCCTCCCATGAATATGGGGTCTTCTAAAGTGGAGGAAACTCCTACTGCTACTGTTGAGAAAGATGATGATGTAGAGATAACTGGTATGAAGGCAAGCGATTGGAAGGTTCCCGAGGTGGGTATTGTTTCCCGTCTTCGGAAGAGGAAAGAAACTGGACCACCTTCAGGTTCTTCGTTGAGGAAAAAGAAAACCAAATTGAAAGGTATGTATTTTTCTGTTTATATTTGTTTCTTTTCTTCTTTCCTTTTATGCTTTGTGATCATGTGCAGCATATGCTATTTTTGATCGTGTAGACGGTTCACCGCCAAAGCCTTATGTTGACGAAGACAATGTTCCTCTGGAGGTCCTTCGTAATATGAACGACTTAGACTTCCTTCGATCTTATAACAAGCATGCTGATTGTTAGAGCAAGATGAATTTGGTCATTGAAGAACGTTTGAGAGCTACTTGTTCTCGTATTGAAGATTTGTTGGGACAGTTGGGTGAAAAGAATCAAGAGTGTGAGGGGTTGAAGAAGTCCTTTGATGATTTGAAGAATCAGTCTGAGGAAGTTGCAAGTTTGGAGAGGAAGCTAAGGGATGCTGAAGTTGGTTGCATGATTCGAGAGGATGAATTTGCTGAGTTGAAACAGAAATTAACCAATTATGTCTTGAATCTGAATCTGGAGAGGGAGGTGTCAGCTGGGTTGTCCAAGCTGGTGCAGGAGCATATCTCAGAGCATGTTGGACTAATAACCGATGTAATTCCTTATGCTTGCAGGGCCTTGGTGGACAGTGATGAGTTCGGGAAGCTAGTTGCAGCGGTGATTACAGCGAACAGGGAGGACGAGAGGTCTCTTGCTTTGAAGAAGTTGAGTGATGATGGTTAGATAGACTTGGCTTCTTGTTATGATTTCAAAGCCAATACAGCTGAGGCTATTGACCGGGCTGTGGCTGATTACAAGAATGCAGATTTCCCTTTTATTGACAAGTTGACCTCTAACCCTGCTGCGTCATGTGATACTTTGATGCACATTGTTCCAGACAAGATTGATCCTTTTTCAGTACCTGTTTCTGCGAATATGGATTCTTGTGCTCCTCCCATAGTGGCTCCTGCTTCACCGATCAACCAAGGAGTTTCGACTGATGATGCAGCCGCTCCTCCATAATCCCTTTATAAAACTGTTATATTCGGCCCATGGCCTTAAGACAATTTTATTTTGTATTGTTTGGATATTGTATGGTCTTGGAAACTCTTGATTTTTAACCCTGCATGTGTACAGGCTTTGTAAATATCTAAATGGTTCGTGTTGGCTATTGTTTTATAATGTTTCAGACTGTGTGATCTTTGCGAAGGTGTGACTTTTTCAAAGGTCTATGTGATCTTCTTAAAGCATAAATTGTGGGAGGTAACCTCCTTAATTTGCACAGTTCCGGGGGTGTCCCCCTTTGGTTGCTCTGTGTCTCACATTTTAGAGTTCGTGCATGGTTTCGAAGGTGATTTCCTTCATAATTTCCATGTCTTTGTTTTTGTTTATTTGCATGCTTCGTAGTAAAAGATTTTTTACTTACGATTTGGCTTATATGCTATGTAGGCGTCCCTTTGAACATGCATTTTAAGCCTTAGTAGCATGTCTTTATTTGGTTGATTTGTACGTACGTGGTAAAATAATGATAATACGATAGGGAGCGACCCTTCGCATATGTAATTTATAGGAGATCACTTTGGTACCTAAAAAACGAAAAAAAATTATTAATCACTTTGTGGACATAAATTCCTAATAGGATTGCTATTATTCATCTAAGGGATGTAACCAACTACATTAATCACTTTCGTGAAAAAATAAGAGTTACAAAGCAATCCGAGCACGTTGTGCTTGATCCATATTTTCTTCAATTGGCGTCCTCTTTTATCCCAAAGGATCCGGTGGATCCTTCTGGGTCATAGGTCCTTGGGGGTTTGACCGAGCCCGAGGTTGATTCTTCACTTTCTTGGGAGCCTTTGGCATCTGACAATTCGTTGTTTTCTTTATAAATCATAAAGATGGTTGATTCCGGAGCTTTATTCTTTTCTTGGCTTCCATCTTCGTCCTTTACCTTAGCATTCTGTCGAATTCCCACAAGTAGATGACCTAGCTCTCCTTCCTTGCCTTTATCCTCCTTGTTGTAAGGGAAATATATTACTCAGCTATCTTTGCTGTTAAACGAATTTTGCTTCCTGGAGGGCTCCCCATCTTGTGTTGGCCCTCCTATGCTGTTGGCAGCTGTGTCCCTAGCATCTAGCCATGCGTATGCCTTGGCCTTTGTATCTTTGAAAGTCTCGGGGAGCTTTTCAACTAGATGTTCGATTAGGGCTCGGATTCGGCATCCGTAAATGAGGCATGATATTCTTTGAGACTCTGGTAAGGTGGGTATCTCCTGAGTTTCATTAGTATACCTGTTTATGAAGGCCCTTGTCCCTTCGTCTTCTCCTTGTTTGATATTGTGAGCTACAATATGGGTTTTCCTATGCTTCTTCTGCTGACTGAAGTGCGCTTGAAACTTTTCTTTTAGATCTGAGAAGCCAGTAATCGAGCCCTTTGGAAGGTTGTTGAACCATTCCCTAGCATCACTTTTTAGTACCCAGCCAAAGGCTCTGCAAGCTACTGGATCGTTCCATTGTTGCATTGCTGCCGCTCCTCTAAATATCTGCAAGAAGTCATCGGGATCAGTCTTTCCTTCATATGTTCCTAGATGAGACGGGCACTTCATATTTTTGGGTAGCGGGTACTTTTGTATCCATTCAGCCAAAGGTGAGATATTAGATTCATCTTCGAGGGGAAAAGGCTGTTCTTGGCTCATGTCAACTCCTCCCATGTTAAACGCTGCTGCCTGAGGGGCGTTGGTTCCCCAAGGGTACCATGGAGGGTGATATGGAGGAGGTCCTATTCCGGTCATCGCAAATAAGGATGGAGCTTCGGAGATTTGAGGTTGAGTCATAGGGTAGCCATGTGGGTATCCTGGAGGCCTTGGGCCATACCTTGGAGGCATCGGAGGTGGCATTCCCCAGTATCAGTAATAGTCATATGGGTGGGGAACTCCCTGAGGGGTAATTATTGTGGAATCGGTGGTGATAGGGGCTCCAGGGATGGTGCTAGCCCTTGCTCGAGACCTGAGAAGTCTTGTCAAGTCAGGGAAAGTGAAGTTCGCACCTTCCACGAATTCCGGGACCCTTCGTCGTGGCTGGGGGGTAGCTTATGGGCTTTGAACATTATGTGCGTTGTTCCCTGTCGGCCTCCCGTCTTGGTCCTCCACCTCCCACTCTTCATCGGTTTCGTCTTCAAAGTTCAATACTCTTCCCTCCGCCCGTCGGCTGTTAATAAACCTTAGGGCTTCGTCAAGCAGAGCCCTATTCTCCAGGAGGTGTTCTTCGCTGATTGGTTCGGTTCGTCTTGAGGATTCTGCCCTATTGTTTTCTCTTTGATAAAGTATGGAAGGATCTGGGCGGTAGGTATGGTTTAGATCAAGCGGTGATTGGGAGGCGGCGGCGAACTCGGGCTTGCTTTGAGTCCCATACGCTGGTGTGTTGAACGATGGAGACGAGACTCCGACTGTTGGGAGGCGGCCGCGAACTCGGGCTTGCTTTGAGTCCCATACGCTGGTGTGTTGAACGATGGAGACGAGACTCCGACTGTTTGGGAGGCGGCCACGCTAAGTGGGGTTTCTGGTCCTGCGTTCGACATGGTTTCAGTGAATCGGTGTCGTGGTTCAACGGTGGGTTTCTTATGTGAGATGATGAGGTCCCACGGGGGCGCCAAATGATTATACACCAAACCGCGTTGAAGGGTTTTTTAGCAAAGCAGTGATTTATGAATGGACCTAAAAGGGTCTTAGGTTTTGTTGGCGATTCCCCGAAGGTAGGAGCAGTGCCACTTTACACCAACTATGATTGATTGTTATGATTGTCGAAGGTTCTTTGACTTGTGTTAAAAGTAGTATGTGCTCGATGAGAAATTTGTTAGGATTAATAACAATTATCATATACATATAATCACGAGTACGCAGCGGAATAAATATGCAATATAATAATTAACAAAGATAAGTGAATGTGTACCTTTTAGCTTAGCTCCAATAACCAAATAATAATAGTAATTATTATTAATAGGGTTTAAAGTAAAACCCCTCTACGATCGCACACTTGACACCACTATGAATGTATGCTAGTACCCGATCACGAACTCAAAACCCCTTGTGTTTTTCCCCTTAAAGTCGAACTAAACAAAAACCCGAAAACCCTTTTTCTTGCTAAAGTCGACCGAACCAAGAAGAGAGAAAGATAAGAGAGATTTTTAGTTAGGGTTTTTACAATTCTAATTGTCTTGGAAAAACCTTAACCCTTAACCCCTTTATATAGGGTTTAATGTTAGGGTTTTAAACTTGGTGAACAAGTTTGAGAGGGATTAGGAAACCCTCCTCCAAAACCGCCCCCCCTCCCTTTTAATGTAATTAGGAAACAACTCCAATTCCTAATTTACACTTAAGTCCTTCTCTTTTAATTAATAAACATATATTTAACTTTTAACGAACGTTTATTAATCATTTCGTGAACATATTAATTAATATATTACATTAACATATTAATTAATTACATAGTGTATACGTGTCATTTCGTGTGACCCCGTAGGCTTAAATATTTTTCCGGACATGCGTTTATTTAACGTGATCATATTCCAACAGCTCTCACTTGAGCATGTTATAATAAAGGCAATAACATTGGTTAGCGTCTAGCAACACGCCAATGCTCCCGAAAATATTTAAGTATAGTTTCTTAAAGTATCTTTGAAATGGTTTCGGTGTTTACTATCCCTTTGTTTCAGATACCTTTGTTAAATATGGATATGGATCAAAGTCATTCCATAATTTAACGATTGTGTTTCTCATTTCTACAACTAATTAAGATTACCAAATTAATCGAGACATATCTGGAACTCATTTAGCTATGCGCATACAAACATCTTAATTAATTAATGAGGGGCCCAATGGTATCATACTTCGATAACTAGTTGAAGGAAGAAATCCTATTTTGACTACACGTGTTAGTCATGTCATTTCACTACACTTCTGAAAATAGCCCTTTGTTACTACCTTATTCAGGATAGTTAGAACTATATCAAGAAAATGCAATCCATACCTGCATAACCTGCTTGTATCTCAAGTCTAAGGATAAGTAAAGCAACCATTTCACGAATTTCACTTAATGACGCTGATCCATAAAGTGATGATTCGTTAGTGGGGTAGTCCAATATGCATCTTATGGATATCATGTGAGTTTGGTGGGACCATCCTTAATATTCTAAGAATATTACCAATCACTCAGATTTGTCTTAGTTTAACTATATTCCCATATAGTTAATCGACAATGGACAATTTAGAATATTAATTATTCATGGATTTAAACATGCAAATATAGGATACAATTATGTATTAAATGAAAACCAACATACAAAGTACTTTGATTCATTTATTAGAATGCACAAAGAAGCGCAGAAGTAAGGTTTGCGCGAAGCAATTAAGAACCCACTTCTTTAGGGAGCTAGCGCATCCCGACTTATACCTCTTTTAGAGTTTGTTCAAATGGGTGAGCCGGTGTATCTTTTGATTGTAAGACACCAATTTTATTAAAACAAAATCATATTTCAATATTTATTAGTCAAGTTTATTTTTTTTTCTTAAAACAATTTTGCATCACCATTTACAATAATAGCAAAATAATAAACTTACTAACTATTAACAATTAATCATGCAACGATTTATGGTGAGCAACCTAAATCATGGTATCTATGGATTAATGTACATGTTTAAGAATGGCTCCCCCTTCATAGAAGAGGACCACATACATCAAGTTACCTTGATTGCGTAAGCCTTTAAACAATATACAAACATACAATTATCAAATAAACACATAGATTAAGATGCTGACTGGAAATTTCCAGCAGCTTCACGACCGGATTTGACATAGTAAACATCCAAATTGGCCTTAGCTCAGAACTACAAAGTTGTAGCCCTATGAATCGTGCATCTATAGTCAAAAGGAAAGCTCGTAACTCATTACGGTTAATTTTATATGAATTTTTTAGTGAACTGGTGTCAAACAGGAAAAATCACACGAAAAATTCACATTGTCACATAATTATCAAATAAACACATAGATTAAGATGCTGACTGGAAATTTCCAGCAGCTTCACGACCGGATTTGACATAGTAAACATCCAAATTGGCCTTAGCTCAGAACTACAAAGTTGTAGCCCTATGAATCGTGCATCTATAGTCAAAAGGAAAGCTCGTAACTCATTACGGTTAATTTTATATGAATTTTTTAGTGAACTGGTGTCAAACAGGAAAAATCACACGAAAAATTCACATTGTCACATAATTATCAAATAATTAACCCTAATTATTGGACCTTTAAACTAAGCAATACATATCAATATATCCAAGTAATAATCATAAAGAATTTTGCATGAATTCCTTATGGTTTTACTTCTATTTAACAACATTAAATAAAAGATACATATAACATGCAATTTATCACATAAACATGTCAATTCACAAAATCAAAACTTGCATAGAGGGTTTAATTTAACCATTAACTTTTGAGTGGGTTTAAATAATGATAAAAAACAAAACCCTAATTTTATTTTTCATCTTTTTCGATTTTTTTAAATAAACAAACAAAACAAATTTTAATTATTTAATTAATTAATCAAACCAACCCTCAAAACCCCCTCAAGTTTTGAACTTTGTAACTAATATATCACATAGTAGGCTCGTGATACCACTGTTAGGATTTATAACAATTATCATATACAAATAATCACGAGTACGCAGCGGAATAAATATGCAATATAATAATTAACAAAGATAAGTGAATGTGTACCTTTTAGCTTAGCTTCCAATAATCAAATAATAATAGTAATTATTATTATAGGGTTTAAAGTAAAACCCCTCTACGATCGCACACTTGACACCATATGAATGTATGCTAGTACCCAATCACGAACTCACAACCCCTTGTGTTTTCCCCCTTAAAGTCGAACTAAACAAAAACCCGAAAACCCCTTTTTCTTGCTAAAGTCGACCGAACCAAGAAGAGAGAAAGATAAGAGAGATTTTTAGTTAGGGTTTTTACAATTCTAATTGTCTTGGAAAAACCTTAACCCTTAACCCCTTTATATAGGGTTTAATTGTAAGGGTTTTAAACTTGGTGAACAAGTTTGAGAGGGATTAGGAAACCCTCCTCCAAACCGTCCCCCCTCCCTTTTAATGTAATTAGGAAACAACTCCAATTCCTAATTTACACTTAAGTCCTTCTCTTTTAATTAATAAACATATATTTAACTTTTAACGAACGTTTATTAATCATTTCGTGAACATATTAATTAATATATTACATTAACATATTAATTAATTACATAGTGTATACGTGTCATTTCGTGTGACCCTGTAGGCTTAAATATTTTCCGGACATGCGTTTATTTAACGTGATCATATTCCAACAGCTCCCACTTGAGCATGTTATATAATAGTAGTTTCGACCTAAAAACCGTCTCATCTATCTATACTTATATATAAAGTATGAGTCCCCTTTCTTTTTTTTAAAAAGGTACATCTATGTACCTAAAATACTTCTCATCATTCAACTCCTACCACATAACATACAAAATCTATCAAAAATACCCTTAACGAGGTAATCTACAACATCTATCATTGAACTACTAAAATAACTAAACTAACAACTTCTTTTTACAACAATTATCTTTACATAGATAACCTACACCAGCACCACCGTTACCACTGTTATTCTGTTAACATCGTATCGCGTGGACATTAGTCTGATTACTTATAACATCGTCGTGGATTTCTTATAATCAACTTTGTTTCTCATAATTAGGGGTTTAACTAGATGGTCTTTGAAATATGCAAATTTTATGTGTATATATATAGAGCCCACCTTTTTGTTGTCCGACAAGGACTTTAAAACCCATGTGACATCCTTGATAATTTTATGAGCGAAAAGAGTAAATATGTAATGACGGGAAGGAGTAAGTACTCTAATTCCCTTTGTTATCTTCGTTAAGTAAATTGGTTATAAGTAACATGGTGTCACATGAGTGAGTCAAGCCTCTATTTTAACCGAGTTAACAAGTTTAAGATTAAGTTCATCCTTAAAAAGTTTAGGACAACAAAAAAAAAACCGAAAAAATTCTAAGACTAGGATTACTTTCAAATATATGGCTAAATCTAGGATGAGCCATATTTTGTATTCTAAAAATAGGATTTTGGATTATTAAATTCTTTAGCATAAGAAACCACCCACACTTTCCAGATACTTTTTTTAATTTTCTAAATTCTATGTCTATAATATGTCTTGTATTTTCAGTTGACTAAAAATGTACTATTCATTTTCTTCAATTTTAACCAGATACTTTTTTTCATGAAGCTTTCAATTTGATAATTCCTTTTAAACATGAATGTGTTCAAACTTTGAAGTTTTCTTTTTTCTTGGTGTTTTGATAATTCCTTTTAAAAAATTCAATCCAATAATACAAGTTTTTCAAGTGTCTTGCGTACTTTTCGTAACAGTCATTTTTTGGATCTTCTCATGGAAACGTTGAAGTTGGTCGTCACCTAGCTAATTTTCATATACAAGCTGAAGTTCACGTAAAAACTCATATATAGTTTTTCTTAAACAATTTGATTAAAATATGTTGAAAGGAAAAAAAAAATGGAAACAAAAAAAAAACCGAAAAAATTCTAAGACTAGGATTACTTTCAAATATATGGCTAAATCTAGGATGAGCCATATTTTGTATTCTAAAAATAGGATTTTGGATTATTAAATTCTTTAGCATAAGAAACCACCCACACTTTCCAGATACTTTTTTTAATTTTCTAAATTCTATGTCTATAATATGTCTTGTATTTTCAGTTGACTAAAAATGTACTATTCATTTTCTTCAATTTTAACCAGATACTTTTTTTCATGAAGCTTTCAATTTGATAATTCCTTTTAAACATGAATGTGTTCAAACTTTGAAGTTTTCTTTTTTCTTGGTACATCTATGTACCTAAAATACTTCTCATCATTCAACTCCTACCACATAACATACAAAATCTATCAAAAATACCCTTAACGAGGTAATCTACAACATCTATCATTGAACTACTAAAATAACTAAACTAACAACTTCTTTTTACAACAATTATCTTTACATAGATAACCTACACCAGCACCACCGTTACCACTGTTATTCTGTTAACATCGTATCGCGTGGACATTAGTCTGATTACTTATAACATCGTCGTGGATTTCTTATAATCAACTTTGTTTCTCATAATTAGGGGTTTAACTAGATGGTCTTTGAAATATGCAAATTTTATGTGTATATATATAGAGCCCACCTTTTTGTTGTCCGACAAGGACTTTAAAACCCATGTGACATCCTTGATAATTTTATGAGCGAAAAGAGTAAATATGTAATGACGGGAAGGAGTAAGTACTCTAATTCCCTTTGTTATCTTCGTTAAGTAAATTGGTTATAAGTAACATGGTGTCACATGAGTGAGTCAAGCCTCTATTTTAACCGAGTTAACAAGTTTAAGATTAAGTTCATCCTTAAAAAGTTTAGGACAACAAAAAAAAAACCGAAAAAATTCTAAGACTAGGATATATTTGTTTCCTCTAATCCCACTAAAACAAACGATATTCTATCATCTATACTCTTTTATAAAGATTATCACATCCCCCAATTTTGAAAAATGTTACACATTAGTTATATAGAAAAGTACTAAATTGCCCTTAATAAACATCCACTATAGAAATAGTTTTTATAAATTACCAAATTTGCCCTTAATGAATTAATTTACACTCTAAATCCTTATTAAATACTTAACACTATAAGCTTTTATTTTCTATAATATTTCACTATCACTTTACATCAACCTACACCACTTAACACCGCCACCACCAATAATACCGTCACCGCACACACACTAGACCGCCGTCCCCACCACCGCCGCCGTATTGCGCGGGTACCATGCTATATATTATAAAAACAATGGCTATCACTCAAACAAGCCAAATTATAGTACCGTACGTGTACCCTACTAATAGTAGCGTTAAATTTGTAAAGGGATAATGGCACCGGAATGTAACCAACTATGACCAAATGGTTATATAGTGTAGTGACTTACTCAAATAGCTATGTAATATATGTCATTTTGTTTTTTGGGCTATATGATGTAAGAGATGACTGGCTAAACAGTAACCGGTTACCAATCCATCTTCATCTAAAAATTTACCTACATGGCATGGTGACTCACATGATAAAGATGATGTGGACTTACAGTAATCATTTCATTTATTTACATAGATACACAAAATAAAAAAGAAAAACACTAAAAAAGAAAACAAATGGACGGCCCACCATATGTTATCTTCTTCCTTTGGATCTCCTTGCACATGCTTAATCTATTTATCTATATATCATATTTGCACTTGTATATGTATAAATCTACTTTCTTGACCCCCTTCTTTTCTCCAACTAGTCATCATCCCACCACCACCAGACCACTCTCCCGTCACCACCCGACCACTCCTGAGCAACAGATATATAACCTCCGGGATCTACAAATCCCACCACCAAAAGATATATAATCGGTTATTATTTTTACAGTATCATCAAAGTATTGTTCTCGCCACTTTTCTGCTCACCACCACACTGGATCGAAATCATCTGTGTTTGATTTCGTGACAAGGCTAAACATATGTTTGTATTTTTGTTTCGAATGATTTGTTGTACAAATGAGTTTTGTATATGTGTTTGATTTTAAATGGGTTTTGTATATTTTCGTTTGATATATATAAACGGGTTTTGATTTTTTAAATTGTAAATCAAGATTGGAGAAGAGTAATTGCAATTTGGATACTAAAAATTTGTCGAAAAAGTGTCACCGAAAACTGGAAAAAGTTACCGGAATCTGGAGATAGTTACTGGAATCTGGAGATAGTCACCGGAATCTAGAAATAGTCACCGGGATGGTTCATGGGTCACCGGAATCTGACGACTTCTCCAATGACCAAACATGGGCGCTACATCGCTGACGGCAACAAACTTCTAAATTTATTCAACATCATCATCATGAAATGGGTGCTACATAGTTGTTTTATTGGATTGATAACCTGTTAGGGGGGAGGGAGTGGTACCCAAGTACCCAACGTTACCCATCTCTTCTCCAATCAAAATCCTTCAACTCACAACTACCTAATTCTACCCAATTATTACCAAAATCCTAGGCATAACATACCAAATCTTACCCAATTTCTTTTTATTTCATTTAATTTGTTAACAAAACTAATTTAGATTAAATAAGAAAGATATATAAACAATATTAAAACAAACTAAATAATATTAACTTTAAAATACAAGGACCAAACATGGATATTTGAAAAACAACAAAAAAAGAACATATAAAAATACAGGGACCAAACATGGATAAATGAAAGTGGTTGTCTTCTACATTAAACTTCCTGCAAAAAATCCATATATATGTATCTATATATCTATATGTAAAACATGAAGAAAAAAATAAAAAATAAAAAAAGTATAAGAAACAAAGCACCGTTGAAGGGGGGGACCAACTTTTCAACGTTCACATTTTGAACCCAAAGCTCGGTTTCAAGACTCAAAATGCTACCCGATTTTGTCTACCCGAATGGTACCCGATTGGCGGCGGTGGTGTAACCGATCGGGTTCGGCGAACCCGAGCTCAACCCGAGGGGTACTCCCTCCCCCCTTAGTTGTTTTATCTAGTAAAATGGGGTTTGACTCATGTAATTAGTAAGCAATATATATATATGTATAAATATTATACAAATAAATGTTTAATACATCATAGTCCACATAGGTATTAAGTATTGACTTGGCAAGTGACGTGGCAGGTGGCATGATACTTACCAGTTACAATCTTGAAATTACCCGGTAGCATACACCACATAGCCCAAAAAATGAAAGTCCATACATTTGGTCATAGTTGGTTACACTCCGATGCCATTATCCCATTTGTAAACTATAGATGATGAAAACTATTAATAAAATTGTGGGGATTATGGCACCGGAGTGTAACCAACTATGACTCAATGGTTATGTAATGTAGTGACCTTTCAAACTTGCTATCTGATGTAAGTACCTTCCATTTTTGTTCTTTTAATGTATCCAACTGGGTAACATCCTATTTGTAACCGATAATGCCACGTTGGACGTAAAAAAAATAGGGATTAAGGCACCGGAGTGTAACCAACTATGACTCAATGGTTATGTAATGTAGTGACCTTTCAAACTGGCTATCTGATGTAAGTACCTTCCATTTTTGTTCTTTTAATGTATCCTACCGGGTAACATCCTATTTGTAACCGGTAATGCCACGTTGGACGTAAAAAAGAATAGGGATTAAGGCACCGGAGTGTAACCAACTATGAGCGAATGGTTATGTAATGTAGTGACCTACGAAAGTGTTAAATTGATGTAAGAACCTCTCTGTTTTGTTCACTCGATGTATGCTACCGGGTTACTCCAACGACTTTATACTCCGGTCATTTTCTCCGGCTAATTCCCGATACTATCTTCGGTAACAACAATTTTTTCCGGAGAGCAAATGTGAAACTGTAACTCAATGTCTAACTTCAATCCCGAACACAATTCAACACTAGATATAGATAGATGCATATATACATTTATTGATTTCAGAACACGATTCAATAATAATGATATAACTTCCATTTCTAAACTTTGAAACTAGATATAGATAGATGTATATATACATTTATAAATGCACTGTACGTAGCTATGGTCCTCCTGCTTCCTCTTCGAGAACAAATCCCAAATCTTATTCCTAAAATCAATTTCATTTCATTTCTTTCACTTTTTGATGGTGACAAACCCTAATCCCCAAATCGGATTGTGTTATGATCACCCCATCATCGTTAACCATAAAGATCCGGCCATCCCATCCCTACCACCATCAAGATCCAGCAACGTTGGTTTACAATGGGGTAAAAAGGGGGGATTTTGACAGAGGATGACGACGGTGGTTGTCTGGGTGGCGGCTGACATTTGTTTATTTTATTTGTGGCAGTCAGTGGTGGCACGTGTCCGGATGTGGAGACGGTGGAGAGATGGTCGCACCTCTTGAATGGAAGAAAAAATGAGACCGAGACCACCCACTACAACCTTGTCAGAGTCTAAGACCATCCACCATCGATCTCGTCGGAGTTCACAACTCACAACCATAACCATGACCGTACAACAGGTCAACCGGTACATGAAAAGAACAAAAATGAGAGGTTCTTACATCAGATAGCCAGTTTTAAAGATCACTACATAACATAACCATTCAGTCATAGTTGGTTACACTCCAGTGTCATAATCCCAAAGTAAAATTAACATTGTTACCGGCTACCGGTACAACAGGTCAACCGGTACATTAAAAGAACAAAAATGAGAAGGTACTTACATCAGATAGCCAATTTGAAAGGTCACTACATTACATAACCATTGAGTCATAGTTGGTTACACTCCAGTGCCATAATCCCTAATATTGTGATAGCAAGTCTATGATAGTTGCAGGATTCATTGATAATTAATATAAAAAAATGGATGTATAATTAGGTACCACTGCAATTAAAAGAAATGAGATTTTTATCTAATCTCTAAAACTCAACTCTGTTTATAACAATGAATGCTTAGCAGATCAAAGTTAAGAACCTAGAATCCAAATTTGAGTTGAGGAAAGTGAGGACATCTGCTCATTATATATATTATTGATGTTATGCAAATACTCAGTTCATTCAAAGGTGCACTTGAGATTACTAACTGTAACACCCCAACAAGGCGGAATCATGGGGGTTATGAGAAAGCTCAGCATGACATGGAATTTAATTAGAGATTTACTAAATGCAATCAAGGATTAGGGCAATCCATACATAATTCAAGTACAAAAATATAAGTATCGAATCAAATAATGCATAAGGAGCACAACACCATAAATATTTTACAAACTAGATCAAATGATGGCTAATGATCCTAAGCATATCCCGAAGGTGGGAGCAATGAATCTCGGATCCATAAAGTCCATGCCCAAAATCCTATCACATGCATGCAATTAACCAACACATCTCTGGTTCACTTGTTCACGTGAAAAGTGTACTAAAATATGTCAACATAAAGCTGGTGAGTTCGTAGGTTTTAGCAATAAAATCAAGTTTCGGGATATCAACCGTTATCGATGCACGGGGGTTAGAATACCTAATCACAACAACAAACCCCAGAAAGGGTACACATTAGCACAAAAACCAATACGTTCAACTTCAACATCAACGGCTCAACAACATACATGCATATATACATACTCATAATATACGCCATAACATTCATCAACGCGAGTTCAACAACCCGCGACATTTACAAATCAACAAGGCGGCCAACTACCCGCGACATGGTATGATCATACCAGAGGTGGATTCGTCAATCCACAACGTTTGGCTCAACAACATATGCATATACACAAGCATGCAATAAGATATTCTACGTCTCGTTCTATACCATAACGTTTCAATTCAACCGACTACCGCTTAACAACGAGTACACTTTCCACCCCAAAGTAAGTAAACGTAGGGGCTACGAAACTCACCTTAGCCATAAATGTCGTTAAAATGAGCTTAAGCGGGTGAGCGGGGAGCGCAATGATCACAAACCTATTACATCAACATTTAATCATCACATTATATCCTACATTACGTTACAAGACATCCTATGCCAAACGAAGACACCCCACGATGCATAACGAACAAACGGATAAAAATCAAGAAAACTGAACTTTGAAGGTGGCGTCTCATACGCCCATGACTGGCGTTTGAGACGCTGGTCTGGGTTAGATGACCGTCTGAGACGGTGGCTCATGGCGTACGAGACGTTGGTTCAGGTACTAGGGGCGTAAGAGACGGTGACATGGGGCGTAAGAGACCAGGTCATAAAAACATGTTTTTACACAAACCCACTTCCAATTACTCAAGGTTCATTTCAAGACAAGTTTTGAGCTAAAACATTCAATTTACACCAAAATCGACCACCAAACGGAAATTCTTGGATATTTGATGAAATAGGTTATTATTGTTATGAAGTTTAGTTATTTAATCACTAACAACACGAGATTTCCATGAATTTATGATAAGAAATTGAGGTAGATGAGATTTGGGGGAAGAGTAAAGAAGAGAGAGAGAAGTGTCACACCCCGTTGTAGCGGAAATACAGGGTTAACAAATAATTGCGTACTAATCAGAACGTAAATAAAGATTACATCCATTAATGCCAATACATGTTCAATACAAGTACAATCGTTCAAATATGGACCCCAAAATACGGATACAAGTCATCCTCATTTGGAACTGGGCCCACTGAATACGAGTTCAATAAATTGGACAGTCTAATACAATTAAAGCTAATAACATGAGAGTCCTCAAATGTCTGATGCTAATTGTACGTCCAATGTCAAAAGAATGGCCCTATAATGCCAAATACGATTCCAAGACTTACTGTTGTGTGAGGTCCCTTAAATACGATGGTTAACCTAGAAGTGTAAAATACAACAAGTCTAATAATCACTAGAATGGACTAGTATTACTTAAATATAAGTGCAAGTATATAAATAAAGTAATACACGACTTAAAGCAATAAACAAGTAAAGTGGAACATTATGTATTTTTCAATGGTGTATTTTATTTATGATGTTAAATAAAATACAAGGTTGTGCGGAATCAAGATAATACAAATAAGTATGTATCCTAACAACCTATGAATTACAAATGATCTATATTTGTCAAATAACTCTTTTGGATCGAGATACTTAAAGTTGTGAAGTATCCCAGTTTAAGATCGAGAGTATTTAGACAAATTCACTCTAATGCAAAATGTATGCTTAAAAAGTATTTTTCTCAAAGAAATGACTTTGTATTTATAGGCAACAAAAATTCACCAGTGAATTTTGTGCCGTACAAATATGGTTGCATGCATTTAATGATCCGACAAGAACATTAAATGCATTGGTTAATGGTACAAGGATAAAGTCATATCGATATGTATTTATTCTTTTAACCAACCACCTTTACACGCATAAACTTTGGTAAAGAACAAGTGGATTGTTCTTTGGAAAGTGTGTAAAGGCAAAAGTCAATTCCTCGATATCAGTGTTCAGACTTGTAAGGTCTAGAACACTGACAATCCTCCAGTGTACAGATCTGGTAAGACTTCCAGTGGACTCCGCCATTTGTCAGTCTTCTTTATTCTGACTTCAAACTTTGACTTCAGTGAGAACGTCTTCAGTAGAGTAGATCTGGACTGGGGTGAAGTCCAGTGAGCTAATCTGGAGAATACTCCAGATTTCCTATACAAGTATTTGCTCACTGGTCTTCCATTATTTCTGGACAAATATTCAGAGGGACTCCAGATTCCAAGTCTGGAGTAGGTCCAGTAGAACACGTTTCTGGACAGATCTTCAGTAAGGCTCCAGTAGTCGAGTCTGGAGCGAGTCCAGTAAATCTGGACCTAACAAATTCCCCCTATTTGTTTAGAAATAATGCAAGTGTTTTCAAGCTTAAATCTATACAATTTTGTATGCTTGAAAAACACAAGTTTTGATTAGTCTAAAAAATCTAAGTTACTGGAAAACACTTTATAGATCATGAGTGTTTTCAGTTTCATTTTTAAGTTCTAACTTAGACTAAATCTGATCATTTACTTTTATAAATCAAAAATTGCAACTAATATTACATACATCAATTGATAAATAGTTATAATTTTCATTTAAACAATAAATTACAACAAGTAAATGATAAGAGTCAGGCCCTTCTCTTTGATGTCTGTCCTGGAGCATCATCATGAGCCTTTCTCTTTGGTGATGGAGAAGATGGTACTGATTCTGGCGATTTCATGCCCATTGCAACTTCCATCTGTTGCTTTCTTCTCCATACCTTCTCAATTCTCTTCAGAAATGCTTTAACATCAGTCGACACATTTGTCTTCCCCCTGAACGTTAAAGCAATTTCTTTCAGTTCACTCCATCCAAATGCCTGGACTGAAGTACTCTTTCTTTCATCAGTAAAGTTACCTTCCCTGGTCAACTTTACTTCAAACCTGGACATGCCTTCATGATTTTCAGCTAATTTGATCTCAGCACCAGTGATCCTTCTAGCATCAGCCCTGAAATTTAACATTTCATTGTACTTGTCTTTCAATTTGGCTGTCTGGATCAATGCTTCAGTTTCCTTAGACACTCTCTTTTGCTCTACAGCAGACTGGAGTTGTTGACGATTAATTTTCAGAGAAGTGTCCAGGGGAATGAATCTGGTTACATCAGCATCTTTAATTGCTTTGATCTGTTTGGCAGTCAGTTTTGGTAAGCCAGTCATTTTCTTTCTGTACTCAAACTCCAGAGCACCAGCATTCTTTCTAATCTTTCTCTGGAGGCTTACCAGTTCCTCCTTCCTTTGCCTGATTAGTTCTGGTACACTAACGCCATAAATTATAGAATCATAAACCTGTTCTTCTTCGGCGTCAAAGGAGCGTACATGAACATCATTCAATGCATTCAGACATTGATGAACTCTGGGGTCTTCCTTCATCTTTTTATACACATCAATGTTTATGCCTAACCTGCCAGCATTGTAAGAGTCCAGAGTCCCCATAGTTGCCATCTCCCTTTGATGGGCCAGCAGTTCATCTTTTTGATTTCTTTTAAAGATCTCTATCATTATGCATTCTTGTTCAAGCTTCTTGGAGGTTTCATCATCAGCAGTAGGATACTCTGATGATTCTTCAGCAGTTTGTTCTTCTTCACCAGATACCATTTGTGCTTTTCCTTTAACAGACTTCATAGTAGTTGGTATTTCTGGGAAAGACTCAAACTGGGGCTCACTGGCTTCAGTACCAGCAGCTTCTTCAGTCAGCATAGTGGGTTCAGTTGCCAAATGCTTCAGTGTCACTTGTTCTTGTGGCACAATGCTTTCAGTAGCAACTTCCTTCTTCTTCTTTATCAAACTTTCTTGGTCACCAGACGACTTTTCCCCCTTGGAATGATCACCAGTTCTGGACTTGAGATCATTCCATAATTGTTCTAGCATATGTCTGTCCAGTGCACCAAAGGTTCTTCCTGCCACTGGAGTTGTATCAGTCATAACTTTCTTAAGTGCCTGCACTTCCTTTTTAACAGTTTCAACTTCTTTAGGCAAGTGCTTTGGCAATTTTCTTCCATCAACCTCTCCACTTGGGGTAACAGCCCATCTTGAAGAGTTCAAAGAACAGTCTCAGAAATTTCTTCAGATAATTCTTTCAACATACTGATTCTGAACTTCTTTGTGCATTCATCACTTATCGTGCTAACAACAGCATCCTGATCAAGTGTGGATCTACTCTCCAGAGAACTTATCCTGGTAGCCAACTTCTGAACTTCTTCTTTCAGACCTGCCAGTGGTTGAACAAGTTCACCAGTCACTGCAGTCTGAACTGAACTAACCAGCCTTGTCTCTAATCCCTGGACTGCCACTTTGAAATTTTCAGTATTGTTGTTGGTGGCCAGTACCAGTTCATCAAGCTTCTCATAAACAAGCTTCTCATTTCCAGCAAACACATTCATCTCAGATGCAAGGTTATTTGATAATAAAGATTTAAAGTCTGAAATAACCTGCGATGTAGTCTGGAGTGATCTTTCCAGGTCCGCCACCTTACTTAAAAGGCCTTGGACCTCGGCAGAAGATGAAGTGGAGAGACCACTGGGAGGTTCAAGATTGGAAGGCAATCTGGTCATAAGAGGTACTTGTGCCCAGTCCTCTTCAGTTGCAGCTTCAGATGTTACAACTGTTGAGTCCAGTGCACGAGGTTCAGTTACGTTGACTGGAGTTTGAAGTGGTGGAGGTTGAGATTGTGAAGTTTGAGTGGTTGCAGGAGTGAAGTATTGAGTATTTCTTGGAATTGAAGGTGGTGGTGGTGGTGGTGGCATGTTTGATTCTGGTGGAGGTTCATTTGATTCTGGTGGTGGTGGTGGTCATTTCAGCAGATATAATTGGTTGGGTGACTGAAGCAATAGCAGATGTGTCAATATTTTCTTCTTCATCACCCAGGAAATTCATGTTTACATCAAAACCTTCAGACATTGGGGAATCTACATCATCCCAATCTGGAGCCATCCCAACTGTCTGATCACCAGTCTGTTCACCAGCCTGTTCACTAACTTGTTCACCAGCCTCTACATTCAAGTCGATTTGAGCCTCTTGCTCACTAGATACATGTTCATCAGTCTGAACATCTTGTTCGACTTGCTCAACAACCTGCTCAATAATCTGGGCAACATTTTCTATCTGTTCATCAGTCACCTGCCCAACAATTTGTACATTCTCTTGTTCAAAAATCGGAGACCCATCCAAATTCATTACATCACCAGGATGTCTTTCAGGATTCACCTGAACTCCATCTCTCATCAGACGCCTGTTTGTTCTAGGTCGTCTGGAAGGTTCAACAATTTCTGGTCCTTGACCTTCAGGAGCAACTTGTCTAATGGGTTGTACAGCTTCTATTATCTGTACATCTTGGTCACCAGAGGGTCCTTCACCAACTTGACCTCTACCTGGAGCCACTTCAGCTTCTTCTCTTTGAAATGAGAGCATGGACTGAGGAATATATACCTCATTCAGTGGAGATCTGAGGTTGGTCAGATCCCTCATATACTCACTCACAGAAAAGTGAGTAGTTTCAAAATCATACTGGTCTCCAATAGCTCTTTTAAACATGATTGAAAGAAAACGGATATAAGGAACAAAAGCTTTTCTTCCTTTCACTCTAAGACGCTCTACTAGATCATCAAAAAGGATCTGAGCGAAATCCACTCTTAGTCCAAACCAGAGGCAGTAGGAAATCTGGAGATGAGTTTGATTTATCTGGTCTAACCCTCCAGAACTGCCTCCCAGACATTCAACAATGTGCGTGAAGAAGTATCTCCATGAGTCTGACAGTTTGCTCATGTAGATAGTTCCCTTCCTGGATAGCTGGCCATGCTCATCCACGATATCTGTATGCCCCATCAGTCTGCACACTTCCCTTGTATTGATGCCAGAGGGAAGTTCAATGGGCAACTCATTCTGTTCAAAATAATTCAACTGTAGAACAGACCTGAGTAGACTAGCAGTGAAACCCAAGGATCTGGTACCTCCCTTGAGAGTATAAGTGATTGATGAGGTAGTATCATCATATTGGGCAGTGTACCAGAATTCACAAAGGTAATCGTGGTACATCCTTCCTGGATTTAATGTCAACGCACCATACAATGGACATGAGAGAAAAAATGTGTTTAATCTCCCAATAACAGATTGGGCATCATGAACACTGGATAGTGAAAGTCTGGCCATCCAGTTATTCATGTTTATTCTTATGGCGTTTGCCTCTAATGTGATATGAGGTGCCCTGTCAACATTTTCAGTTGGAGCATATTCAGCGGCTAGCAGATTTTTAAGCGATTTGGATTGTCTAGGTGCCATTTTATGAAGAATAGATGTGTTATAACACGATTTCTATCACTGAATTCAATTCATCAATGGCGGTTTGGATAGTGTGTGTTCTTAGTGTTTGTGTGTGTTTTGAGAGAGAATCGTAGGTATTAAAAGTTATGGAAAAGTTTTTACAAAGGTTATGTGTAAGTTATGTGTAAAGTTATGTGTAATGTTATGATCTCTAAGGTATGAGAGGGCTATTTATAGTCTAATTCTACAATTATGTTAATTGTCACAATTAGCCCCTCAACCTTAGTAATCATTTATCTATGAATTAACAACAAGAAATTCCTCTAATCTAGATTACAATTTATCACTATTTTTGGATTTCTAACATTCTCCCCCTTAGTGATACATTATAATGAAGTACGTGTTATATTGTCTTGTAGGAATGAATTTGATGAGCCCGGTGGTGAAGACAATTGGTGTGTTGAAACAAGTCTTCAAAGCTTTCTCTTTTGTTTTTGGAGAACTTGATTCAGTCTTGGTTTTGGTCTTGGATTTCTTGAAGTTAAATCATGTGAGGATTCTCAATGTTCTTTTAGAACAGAGAATGATGAATGCGTATGAGTCTTGAATAAAGAGAATAATGAAGTCGAACAAATGTGTGTGACTTGAATCTTCGAGAATTGTTGAATCATGAATCAGAGTTGTCTTTTGAAATGCGGAAGATATGAATCTTGGTTTCGAATGTTTCAATCTTCGATTCTTGAGTGAAATTCAACTTTTCGATTCTTCAGTTTTAATTCTCGAATGAATTTCATCTTCTTGGAATAAAGTTTCATGAATATGAACTCTCCCCCTTGATGTATGCATTGGAGTTTTTGATAAAATGTTGTTGTATGACTTGAAGATCTTGAATGAAGTGTGTTTGATGAAGACTCTTATGAAGCTTTACTTCTTTGACTTGAATCTTCTAACAAATCTTTGATCCTTTTTGAAGCTTTGACCTTTGTCACATCAACTTGAACACTTTGGAGAGTAAGCAATTGAATGAGGTTTGGATGAAATTCTTACGAAGTAATCATGCTCCCCCTCAATCCATGATTATAAACATTTTGGAGCATCTTTGAACTTTTGAAGCATCTTGAGTGAAAATCTTTCATCTTCGGTTTCATTCTTATCTTTGACGTCAATTCAGATTCCCCCTTTTTAAAATCAAAATTTCAATCAACTAAAGTCTAGTGAAAATCTGAAACTATTGTCACATCATGAATAATTTTCTCCCCCTATACACAAACTTTGATAAGCCTAGAACTTTGATAAGCCTAGAACTTTGATAAGCCTAAAAACCGATTGAAAACAACCAACTACAAACTATTCTCCTTGTTTCCTTATCAATCAGTAAATCAATCATAATATTTTCTCCCCCTCATAATGACAAAATTGGGAACCAATGTCATTATGTACACATTTGATTGATTAAATGTCAAAAAGGAATAACATGAGCACATGAAGAAATGTCAACCATCAAGACAACAACCCAAACCATTAGCCCAACCCAAGAAATCCTAGGAGTGACTAAAACGTAAGATTGAAGTTGTTGGGACAAACGTTATATTATGGTGTTGGTGTTTTCTGTGTTTGTGTGAAGAGAAATGAAACCGGATAAGAATGATCCGTTAGCATGTTCAAAAATCTAAAGGATTAATGAAATGACCGATTGAAATGTATAACATTTTTCGGATTTCCTATGTATCATTGAGATATGCACAAAACAATTCTCTAACATAGTTCGATCTGTGGCTTTGCAACCACGAGATTGCTTCAAAGAATATAAATCATGGTTAACACTACCGAAGCATTTGATAACCACAATTTTATCCTTAAAGACTTTTTAGGGAAAACCGAGGTCACTTAGACTTCTTGTTAACTCAATAATCACATAAATGTAATTATGAGACCTACGTTCAACGTTGGAAAAGATGTTAGCATTGGTAGGATTTCCATTCGATCATCGTGGAATATCAATTAAGATATCACTACGAATGTTCCGGCTATATCACAAAGATAAGCAATAATATCACAAAGATATGACTCGAATGTGTTCTAATAAAAATGAATGATGATCAAATTAATGACCAAACAAGATAGTTCTAGACACATCGTGATCAAAATGAAGTCGGGGACTGGAGCAGAATGTCGCCCTTTTTCAATATCAACATCTTCCAAATGAAGAGTCAATAGAAATGTGAAAAATCTCCGTGAGAAATGAAACAAGTATTTGTTAAGAAACACTTGAGTGGTTAGGAAAAGATGTGCATTGCTTCACTGGGTCCATGAAGACTTCTTCAATATCGAGAAATCAACAAATGAAATCCGATAGGAACGTGTTTACCCGGCTTTTTGAGAATTTAGGGAGGGCTTTTGTTTCTTTTAGCCCTTTCTCACATCATATCACCTTACACTCTCACTTTTCAACTTTACTCCCTCCATCCTATTTGCACGAAAACAACATCACTCAAAATACCCTCACTATCTAATGAAAGAAGTGAATACTCCGGGGTTAGAACTCATCGGCGATGATGAAATTCATGGAGTAAATTTGAGAAATACTTATCACTCATGTGCAAACTAATCACCGAACTCCATTTGATTGAAAATCATTGGAAAAACATCAAATGTGTGCATGAAAAAAAATTTGAAACACATTTGAAGTTTTGAAGGTTGTTGAAATCACAAACTCCTCCTTAATCTATGCAAGAATAGATCAAAAATTTTCATAGAAAGGTGGAGCAAAAATTGGTTTTGTGAGATCAAAAGTAGTAAAATCTTTGTTGTGATATTTTCGGAAAAAAAACTTTGAGAGTCTACAGTGAACAAGACTTTGATTTGAAAAACATAAAGTTTTGCTTCAACAACAATGTTGAGAGTAAGACAGCTAGGGAGTACACAAAGGCGTTCAATCCGTCGCATCTTACAACAACAAGTTGGAGGCAATTAAAACGTTTAAGCAAATGAAAATCCAATCAATTGTTCAAGATGAGATAACAAGGGAGTACACAAAGGCGTTCGATCCTTTGTTTCTCATATCAACAATTGAAAGTTTGAAAAAAAAATTATTCGAAGGAAAGAAAAATTTGATTGCTATTACACATACATACTCATATAAGACTACTTGGAAGTACACAAAGGCGTTCGATTCCATGTTATCGTATATCAATTTATATGTATAATAACAAAAGCTTAGAATGTAAAAACACTCTACAAATAAATATATCATTTAAGAACGGGTTGCATACATAGTATATGCAAGCCACTGAAAATAAAAATCTTTTTGTTTATTTTTGAAAATATGCAATTTTGTATTTTGTTTTTCTGAAATGTGTCAAGAATTCCTTCAAACGGAAAAAGTTAAGGTTTAAGATTTAACATACCAGCTTGGAGATAAGAAAGTTAAACCTCTTTTCATCCAATGGTTTTGTGAACAAATCTGCAAGTTGAAGTCAGTACCCACAAAGTAGAGCTCGATGTCACCTTTCTCAATATGATATTTGAGAAAATGATATCTAACATCAATATACTTTGAGCGAGAGTGGTTTACTGAGTTGACTGTAATGGCAATGGCACTCTGAGAATCACAATAGATAGGGATATGATCATATTTCAGACCATAATCAGTTAGTTGTGTCTTCATCCATAAAACTTGAGCACAACAACTAGCCGCAGCCACATATTCAGCTTCAGCCGTTGATAGTGATACACAATTCTGTTTCTTGGAAGACCAACTCACAATTTTATCACCTAAAAATTGTAAAGTACCGGAAGTGCTCTTGCGATCAAGTTTACAACCAGCATGATCTGCATCTGAATATGCAGTTAGATTGAATCCAGTATCCCTTGGATACCAGAGACCTAAATCGGGTCGTCCCCTTCAGATAACGAAAGATTCGTTTCACAGCTTGATAATGTAAATCAGTTGGAGCAGCTGATATCTAGCACACATACATGTTGCAAACATTATATCTGGGCGAGATGCTGTTAGGTACAACAACGAACCAATCATACTTCGATATCTCTTTTGGTCAAACGGTTTCCCATTTGTATCAGTATTAATGGTTGTTCGAGCAGCCATTGGGGTAGAAATTGAAGAACATGACGTCATATCAAACTTTTTCAACATTTCATTTATGTATTTACCTTGTGATATAAAAATACCAGTTGGTAATTGTTTGATTTGAAGACCCAAAAAATAATTCATTTCCCATCATGCTCATTTCAAAATGATTAACCATAAGAGATGAAAAGTTTCGGCAAAATGTTTGACTGGTCGACCCAAAGATAATGTCATAACATATATTTGAACAAGTAGAACGTGCTTACCTTGTTTGCGAATGAACAAGGTAGGGTCAATTGTGCCTTTGGTAAAGCCACCTCTTAGTAAGAAAGTTGTTAAAGAATCATACCATGCTCGGGGTGCTTGCTTAAGACCGTAGAGAGCCTTGTCTAACCTGTAGACATGGTTTGGCCTTTGAGGATGAACAAAACCTTCTGGTTGATCAACGTAAACTTCTTCTTTGAGGTCACCATTCAAGAAAGCAGTCTTCACATCCATTTGAAACACAGTAAAGTTTCTGAATGCGGCATAAGCTAAGAATATCCGAATGGCCTCCATTCTTGCAACTGGAGCAAAAGTTTCGTCGAAGTCAACACCAGGTTGTTGGCAATAACCCTTTGCAACAAGTCGAGCTTTATTTCTTACTACCACTCCATTCTCATCCTTTTTGTTTTTGAATATCCACTTTGTTCCTATTGGATCATCTTTTCTAGGATTTGGAACTAATCTCCATACCTTCAGTCTTTCAAATTGCGCGAGTTCATCTTGCATTGCCTTAACCCACTCTGGATCACGAAGAGCTTCAGATACGGTTTTGGGTTCGATGTTGCTAAGAGAAAGTGCAACAAGACACTCATTTACTGAAGTACGAGTAGTTACTCCTGCTTGTGGATCTCCAATTATTTGATCAGTAGGATGGTCTTTCTGCATACGTGTCCACTTGTGAGCATGAGGAAGAGGATCTTGTTGTTGAAGATCAACATCACCATCATTAAAACTTGAGTTTTGTTGAGAGATGGAGTTATAACTTGGTATAACTCTTTCCTCATAAGCTGGATGATCAAAATCAAGTGGTACATACACATTTGGAGTGTTTAATGGATTTGTTGTCTGAGTGAATTGAGAAGGTTGTTCTTGAACATTCACTTGAGAATATCCTGAGAGGATGGTGGAGAAATATCAGTAGAAGAGGATTCTTGCTCTGAAGAAGAACTTG
>CM067167.1:183145899-183150899 GCA_034093135.1 Erigeron breviscapus
CACTCTCCAGGATCCAATCAATCAACTGATGCTGACTCTGATGAAGAAGAATTTGTCTTACCAAATGAGCCGAGCTTTGAGCAAGTCGCTGAACAACATTCTCCAGGCTTTATCAATCCTGATGAAAATAATGAACCTGCTGATCCACTTCCTCACTCAAGGAAATGGTCTCGCTCCATGCTTCCTCATCCTCCCACTCAGATTATTGGGGATCCAAACGCTGGCCCAACCACACGTGCTGCCTCTGCAAATGAATGTTTATTCGTCAACTTCTTGAGCATGGTTGAACCCAGTAATGTCAATGAGACTCTTCATGATCCGGATTGGGTAAAAGCCATGCAAGAAGAGCTATCTCAGTTTGAGCGCCTTGAAGTATGGAAACTTGTTCCTAATCCCTACACTCATAAAGAACCAATCAAGACAAAGTGGATATTCAAAAACAAGAAAGATGAGAATGGTGTTGTTGTTCGAAACAAGGCTAGATTGGTTGCCAAAGGTTTTTCTCAGCAAGATGGTGTTGACTATGATGAGACATTTGCTCCTGTTGCCCGCATTGAAGCCATTCGAATCTTCCTGGCTTATGCAGCATTCAAAAACTTTACGGTTTATCAAATGGATGTCAAGTCTGCTTTTCTGAATGGATTACTGAAAGAAGAAGTCTATGTTGGTCAACCCGAGGGCTTTGTGGATCCTAAGCGTCCAAATCATGTTTACAGGTTAGACAAGGCTTTGTATGGCCTCAAACAAGCTCCTCGAGCTTGGTATGATGCTCTGTCTGCCTATCTATTACAATCTGGATTCAGTAAAGGTACAATCGACACTACTTTGTTCATCAAACGTCAAGGTAGTGACATTCTTTTAATCCAAATTTATGTAGATGACATAATTTTCGGGTCCACAAATCCTAAGTACTGCAAAAACTTTTCTGCATTAATGGTCAAACATTTTGAAATGAGTATGATGGGAGAATTAAACTTTTTCCTTGGTCTTCAAGTCAAACAAATGTCAAATGGTATTTTTATCTGCCAAAATAAATACATCTCTGACATGTTGAAAAAGTTTGATATGTTTAATTGTCAACCAATTGGTACTCCCATGGAATCTCGAACTAAAATTAATGCTGACCTTAATGGCAAACCTTACAATCAAAAACTTTATCGCAGTATGATAGGATCCCTCATGTACTTAACTGCCAGTCGACCGGACATTATGTTTGCTACATTCATGTGCGCTAGATTTCAGGCAAACCTTATGGAGAGTCATGCTCAATCGGTTAAGCGTATTTTTCGGTATCTTAAGGGAACTATGAACCTTGGTTTATGGTATCCGAAAGATACCGGTTTCGAACTAACCGCCTACTCAGATGCTGACCATGCAGGGTGTAAGTTGGATCGCAAAAGTACTTCAGGTAGTGTGCAGTTTCTTGGAGACAAGTTGGTTGGTTGGTCCTCAAAGAAACAAAATTGTGTTTCCACATCCACTGCTGAAGCTGAGTATGTAGCAGCTGCTAGTTGTTGCTCTCAAGTTCTGTGGATGAAGACTCAACTCTCTGACTATGGGTTCCAGTATGACAGAATACCCATCTATTGTGACTCCAAAAGTGCCATTGCAATCTCTTGCAATCATGTTCAGCATTCTAAAACAAAGCATATTGATGTAAGGTATCACTTCATCAAAGATCATGTTAAGAAAGGTAATATTGAACTTTACTTTGTCCCAACTGACTACCAACTTGCAGACCTCTTCACAAAACCTTTGGATGAACAAAGGTTCAATTTCTTGAAAACCAAGTTGGGTATGCTTGATCTACAAACGTAAATGCTTCCTTGCCATGTATTCTGTGTTTATTTTCCTGGTCAAACCATTGATGTGTGCTTGTGTGCTCTTACATGCAATGTTTGAAGGGGAAAACAAGGGTAGAATGCATGATTTTAGGGGGAGTTTGTAGAATTTATCTGAGTCTGCATGTTCTTAGGGGGAGTTTGTATATATCTTTACTCATTGTATGTCCTTTGTGAAATTCTCATTTCTTGCTTAACTTTTTCTAAGTCCTTAAAACCTTTTTCCCTTAAACTTTTCTAAAGTCCTTAAAACCTTTTTCCATTAAATTTTTATAAACTCCTTAAACTTTTTTTTTTTTTTTAAAAAAAAAAACCGGGTTTGACCCACCGGTTTTCGAAAACCGGTTTCAGTTATCTTGTAAATCATCTTTGTTATAAAAGGTAATTTCTTCACTAAATACCGGTTTTCCACTTGAATACCGGTATTACAACTAAAATTCATTTTTAAATATGAAAACCGGTTTTTACATAACTTTTTCTGAAAACCGGTTTTTCATAACATTTTCTGAAAACCGGTTTTCACATAACATTTTCTGAAAACCGGTTTTACTTCACATTTTCCTGAAATTCTTTTCTAAAACCGGTTTTCAATTTTTTTTAAGAAATTTTTCATATTTGATCAACCATCAAAATCTCATTTTCTTTCAGGGTTGATCTTTCATGAAACTTTTCTTATACCAACTTTGTGAGTCAAATACTCTTTCTTGAACAAAATTCCATGTTCATTGATCTGTTAGACTCCACAAACATTTGTCCCTATATTTCTGTAAAATTGTGCTTAGTTTTTCCAAAATCTATCTCTCAGTTTACTTAGGATGCAAGGTATCGAACGCCTTGATGTACTACCTTTGTTTGTCTTTTGGAAACTGAGTGATAGAACCTGTTTGATGTATCTTTAATTTCTTAAAATTCTTTTCAATCTTACATTGGTTTTCCCCAAGAAGCAAGGTATCGAACGCCTTGTTGTACTGCCTTCGCATCTTCTGTGAAAAACAGTGTACAATTAAATCTTTTTGAGTAAATTAACCTTGGAAACAATGTTTCCCATTCGTCTTCTTCTTAACCGTAGAATGAATTTGCTCGAAAATGGTGCTACAGAAAATATGCCTAACAACTATCAGTTAATTATACCCTTTTCATGTCATCATGGGATAATACCGGTTATGCTTACATATCATCCTCTATATCATGTCTTGACTGTAACTGCTCCGGGTATAGAAGAAGAACTGCTATTTCAACTGTGGCGAACCATCGAGTATATCTCACCAAGAGGAAGATCGAGCACACCTTACTTTCAATTTGAGCTCCTAACAACTGATGGATCAACTCAAGCGTTCACATTTACGCTTGAAGACTTCCGAAGAGTAATAGGTTTTCCCACAGCAAATTCTCGCGAGGGAGCCACAGAATTTGTTGATCCACCTCCAATTCGTGAGATGCTTGAACGAGTCAGAGAACTGGGATATAATGGTCCTCTCAACTCTATAGGTGCATTCAAGAAGAAAAATCTTCACCGATTGTGGTATCCGCTATGCTCGATCATCAATTATTGTTTATCGCCTTCAAGAAAAGGTCAAGAGGCGATCACATCCCAAACACTGACATACTTGTTTGCTATCGCATACGATGTTCATATCGACTTTGCTGCAGTTGCTTGGGATCATCTTAGACAGAATGTCAAAGGGAAGTATAATGCAACAAAGAAATATATCCCCTTCATCCGTTTCCTGACAGTCATTCTTCAGGGGACACTTAACTCTCATGACAACATCCAACGATTTCCTGCCTCCCACCGAATTTGCTTTCCTTGCTATCAAACTGTTTATGGAAATTCTGGGGTTGAAAATATTCCATTTATGCCTATTCTAGCTTCGCTTATTCGCTTGGTGCCCCATGAGGATAGTGACCTCATGAATTACAGAGTGTTTTTAGGAGGGGGTATGGCTGCTCAACGCCGAGAGCCGCCTACCGCTCCCCCGCATAGGTCGCCTGGTGAGGGTAATAGGTCTAGGAAAAGAAAAGAGGGGTTAGTAGGAGAAGAGGCACCAAGCTCATCTGCTCAATCCTCATCAACTTCCGCTCCACCGAAAAAGAAACAAAAAACCCATCACAAATCAAAATCCAAATCCAAAACAAAATCAAAAACACTTCTTCGTGATGAACCATCACCTCCTCATGATCAATCCTTTAACATTCCTTCTCCTTTCACTTCATCTTCATCCGAATCTCATACATCTTCTTCATCTCAGCATAAATCCAAGAAAATTCGCAAAGTCAAATTCAAATATTCAAAAACTCTTCCACCGATTGAGGAAGAGGTTACCTTAGAATCTCCGGAGAGACAAGGTGGTTTGGAGGGAGGGGTTGAAAAACAAAATGGAGAGAATGAGCGGTCCGGGCTAGGTACAGGGCATAAAGAAAACATTGGCCCTTCGATAGTTGAACCTCTTATTCGCTGGGATGACGACCTTAGGATAGAAGCCGAGGACTCCCCACCCTCGCATATTTCACCTCCTCGCCGCTCTGGATCCTCTCCACAGGATTCAGATGCATCATTGCACAGGCACCAGCCACATCCACTATCGATTCCTCATTCGGAGGAAGCCGATATTGAAGCTGCGGAGACTCTTGCCTCTCTCCCGACTTTTCTTGATAACACAATTGAATCTAGATCGCCAATTAGGTCACTGGATCATGAGCACGCACGTCCTTTGGACGTTGCCAGAACATACAGAGAATTCGTTCGTGAACCTTTTCCAGGACCGTATGGAAGACCTGTCGGTGCCATCATCGAGCAAGCACTGAATACAGGCGCTGCGGAGAGAAGCTTTGAGGAGGTTAGGCTCGCCTGGCTTCCTCCTAGCCCATCTTCCAGTTCAACGGGCAATCCAGAGGATCCCGGAAGTCCCACCTACCGGAACATTGTGCTGTGCGTTCGCGCAAAGCCAATTCGTTCTGGAACAACCAATGTAGAGCTTTTGCTACATAAATCACTGGAAAGCCCTGTTGGTTCACAACCTTCAGGCCGCACTGTAAACCTTTCGGAGCCTACAGTTGCGACAACGACATCTACGTCGGTCATACCTCCTTCTTCCATTGAACCGCCGCCAACCGAAGCGTTCCAAAAAGATAAAGGCAAAGCCATTG
The DNA here is from genome assembly GCA_034093135.1 of Erigeron breviscapus. NCBI lineage: Eukaryota > Viridiplantae > Streptophyta > Magnoliopsida > Asterales > Asteraceae > Erigeron > Erigeron breviscapus. The sequence goes on from CM067167.1 coordinate 183,150,888, forward strand.
CCGCACCTGAAC
>CM067167.1:183155899-183160899 GCA_034093135.1 Erigeron breviscapus
GTAGGCACCACCACTCCTATTTACGAATTCATTTATATGCCTTTAGATTTGTATTAAGGTAATGAACGTGGCACATGCACTTCAATTCCTCATTTGTCATTAATTTGTCAATCTTGATTAAATTTAGCATTCAACATTTGTTATAATGTTTGCCTGATGATTTTTTAATAATAAATTGTTGTTTGTATATGTTTTATTTTTATTTTTCTAAATTATTAATGTATTATATTTCCAAGTTTTTTTTTTCTTTCCAAGTCATACAAACTGTAAATCAATGATACATAATTAACGTAACACTTATCTAGTGTGGCATGATATTGAACTAGTGATACCTAAGGAAGGTGGAGAAAGTGATGGGATTAAATAACTCTAAAATTAAGGCTTTAACCCAAAATGGTAATTATTTTTGAAATTATACTATATTGTTAAATAAATTTATCCACTACACTAGTTTGGTAAAAAACTCCTCAACAGCCACTTTAATATATTTTTTATTTTTAAAATTTGTTGATTGTGATTTATACTCTTAGTTTGTTTTAAATGCTTATATTTTAGGGAAAACTACAAATGTACAGTATATGCTTCCCTTATTTTCCTATTTTTAACGGCAATTGTCGAACAGAACCCGCACTGGGCATACCGAAGGTGAGGGCCCACTTACCCGAGACTAGTGTCTCTACCCCGTATAATTTATCGATGTACGGTTTTTGAGATAAAAAAGATGATTTATGGAGGAGGGAAAAAAAATGAGTGGTTGAGATTTGAGGAGTGAGCGAGAGTATTATAGTTATTTTAGGTAAATATATAATAGATAGGAGAGGTATTTTGGGAAAGTAAATGTTGAAACTTAAAATTTTAGACATGAGCTATTTGCTTTATAATATAGTATAGATTATGTAAATAGAAGAAATCAGTACATCTATAAAGAAATTAAAAACCACATGGAAGAACCATAGAGTAGTCTAAATAATAAAGATACTAATTTTCTTTTCTAACTTCAAAGAAGCATATGGAATGTTTTAAAAGGGTCTTGGCTATGGAATGTCATTAAGCTACATAAACTAGTTTTGTATTTTCCTTATAAAATTTAAGGGATGTGAAGCTACAATTTTTTTATACACGTTAACGATATTTTCTAAAGCTCTGTACTTATGTAGTTAACATATTCCCCTCGCTTATTTTAGGAAGTAAATCTAAAAGTTAATTGGATACTTTCTATGTCATTTTAAGTTCAATACATACATTGGAGTTTCATTTAAGAACTTATATATTCTCTTTATTCACAATAACATCGACGAAGTTTTTCGTTCATGTGTCAAGTGTCATGCATGATAAATAGAGAATTCATTAAAGAGATGGAATGTCATTAAGCTACATAAACTAGTTTTGTATTTTCCTTATAAAATTTAAGGGATGTGAAGCTACAATTTTTTTATACACGTTAACGATATTTTCTAAAGCTCTGTACTTATGTAGTTAACATATTCCCCTCGCTTATTTTAGGAAGTAAATCTAAAAGTTAATTGGATACTTTCTATGTCATTTTAAGTTCAATACATACATTGGAGTTTCATTTAAGAACTTATATATTCTCTTTATTCACAATAACATCGACGAAGTTTTTCGTTCATGTGTCAAGTGTCATGCATGATAAATAGAGAATTCATTAAAGAGATGGAATGTCATTAAGCTACATAAACTAGTTTTGTATTTTCCTTATAAAATTTAAGGGATGTGAAGCTACAATTTTTTTATACACGTTAACGATATTTTCTAAAGCTCTGTACTTATGTAGTTAACATATTCCCCTCGCTTATTTTAGGAAGTAAATCTAAAAGTTAATTGGATACTTTCTATGTCATTTTAAGTTCAATACATACATTGGAGTTTCATTTAAGAACTTATATATTCTCTTTATTCACAATAACATCGACGAAGTTTTTCGTTCATGTGTCAAGTGTCATGCATGATAAATAGAGAATTCATTAAAGAGATGGAATGTCATGATTTCAGATACTTCGCACCGCTCTTTATTCTTTTATGGGTACATTTCTAATCAAATATTTATATATATATATATATATGTTAGCTTTAAATTATAGATATATATATATATATATATATATATATATATATATATATATATATATATAATATATATATATATATAATATATATATATATATATATATATATATATATATATATATATATATATATATATATATATATAATATATATATATATATATATATATATATATAATATATATATATATATATATAATATATATATATATATATATATATATATATATATATATATATATATATATATATATATATATAATATATATATATATATATATATATATATATATATATAATATATATATATATATATATATATATAATATATATATATATATATATATATATATATATATATATATATATATATATATATATATATATATATATATATATAATATATATATATATATATATATATATATATATATATATATATATATATATATATATATATATATATATATATATATATATATATATATATATATATATATATATATATATATATATATATATATATAATATATATATATATATATATATATATATATATATAATATATATATATATATATATATATATATATATATATATATATATATATATATATATATATAATATATATATATATATATATATATATATATATATATATATATATATATATATATATATATATATATATATATATATATATATAATATATATATATATATATATATATATATATATATATATATATATATATATATATATATATATATATATATATATATATATATATATATATATATATATATATATATATATATATATATATATATATATATATATATATATATAATATATATATTTAGGAAGTAAATCTAAAAGTTAATTGGATACTTTCTATGTCATTTTAAGTTCAATACATACATTGGAGTTTCATTTAAGAACTTATATATTCTCTTTATTCACAATAACATCGACGAAGTTTTTCGTTCATGTGTCAAGTGTCATGCATGATAAATAGAGAATTCATTAAAGAGATGGAATGTCATGATTTCAGATACGATTTACCCATACACGCCAACCAAGAATCTGAGGTGGTCACTGAACATGATGAATCATTTGCAGTCACCACTAGCATATATCAAATCTTCGCTCCTTGGCAGTGGGTTGGATGTAACAGAGACTGCTAAGACCCTGCACATTTTCCGAGACATGCGTGGAGCCGAGCAGGATGTTAAGGTCTGGGTTGAAGAGGGCACTAAACTCACAGAGTTTGGAGCGGTCTGGGTCGAAAATGGCAACTTTGTTAGCAAAGAGGGACCAAAGGTGTTTGGCCATCTTTTTGGTATGTATCCCCAATCAAAATCTTTTTATCTTGATATCTATTTAGATTTGCAGTTAGCTGTTAACTAATAATATTGGTTTCAATACTTTCTTTGAACTTAATTGGCCTCAACTGACAACTGGTTAGGCATACGTGCAAAATTAAAATGGATTCATACAGTAAAATCAGAACATCCTTCACCTCTTTTGTGTTCTGCCTTTATACTTCATTTTGTGAGATAGCATTGCAGTCATCAATTGTTTGCTTGCTTCCAAACAAAACATAATATCCATAACCAGCAGCACATCTCTTATAAAATCTTTAAGCTGACAGGATCTTAAACATTTCTTATTTTCTAAGGTATATACATATAACACGTGTTTATGTAACGCTGAAACCCGGTACCCTTGTGCTACTGAGACACCATGGTATCGAGAAAGGATGATATATAAATGTGGTTTGAGGCTCTTCAAGAGTTCAAACTCCACATGATCTCCAAAAAACATTTCACACATACTCATAGAGTCAACAAACCACTTTACACACATTGAAAATCTTCACTCTTTATCAAACATTGATCAAGGGATACAGAAATTATGGGGCTAAAAATGGTGCAACGCCAACCTTCCTTTTTCATAGATATATAGCATACATAAAATACCCTGTCCTAATCCTGCCAATTAGACCACTTATTTATGAATGGTAAACTGAACTTGATAATAAAAATATGTTTACAGCTGTGGGTAAGTTAATTAAATAAGTTGTAAATTTTAAGATGCGCAGAGAAAATAACCAAAGTCGTTAACATTCTGCTCAGAAACGAAACTATGTTCCTACCATTATAAAAGTGTTCTAGTTAGCCAATAACTGAAGTTTATTGTTTCAGTAGTTTCAGAATATTTTGAGTAGCCCTTCCAAAAACAGGTGGTAATAATTAACAATACACGTATTAACTTTTGTTTGCTTGTTTAATTATGTTATCAGAAAGGAATGTTTATGAGACTGAGTCATTGTGGCGTGTATTCCTAAATCCATCTGTGACTGACTCCATGAAACCAGAAGAATTAAAGAGATATGAAGGCAAGGATTGTTGTGAACCATGCACCCCGAGGAATGGATTGCCACGTAATTTCTATAAGGCAATCTTTGTGATTTTAATCGTGATCGGAACAGGCATTGCTGGTTATGTAAAATATATTCATGGTATGTCCTTTTGGGCCGACCAAGCAAGGCTTGACCAAGTGATTATTTTCAATAAAGATAAGAAAGTCTATTGTACAAAGATTAATGTGGGGCGTGATGGGACTACTACCATGGTCTTTTCTTTAGATCCGACGGAAGCGCCTGTTGCTAAAGAAGTGGCGAAAGATGAACAATATCAAGATTGAGGTGAAAAAAGAAGTGTTGAAGTTCATTGTTCCGAAGATGACTCTGTAGAGGGTTAGTAATCTCAAGTGCACCATTGAATGAAAGCGAATATTGGCATAGCTAGCATCAATAATATAGTGAGCAGATGTCCTCACTTTCCTTATTCAAAGATGTTTATCTGTAAGAGACCTTCCAACTCAAATTTGGATTCTAGGTTCTTAATT
>CM067167.1:183170899-183176537 GCA_034093135.1 Erigeron breviscapus
GATTCAAAACGAATACTGATAATCAAGGTTAATTTCACAGTAATACACAAACACTTGTGGTTAGGAGAAGGAAAAGACTGTTCATATATATATCATAAAACTATCACTAATAACAAAACTTAATTCCCTAATTTTTGGGAAATTATAACAAAGAAACCAACACCATAAAGAAACAAATTAATTACATAAGAAAATAAAGTCAAAATAATAAAAAAATATAATTCTAGAATGTTCCGTATCATTCCCGGTTACTCCATGCGAGTATCGGGTCCCGCCGATTCCAAGTCCAAATGCTACCGCATCACTACCCTTAAGAAAATGTTCTAGTTAACAAATAAGCGAAGTTTATTATTTCGACAGTTTCAGAATACGCGTATTAATTAACTTTTGTTTGTTTGTTTAATTATCTAATTAGAAAGGAACGTTTATGGGACTGAGTCATTGTGGCCTGTATTTATAAATCCATATGTGACTCCGTTCATGAAACTAGAAGAATTAAAGAGATCTGCACTATACACGAATGTAAACAAATTTCTATTTAGTAATAACGATGAGGGACGTAGAAAGCATCCCCATTGTCACTTTACCATAAGATACCCTGCAATGTCTCTCTTCATCAAACATGAAAGAAAAAAAAGGATATGAAGGCAAGGATTGTTGTGAACCGTACACTGTGAGGATTGGATTGCCAGGTAATGTCTATAAGACGAATGATACCAAGATAGAAGTGAAAAAAGAAGTGTTGAAGGTAATTGTTCCTAAGATGACTCTAAAGAGGGTTGGTGTAATATTCGTGAAATTTGACTTTGTTTGACTTGTAATTAATGTGATTAAATGTAATTGAATTTCATGAGTTAATGATAAATCCCGAGCGTTTTGATGAGCCTTAGCGTAATTTGAAGTTCGTTTGTGTTTACGGGTTCGTTTTAGCGGAGAGGGAGCCTATTATGGACTCCCCTGGGCGGGCCACCCCCACACCACACCCACACTCCCTCATTTCATTTTCTTATCCAAAATCTTATCTCCTTCTTGTGACAACTCGTAATTAATTAACATCAGGTTAGTCTTAATCTCAATTAGACCTTCATTAGATGTGGAAATTATTAGACTTTTGGACTTTTGAATTAGTCAAATTAGACGTATCTTGATGACGTAGACTATTAGCTATCTAGACGAATGCCGAGTCTTTAAAAATAACTTTAAATAAATATTTAAAGGTTATGTCTTGTACAAAATAAATAGACTGTCTAGACTTAATATTATAAAGTTCACTTTGACGAAACTTTATTGACTCGTCTTAATTTAAATAACACGAAGGAAAATACCTTTACTTTAAATTTTAACCTTTTAGTCAAACGGTATTTAATCGTAAGCATTTTACCAAATTAGGGGTATTAAAAATACCCAAAAGAAGCCACATGGGCTGAAAATGGAATGAAAGGCAGGGAGGGAAACACCAACCCCCCTTTTTCTTCTCTTTGGATCGATCAAACACACAACACACACACAATTCACAAATCTTTCAAAATCTCTAAATCTCTCAATCTCTTCTCCATCAAGAATCTGATTTTTGGCAAAGGAAGAATTTAAGGTTTTTAGAAGCTATACTAAGTTGGAGTTCATCATCATCTTCATCCTTTCCTTCAAATTTCTTCAAGAACATAAATTGGTAAGTGATTTCTCTTTTAAATTAAACTTTGATTCTGAATTGATTCAATGAAAGGGTTGTTTTAGTTTGGTAAATTAGATTGTTGGACTATGAATATGAAATGGGTTTTAGTTTTGTTGGATAAATGAAATTTTGACTTAGGTTTAGGTTCTTTGAAATCAAAATGGTTGAATTTGTGAAATCGTTAGCGAAATGGTATCGTTTCCAGGTTATTGAACCTGTTAGTACTTGTTGAAATGAAAAGAATTGAAATGGAAACGATTTGGTTTGGCGAAAATGGTCAAAAACTGCACTTTCACTCGTGCAGGTCTGCTCTCGCGCCGCGAACTAGTTCAAAATGGCCTTCGCGCCGCGAGTCACCACCTCGCGTCGCGAGTTTTTGTTCTGTTTTGTGAAGTCCCTTAAGTTCGAGATGGTTAAACCAGGAATGTGTAAATACAACAAGTCTAATAAGCACTAGATTGGACTAGTATTACTTAATATAAATGCAAGTATATAAATAAAGTAATACAAGACTTAAAGCAATAAACAAATAAAGTGGAACATTATGTATTGTTTCATGGTATTTTATTTATGATGTTAAATAAAACACAAGGTTGTTGCGGAATCAAGATAATACAATTAAGTATGTATCCTAACAACCTATGAGTTACAAATGATCTATATTTGTCAAATATCTCTTTAGGATCGAGATACTTAAAGTTGTGAAGTATCCCTGTTTAAGATCGAGAGTATTTGGACAAATTCACTTCAATGCAAAATGAATGCTTAAAAGTATTTTTGTCAAGGAAATGACTTTGTATTTATAGGCAACAAAATTCACCAGTGAATTTTGTGCCGTACAAATGTGGTTGCATACATTTAATGATCCGACAAGAACATTAAATGTATTGGATAAGGACTAAGGATAAAGTCACATCAAGTGCAAGTGTATCCTTTTATCCAACCACCTTAACACACGTATACTTTGGTAAAGAACAAGTGGATTGTTCTTTGGAAAGTGTGTAAAGGGAAAAGTCAATCCTTGATATCAGTGTTCAAACTTGCAGGATCTAGAACACTAACAATCCTCCAGTGAACAGATCTGGTAAGACTTTCCAGTGGACTCCGCCATTTGTTAAGTCTTCTTTCTTCAGACTTCAGTCTTTGACTTCAGTCAGAATGTCTTCAGTAGAGTTGATCTGTACTGGGGTGAAGTCCAGTGAGCTCATCTGGAGAATACTCCAGATTTCCTATACAAGTATTTGCTCACTGTCTTCAATTATTTCTGGACAAATCTTCAGAGGGACTCCAGATTCCAAGTCTGGAGTAGGTCCAGTAGAAAACGATTCTGGTCAGATCTTCAGTGAGGCTCCAGTAGTCGCGTCTGGAGCGAGTCCAGTAAATCTGGACTAAATCTGGACCTAACATGTTTAACATTTTCAGTTTTCAAAAACTCGAACGTTTGAACTTGGTGAATATCGAATGGTACTTTAGGCTACCTTATAATGACAATGTCATTGATATTACCAACTAAAGTTAAATAAAACGAAAGTTTAAATCACATTCTCGGTTATGGCATTCTAGGGTCTATAGCTAAGTAGTTCTACATAGGATACTTGTCGTCGTGAGATTTGATCCTCACCATTGGTACTCATATCCTAGGTTTTGGATAGACGTGGAGACTAGACTTGCTCATTCTCAAGTTGCTCGCCCTTTTAGCTCTTTGATCGTGATGTTGTTGGACCGATCAAAAATAAAACTAAATACCAATATTTAGTACAGGTAAGTAGAGTATCGTATCCTCAGGGAATCATGGGAAAGTGTCAAATAAGTTACAAAATGTATTTAAACTAGGCATTAACTTAGAATTGAGTTTTGGATTGATTTGATTAAACTAGAAATGATCATAAACTTAACACAAGAATTTAATAATAAATAGGTAAGACCATTCTTATGATCCCAATTATGTTTTCAAAAGTATAACCTAACTTATATCCGTTGGAAATCACATAGACATGATTCGTTATAATTTGGAATGAATGAATTTCAGGAACCGATTAATTAGGTTGTGATGATTAATGATAATGAAACCAAGTAATTGACACAACTAAATTCTCTATTCAAAAATCAGATTACAATTAATAAGAGATTATTCCAATAATTAATGATTAACAATAAATTGAAACCAAAAGATAGATGGAAATCATTCAAGGTTAAAACATGTAATCATTCATTCAAATCCAAACAACATTAGATGCAAAACACAATTAAGAATTAAACATCTAATCCAACATAAATATAAGAAAGGTTGAATACAATTGTCTTACATAATTGTTCACATAAGAATGATCTAGAGAGAATTAGCCTTCCATGTTCATCAATGAATCTTCAATTTGGATTGTCATCTCCTTTGAAATATGAATTGATGATGATTTTGGGGCTTGGGAATAGTGTATTGCTGCTCTCAAACTCAGAGATTAGGGCTTGTGTGTGTGTTAATTCGTATATGATTAGTTACCCCAAGTTACAATTAAAACCCTTAAAATTCGACTTCTGATCAGTGGCTGGCGTAACCTACGCCCAATCTGGGCGTAAGGTACGCCCCTTGTAAATCTCCCAGCGTAACCTACGCCAATCCTGGACGTAAGGTACGCTTGTTGTATCCTTGATCTTCACCTGGCGTAAGCTACGCTTGATTCCAGCGTAAGCTACGCCTACTTCAATTTTTGCCTGGCGTAAGGTACGGCCAAGACTGGCGTAACCTACGCCCTTTATAACTTCAGTTTTCCAGAATTCCAGAATTTGACTTTCTTTGACTTTGAGTTTCATTCGACTTCCTTTTCGACCCAATTAGTCCAACTAAACACTTAGAACCTGAAACACTTAAACAAACATAAAAACGCCCTAATCGTCTATTAACATGCACAAGACAATCCGATTTTATCCATTAAGATCATGTCTTTTAGGTGTTTATCGTTTCGCAAGAGTTTATGGCGCCCTTTTTCCTTTTACTTTGGGCCTGAAAAGCATGTACTGTATACACGACTACTTTATAAATGATTTGTCTTTGTCTATGCCATAAGATTTGGTAAATTAAATCATTTGTCTTATGTCTTGCCATGTTGACGGCTGTCTGAAAATGTGTATACATGTCTTATGAAATATTGAACTAAATGACTTTGACTTGCCATTTTGTCGGCTGACTAAATTGTTCTTTGTGTTTGACGAACTAAAATGTTGCCCCTATGTAGTTATTTCCATTATGAGATCCTAATGGTTGTCTTGTCAATTTAGTGCCTAACTATCAAAAGATTTACGACTAGCAAATAGAAATATATAAAGGTGCAATTAAACCTAATAAACCTCAAGTTTGCCACAACACTTGTACCACACTTCTCACAATTTGCACTCCCCTCGGTTCTATTTAAATGAAAAGGGTATTATACCCGCTAGCCACTAAAGTTCCAACTAAATTAACCCCTTATCTCAAAACAAAATACTAGGAAATTAATTAAATGTCAAAACTATAAAAAAGGGTTAATTTTCTATTACCTTAAAATATTGGGGTGTTACACCCCTCCCCTCTACATTATAAAACATTTGTTCCCTCCAATTTTTATAACTTTTCAATTAAGTTTTTGAAAACCCTATAATGCTCCTATTATTTGTTCACTAATTTAAATATATTTACCTAAAATAACTATAATACCCTTAGAGGAAATCTCAGCCACTCATTTTCATCCCTCTTCTCAAATCTCAACCACTCATTTTTTTTCTCTCTCTTATAAATCATTTTATTCTCTAATTCATTTAAAATCTTTTATCTCAAAAACCGTACATCGATAAATTATAAAAATTATATGGGTGTTTTTAAAATTTCATGCTCTTTCAATAGAGAGGTCATTCGATATACTTTTGACGAATTTTTAAATCCGATGGCGGAGCCCGACGGCTAAGGCATTTGGCTATCACACTCTATGACCTATT